>VZDJ01007753.1:39885391-39934355 GCA_008694505.1 Cyanoderma ruficeps | reverse complement strand
GGAGAAGGGAATTAAAGAGGGGAGGGGGGTGTGTGGCTGGGGGGATGGGCTGGGGGTGGAGGGGGGGAGAAGCCCGAAGTTTGCTGTGCGTTTTTGCAGCGGTGCGGAGGTGAGGCGGGCAGGCAGGCGGGAGGGCAGGCGGCGTGGAGCGGGGAAGGAGCTGCCGGCGGGCAGAGCGCGGCGTGGGGCGGCGCGGGGCTCTCCCGGGGAGCGGCTGCGTGTGCGGGGGGCGGCGGAGCGGGGAGCGCTGCTCCAGGCCGGGCAGGGCCATCCCGGGCCCGGCCGGGCCACCCCGCCGGGGCTCTGCCGCTCGCCCAAGGCCCCTCTCCTCGTTCCTTGCTTCGGGGGCAGTACGGAGCGGTGGGAAAAGTTGGCCGAGAGCCTTGCCTCGGCGTGACAGCCGGGCCGCGGAAGGAGGGAGGAGGGTCAAGGTGGGCAGCGAGGGAGGGAGACGCGGAACGGCCGGGGGGACTTAGCGGGAAGCACATGGAGACGGTGGGCCGGCGGCGGCAGGGCCGAGCCCCCCGGCACTGGAGCGCGGGGCAGGTAGACGACCAGCTGCGCTCTGCCCGCCCCAGGTGCATCGCCGGCGGGGAAAAAGAACTCTCCTCCGAAGCGCGGGGCAAGGCAGAACCAGCTCGGCTGGGGCTAGAGGCAGGGCAAGGGCTGCCGAGGGGCCGGGTGCGGGCGGGAGTGTCTGTCGGTGGCGGGGGGCGCCAGGAAAGCCGAGGCGGGGACCGGGGATGGAGTGCTCGAAATGCGTGTCGGGCAGCGGCACCGGCTCGCCTGCGGGGCAGGAGTGGAGGCTGCACCTTGCTAAAGCTCCCATTGTAAGTGAAAATACACACATATCCTCCCCCCCACCCCCACCCCCCCAAAAAATAGGAAAGGAAAAAATAAACGGGGGGGAGGGAAGGAGGCATCCCCCCTCCCCCCAGCCCCAGAATCCCCCTCCTCCCCGTTCCCACCCCTAAAGCTGAGGGAAAGGGGCGAGTGCCTGCAGGCAGAGTAGGGGGCAGGTCCCGAAGCGGGCGCCCCACTCCGCCGCTCCGCCGCTCCCGTCCCCGGGGGCTTGTGCAGCGAGGCGGGGGGGGGGAAATGTGGGGGCGCCTCCCGGGGCGTGTGGCCCTCGGCGCTCCGCGCTGCTCCGACGCCCCTGGGGCACGGGGAAGGGGGAGTTCAGGGGAGTCCTCATTTCCTTCTTATAGCATAGGACAAGTTTGGGGGGTCGTAGGAAAATGCCCGGCACGCACCCGGCAAGCCCGGTCGGACCCCTGCCCCCCCACCCCCGCCCCGCAAGACGAGTCCGCAAGTTGTTGTGCTGCGGGGGGCGGCGGCTCGCACGGAGCCAGCCCGGGGCTGAGCCTGAGCCGCGGCGGATCCGAATATTTATGTTGAGATCTTAAAAAATTTAAATAAATAAATAAAATATTTCCCCGGCTTCTCTCCCCTCCCCTGAAAGCCAAGAATAGGAGCCATCTGCCAGGAGCATTTGGTGCTTGCGAGCTCCTCTCTTTCTTTGTTACCGGTGATAAATTTCTGTTTGTAAGATTTCCTTGGGAATCGAGATATATATGTGTATATAATTTTTTCACCTCCATTGGGATTTTCTTTTCATAGCGGATGGCTATTGGGGGACGGTTTGAGTTCCGAAATATAAATTTCTTTTGCTCTTACTGTATTCCTTTTACCCCATATATATATATATATATGCATATTTTTTTAATGTGCGTCTTAATTTTTTAAAAAGTACCTCTCACCCCACCCCCAGCCCATCAGCTGGTGGAACCTTGATGAAGATGCATCTGGTATTCAGCTTTTTCTGGAGGGGTTGTTTCTAATTCATTGTTATTTTGGAGTCAGATTTGCATCACCATAAAAGGTGGATTCCCCCCTTCCTCAACTCCCTCTCCGTCGTTAATTGCATTTTTGATTTTAACCATCCGTTTTGGAAAATGTCTTACCCTTTTTGTTGGTGGCTTCTTATTCCACCCCCCCCACCCCGCCTTTCTGTTTTTAAATTTTCTTTTTAAAAGAAAAAGCATCAACAGCCACCTAAATCGCCCAGCGTAATTTCTCCCACTTGTTTTCTGTCTCACTTGTGAGGAGATGTGGGGTGTTGAAAGGGGGTGTGCGGAAAATCTGTTTTGTTGCGCACGTCTGAATTTGTTTCAATGGGTGAAACATTTCTTTTTTAGCTGCTGTTGCTGCTTCGGCTGGGGGGGGGAGGGGGGTGGAGAGGAGAACCAGGTAGGTTTGTTATTCCAATTTGATCTCCTTTTCCGATCGCTGTACTTGAAGGTAAATAATGAGGCAGGAGAGTATTCAAAGGTGCCGAGGAGCTGCGTGTACAATGGGGTTTAGCGGGAAGGCTGGGGGAGGAATGGAGAGCAGAGCAGTACGAGCTTCCCTCCCTCCCCTCTTGTATTTATCTATCTCTCCATCCTGAGGAAGCTGGCGGAGAAATCAGGCTGCATACTGAACAGTGGCAGAAAAAAAATGAAGGTATCCAGGGGAGGAGGTGGTGGGAGGCGGGGGAGCGGGAGGGAGCTGCGCCGGGCTGGGGTTGGGGCTGGGGAGCAGCAGCGCAGGCATTTCAGAGCACAGGTCTGAGCCCCAGCTGCAGGCTTGCAGGAGAGGGGGTCGTAGTCTCTGCACTCCTTGGGAAATGTCATTCATGGGGGAAAAGCAGCCAGGCAGTGTCCTCTCTAAAGGAGAGTTTGGAAAGTAGTGGGCAAACAGAATAGGAAACCAAAGCACTTACAACAAAATAGAGTCAATTGCAAGCCAAGCCCCCCAAACCAGGATGAATTGATACTGTTTTAAGAAATCTTGCTTTTATGTCGTGTTTAGCCTGGGCTTTTTTCTCCCTGTCTCCCTTTTTGGCATCTGTCAGGAGAGCTGCATTTCAGAATAGATTGGAGGTCTCCGCCAGGCAAGGAAAGAGATGGGGAGAGAGATGGGGAGAGAGACAGAGAGAGAAGGGTTTTCTGACTCTGTTCAGCTGGAGTTTATTTGGTTTCAAGCACTTGGTGTTTGGAGAAACGGTTAGATCCTGAGTGTAAGACAAACAAACTCAAAAAGGAGAGAAAGTGCAATGTAGTTGTGCTCCAGAGTTGCAGCATCTCATTAGCACAGTGGTCTGTAAGACTGTAAAACAGAGTGGCCTGCCTGTCCTCGTCAGGCTCACCCAGGCAGCCTTGCAACGGTGTATAGTGCAGGACAAGAAAAGAGAGGTGAAACACTTGAAGAGAAAAGAGCAACTCTGGACCTTCCTTAACTGATGGTGGACAGAGCAAACTTGCTAGTCAAGCTCATTTAAATGGGTGGACAATGCAAAAGAACTGATTATGTATAGAGGAGGAGGCTGGAGTGTTGAGCTGCTCTGTGCAAAGAAATGCTATTTTAGTTTGGTTCAAATTACTGATTTTCCAGCTTAAGATCTTCCATTTTTAACTTAAGAAATCTGTTTTCAAACTTGCCCTGCATTTTGCATTTGAAGGAAATGTGAAAGGCAAGAGCATGTGAAAAGCTCGCTGGTAGCAGTTTTGCAGAAGGCGGCAGAGCAAGAACACTTCTGTAGAGCAGCAGCAAAGATTGAAAGGGAAAGGCACAGGAAAATCATACAATTCCAGGCAGAGAACCACGTTTCCCAAGGCAGGTCTTCAGTACCTGGTCAACAGGTTTCCTAGGGAGAGCAATAATTTCCTGTATCACTTTGTTTTGTACGTAGTCATTAAAAATCATAACAAAAACCCCTATGATTTTTTGCATGTCAAAGTTTTGCAAATTGCTCCAAGGAGCTTCTCTTAAAATGCATTTAGATTTAGTGCAATTAACGCACTTTCCCTGCAGAACAAAACCCACACCAATGTAATCAACTCTAATACAAAGAGAATGTAAGCTGTGACTGAAGAATTAGAGAGGAAATTACTATTATTTTAAGGATGGATGACTTTTTCATAATACCTGCATGGCTGTGCACAGAAAAGCTTAGCGTGCTTTTAAAAGACATTACATATGTTTACTTTAAATAGGACAGGGGAAAAAAAGGTTGTATGCTGTCGACTTCCAGGTTGTCTTTCATTTGAATATATTTGTATTGGACTTACAAGATAAATAAAAAAAATACTGGCACATTTTCATTGTTTCTGCTCTTTAAAAATATTTTTTAGAACTGGTGCAGAGTAACTAGGTTGTGGCTGTGGGCTGTTCTGTCCTTTTTGGTTGATGTGTCTGGTGGCTTAAATAGATATACAGTGGGTGAGAAACCATTTTGCAGTTTTTTTCTGGCCGGCAGATGCAGAGCATGTTTTGTCAGGCTTATTTAAATACTGAGAAATAAAACTCTTCAAGATTTTACAAACAGGCTGCCTTGAAGAGGAATGGTGGGAGCCCTTGTTTTACACAAAATGTGTGTTTCTCCACAGAACAAAGGGTTGTCTTGTGGTATATTTGGCAATAATTATGACTTAGAGAAGTGTGCGCCCGAAGAAGTAGTACAAATTTTTGGTATCCTTTATAGACTCTGGTTGACTTGAGCTACTGCTCTAAGGGCTGAGCTCGCTGCGAGCAAACCTCTCTGCTTCAAAAATGCCTCGCGCACGATGTTAGCTTGTCTCCCAACATTTCCTACCTGGATCTCTTCGCTCTTTGTGTTGTTTGTTGATGGAAAATACTTCCCAAAATAAACTTCGGCGGCTGCCGGAGCCTGCCGTGTGCCCCGGCCGCCAGTGGCGGGTGTTGGCGACTAGGGGGAGCTCCCAGCCCGTGCGATGGCCGCGCCGGCCCCGCCGCGGGACGCGCGGGATGCGCCGCCGGAGCCCGCACCGCCGCGCCCGGCGCGCACCGTGCTGCGAAATGTGCTTGCCGTAAAGTTGTAGTATTGATTTTCATGCGAAGATCTATATGGAGCTAGCCGGGAGAGGCTGACAGCGAGACAAATCTATTTTTAACTAAATCGCGGCTGATTAATTGACTCGGGTGGACAGGAGTTTTTAATTAAAATTAGTTTTAAACGGCGCTTTTTATTGTCAACAGACAATGTTTAAATTCTCAATTTGTTGTTGTCAGATAGTGATCGGGGTAATGATACCTGCACATGAGTGAACTCCTGCGTGGCGGGAAGCGGGGGGAACCCACGGAGATCCATATGTTTGTTCCAGTGGATGTGAAAACACAGAGTGAAGAAGCTGGACTTGTAGGACAAGATGTGTGCAGCAACAAAGCAGACGCACATGTACAGAAATTGGCTTCGATTACATATCAGAAAGCCACATGTACTCCTGCCGAGAGGATTTGACATGACATAGTTTACCGTACTTTGATCCTCAGGTCCTTAGAGCAAACTATCTGTAGTGCCTGCAAATGAAAATAAGCATTCTCTTTTTTTTTTTTTTTTTTAGAGAAATAAACACAAAATCACATCTGTCATGTAGAAGTTGCTGCTGAGCAGCTCACAGGCTTCTCCAAGGGGCTTGTGCTGTTCTCTGCTGCAGTCGGCTTGCGTGTCGTGGACGGACTTT
The DNA here is from genome assembly GCA_008694505.1 of Cyanoderma ruficeps. NCBI lineage: Eukaryota > Metazoa > Chordata > Aves > Passeriformes > Timaliidae > Cyanoderma > Cyanoderma ruficeps. Next base: position 39,928,830 of record VZDJ01007753.1, on the reverse strand, counting down.
AGCAGGACGCTTTCCTCCCCAAACATATAATTTAGTGGCGTACACACGGGAAGATCTGGATATCTGTTTCACCCATCCTGAGAAGTCCATCAAGTTACAGCACTATTAACACAGCAGAAGCGTCTTCTTATTTTTAGGGTGCAATATGCGCATGGAGGTTATCCTGTGACAGGAAAGAGCGCTTTATTCTAACCTTCAAGAGAAGTAAATTAGGTCAGACAAAGGATCAGGGCTGTCATCAGCTGTACAAAAACCCTTCACTCTTGGGTAGAGAGGACCAGTAATTTATCTGATGATTTCTCTACTTCATTTAATGTTTGAATTGAGCTAGTTGGAAGCATATAGACAGCAGCCAGCTCATTTGACAGACTGGTAAGCTGAAGTGCACAGTGCCTGGGCCGTTGCTGATGCTAGTGTTGCACAGCCATGGGGAAAACCTTCCCTTCTCCCCTCCCAAAACCTCAGACTTCACTTACTGTGGCTTTCCTTTCATTGCATGACTGTTAACTTTTATCAAGAGAAACAGCTATCCCTCTCTCCTCCTCCCCTTCCTCTGCCCACCAAGTGCACACACATCCACACTCCCTCTCACTCCCTCCTCTGCTTCCCACCCTTCCCACTCCCTCAGGTCAAAGCCTGGTGGAAAAGCCTCCCAAAATGTCTCTCAACCTCCTTTCCAGACCGTTTCCTACTCTCTGGTGGCAGGTCGGTTTCTCTAAGGTTGCAGCGCAATTGTTGGTTGAATTTAGCCTCCCTTCGGTACCGTCCAGAGAAAGCCTGTGGAAAAACAAAGAGTGGCTGAGGTTTACCCACATGCTTTAAAGTTAGCAATGCCAGTAAAGCACTTAGTGAAGCACCAGCATCGTCTGTAGACAGCTTTATATGTATGCATCTTTTTAATGAGGGAGGGAAAAGGCATCAATAACTGCATGCATTGATAAATGCATGATTCATTCAGCTGCTCGTACTATAGCACCTTCCTCCTCGGTGTTTATTTACTTTTTTAAAATGCATCTGGGCAGGCTGCACACCATTTCTCGGCACTCAGTTGCTGCCTCAGAGGCTCCTGAACATCAGTGAAATTTTCTCACTGTCTGCCTTGCTTCTCAAAAAGCTATTGCTTGCTCAGTACTGTAGACTCTTGCTGGAGCTTTAAGTAGCAGCTTATTTCTTTGCTTTTATTTTTTTTTTAAGGATATATAAAAAATGCCTAAAGCAGGCTATTCGAAAACAAATTAAAGTAGAGGGACACACTTCATGCATTGCAGGCACGCGCCAGTAGAAGGGGGTTAGAAGAATATAATCATTTTACTGGCAAAAGTGACACCAGATCGGGGATTTGATTAATGGTGCAGCATTCACAGGGACTTAGTTCTGTATTTTTGACATATGCAAGTCTTTTGTGTAGTCGCCTCAGTGCAAGAAATTCCGTTTTGTTTTTTTCCTGGAGCAGCTGATAATTTGTGTGTGTGCTGGATATGCCCAAGGTACTTTCCAAAGACTAAGCACTAGACAGCACTGTACAAAAAAGGAATCCAAAGTTAAGGGAGAGGAAAAAAACATACTGGTTTACTTAACTTTTTTATGACCCCTTTTACTAAGCCACTGGAAGAAGCCATAAATTCGCAGAATGTTATAATGAGTATGCTTCTATAAACGTAAAAAAATAAAAAAGCTCAAGAAAATCATACATGAGCAACAGTGTGCCATAAACAATTGAAAAATGCAGTCTCTTTTGAGTCTGATATTTGAGAAAAGAACAGAGCTGTTGTGTGTTTAATGCATGCTCAGAACTAATTACTTAATTTTGATCATGCTTTTTAAATCCTTGGGTAAGAAACTCTGCTTCCAGTATTCTTTTCTATGCCAGTTGAAAGCCTGTACCCAAATACCGCTCCTTCTCCTTTTGTGGCACTGAGCACTCCTTTCTCTCCTTGGTTGTCGTTTAGTTTTAAATAAAACAAATGTATTCACTGGGGAACAAAGAATGCTTTTATATCACATCATCACATCCCATTTTATCTGCAGAGATTTACAGCTTCTGCAGTCTATAGAAAAGACTATACATTTTCTGCTTTCAAAAGCAGTAAATATTTTTTTTTTGAATGTATAGTTTACTTAAGAGACACACTACTCCCTTCCGTAACACTGTACATAGTTTCTGAAGAAATAACATCTGACAAGTGTTGGAGATTTGTGCAGATTCTTGGATATTCTTGTCTTTTGTCCTGTTTGGGTCCGGCATGGTAATTGAGTCATTTTCCTTCTTCTTTTCCCCAAATCCTGGTGCGTTGACCGGCTCTTTGTGGCAGTGTTTGGGCTTGTTCTGTCTCAGGTGCGTGCAGAGGGTTAAACCGCTTTCTGAGAGACTCGGTCTGCTGCAAAAGGTGTCTGAGGTACCGGCGCTGCAGCACAGTCCTTCACCTCGCAGCCCTGTGCGGGTGCTGAAGCGTTGGGGTGGCCGGGTCATTCCTCGCACCCTGTCCGCACGGTCCCGCTGTCCCCGCGGTGCCGGCGGGGGCGGCCCGGCCCCACGGCGCTCAGCGGGGCCCGGCACCTGCCGCGCTGTGCCGCCGGCACGTGGCCGCGGGGGCCTGGACGGCGGCGGCTCTGCGGCCGCACCGGGGCCCCGCTCGCACCGAGCGCCACAGCCTCGCCTGCCGCTGCTCCCCGGCTGCCTTTGTGCACCTCGCACACGCCGGAGAGCCGCTGGGAAAGTGGGGCAGAGTGCGGTCCCCTGCGTTTTGGAGGTTTCTCCATCAAGTTACGCCTTTCGGCGAACTCAGCCTCAGACTTATATTTAGGAAAGAATTAAATACCACGAACAATTGTTTCGCAGTCTTCAGAAAAATTAAAAATTGGTGGCAGATAAGCGGTGCCGAGTACCGCTGAGTGTGGTGCCGATGCAATATGTAGGCATAATCTCCACTCTGCACCTTGGGGTTGCGGGGAGCTGCTGGGATGCTCGGGAAGCAGGTTATTGATAAACTTCGATGGCAAGGAGCCGCGCTGCCCGCTTTGAGCAGCGTTAGTCTTTGTGCAGCAAGGATCCTGACACCGATCTCGGTGATAACCCAGCCAGAGAGCGTGTGATTTGAGCTATTTCCGTTAAGCATGTTGATGTTACAGTAAATGTGACATGTGGGTGTTGATTGAAGGGACATCATTTTCAGGCCTGCTTTGGGCCAACACCCTGAAGAGCAAGTCAGTCCTTTGTGCTCGCTCCCCAACTAGGCTGAGCCCTCTCTGGCTGTGCCTTCAAGACAGCAGTGACAATATGAGGAGAACAGTGCACTTGACATGCTGCAGCACATTTCTAGCTAGTATCCTGTACCTGGCCACCAAGAACTGTGTCCCCATTGTGGACTCTGGGCACTCCCAGCTTGTCCCAGAGAAGGGTGGCCCCTGGGGTAGCCTGTGCCTTGTCCCCCAGGTGGGCACAAGGGTGGGCAGTGGCTGTGGCAGGGTGCTGGGGCAGGCAGGCACCCAGCAGCACCTTTGCAGTGAAGGCACTGGCAGCACTCACCTTCACCACCCCATTATTGATTTGTGCAGAAACCAGCCACGGGGGGAAATTTCACATGCAACACTTTGGCCGAACAACAGAACATTTCCTCTGCCCTCTTTGCTTCATTTTGATACTACAGAACAAGAAAAATAAGGAAGAGAATAGGTTGGCAACTTCTAGATCCTTTCTTACCCTGGCAATAAAAAGGCAAGGAAATAAATGACTGCTGTCTGGACCCAGCCTCACCCAAACTCTGTGAACAAGTATCCGTGGTTTTGTCCTTAAAAACCTTGGAAAGGATTTTTAGCAAAACAGTCTTTTCCACTATTAGTGGGTAAGATTTTGAGACAACTGACAGGCAGAAAGTAGTTAGCATGTGCATCCACTTTTATACTGGCCATGAGAGCATTGTTTGCATGGGGCACATATGCTGTAATGATGTCACCATGCTGGAATAGGAGTGCTGGTGGCTTTTTGACAGTGTCTTTATGGAATTAAGGGGTTTGTCCACTATTTTGGTGTGGTAGGCAGACAGAGACCGCGGAGATGCTGCTTAGAGTCCAGTCAGCAAGTGCAATGCTTTTTTAAATAAAGCAAATGATTTAGATTGTCCGGTTGCATTAATTTCACAAAGCCATTGTATAACAACAGTGTCACTCATGTCCCCAAAGATTCCCCGTCACCAACTCACTGTGCTCCCTAGGCAGGCAATGCCAAGGCAATCCTCTGTGTAGGAATCTCTGGTTGTAGGGAAAATACTGGGCACACCTTAACACGCCTGAAAGAACCAGGGCACGAGTTCTGGCTGGAAATAGCTCATTCACTTTTTTTTAACTTTTCCCATGCAAGCGACATGAGATGTTTTCCCTTCTCCTATTTTGTGTGGCCTAATTTCTTCTTCTTAAAAAATATAAATTAATTTGAAATAAACACTTGTGAAGAAATACCCTCCTACCTCTAAACCCATCTACCAACAAAAGCAATAAAACCACAGAGTTAAATTCAAATAATGTGAAGCGACCCATTTTAAACCCACAGACACAAGCAGAGTCAGAACTTTAGATTGAGACTAGCCTAAATTACCCTACTGGTATTAAAGGGTTCCTTAAACACCCTAAGATCTTGGCTGTTGCATTAACCAGGCATGACCTGATGCGTTATGGGCTGGACTTGCAGGCTTTTTTCTCTTTCCCTTTGTGGGTTTTAAATCTCTCCTGTAATGTTACTTGAATGTAGGTTTTTAATGGCTTAATTGAGTTGTCAATAGGAAGCCTTTTCTTTCTTGGTTTTTTTTTTTATTCCAAGCAAAAAAATAAATGCAAATTGACATGGATAAAATGCATTTGAAGATCTATTCAGTATTTTGTTTTTCATTCTTTTATGTCTGTTTTCCATGTTGTGAATAAGGGGATGTAATATAGCTTCTGCATTGTTGAGTGAATAGCTGGTCTCATGATTGATGATTTATTAAGCTCAAATCAGAAATAGAATTGAGTAAAAAAAAAATCTTTTGATAGTTTGAAACCCAATTACTACTGATCACGAGGGCTCGGCGTACCAAGAAAACGAAAAGCTGATTTTTGGTGATGTGACGACTGCCAAAATATGAAGGAATACCAGATGTTATTTTAAAAAAGTGCCATTGCAGAGTCCTTGGAAAGAGAGAGTGAGCGAGTGCAAGCGAATAGGCATATGTGGATTTAACTAATATTCAAATGAAGTGTAGAACTGAAAAGAAAGAATTCGTAACAGTTTAGCTGTTCAAACCTCCTTCATGTTTCCACAGACGCCTGGTCAGGACCCTTATCAATTGCAGCAATTTTGCTATGTTTTCTGAAGAGCACAATCTAAATCACAGGCAAAAAAAATAAATAAATCCTCACATCAAAAAGATAATAAAGTTGAGATCCATGCTTTTCTTTTTATTTGTTACACATATATAAATGCCAAAATTCAGCCTTTGTAATTTAAGACACAGACTTTAATCAAAAGGCTTTACAAGAATGTTAGCGAAACTAGTAACAAGCATTTTTCACCCGTGCCATCTTTTATTCTTACGACCCTTGGTTCAGTTCCTGTTTTCATGTTGTCTTTTCCAGCTCTTTGTCCCATCTCTTGCTTGTGTATCTTCATGCCTGTGTGTGCCTCTCTGTACAGTTTTTTTAAATATTTTGACACACTGTTCCCCCTTAATAGGAATTCTGGCTACAAATTGCGTGCACATTTCTAAAAGACCCTTTTCACAGTCCTTTTCTTTTGGCTCTAAAATGATGTATATATAATTGGTAATTAAAGGTGCAAGCTCTCTTCAATATAAACAATATTGCTCAATGTTAGATCATTAAAGGGAACTGCAGCACTAAATAATTACCTTTTGCATTGTGACACACTGTTCGCAGGTATCGGCTCCCTTCCCAGCAGTGCCTTTTCAGCATAGGGTTATAGTCACGTTTTCACTAAGGCAAGGAGACATCTTTTCATGATATAAATTGGTGAATTAATTGCTTAGTATTGTCTTCAAACTCCTTTTAAACTTAGATTAAGGGGAGAAAGGTAACTAATGATTTTCAGAATGAGTGAGTTGGGAAACATAAGCCTTCTCGTGCCCATCATTGGCTCCAGCAGGATGGTCCGTGCTTGGGCACTTCTCTGGGGTCCCTGTCCTTTTCTGCTGTCGCTGTCGCTGCTGCTGCTGCTACTGCTACTGCTGCTCTCTGCTTTGCTGTTAGAGAGCTCTGATGCAACTTGTAATACAGCTGGTAGATATGCAGATCAGTTATTTATTCTGGAAGGCAGAAATGAGAGCGATTCTTTTTCTAAACTACCTTTTTTTAAGGCTTAACCATTTTTGTTGCCAGGCAGTGCATTCCACCTTCTACCTCTTACCCCTTTTCTATGTGTTTCTTGGTTTGGTTTTTCTCTTTTTTTTTTTTTTTTNTTTTTTTTTTTTTTGCAATTGCTGAAGAGTGGGACAAAAATCCTTTTGTTTTTTAGAATGGAGAAGAGTCCAGGTCTGAATTATAACGTCTGTCAATCACAGTCTTACTTCTTTGAGATATTTGTGTTACTTACTTTCCCCAGGAAATCCATGAGGAAACTGCTTGGGCTAATAGAGAACATTTTTCCTCCTATTCCTTTAATCCTGATTCGATTAGAGGTCTCAGTCACTGATTTACATACTGTTAGTTCCTCTGTTTTGTTCAGCCCAAATCCTATAGTCCTTGCAGAGGGAAACCAGCCTTAGGCAAAAGTCAGTGGAAATTTTGCCTGAGTAAAGTCCAAGGTTTGTATGATTTGGCAGTTTCATGGCAGAACAAGAGAAAACAAAATAAAAAAACATGTTTTGCCCCAGAAATGGATTGTGATCCACAATTATTTTATAGTGTAAAAAATATCTTCTAAATACTGATTTAAAAATTACTTGGATTTATTAATTGTGAAATGAGAAATTGCATATTTCCTAGAAACTGATTCAGGTCCCTCAGAAATTCTTTCCCAGTCTTTGGGGGTAAAGGTAGGAAATTCAACAGGTCTGTGGACAAGATTTAAACAAAAAACCCTTTTATTAACCTGTATAGCAATGGCAGGGTGTTTTGGCCTTGGAAAAATAGAGTGGAATATTCCGGGCTCAGCCAATATTCCAGTATATTAAATAAGTGCCTCATTCCCTTTCCCACTGTATGCACTTTTGAAATCCCTTAACTGCTCATGAGACCGTACCCTGCTTATGTTAATCTTGCAAGTAGTTTTTCTGTAATTTCTTCTAATGGGTGGTCATTTAATCTTGCCGGGATATTCTGTAATGGGACAAGGTGGTACTAATTTTGTATGTCACAGGGAGCTCAGTCCTGCTAGTTTGGTGCATAAAAGCTTTCCTCCTCTCTCTGAAAAAGAAGGAAAGAACTTGGGTGCATAAGCTTTGCTGGATGGGGCCTTGGCCAGATGGCTGGGAGACGCAGAGGGAATGATAAGGTGGGATAAAAAGAGAGGAACTATTTCAGAATGTGACTCGGGGCTCGAACGCTTGCAAAATGGCTCTTTGCTGATATCCTTGCAGTGCTGGCAGCAGTGGGAAGGAGCTGTCAAGAAAGCTATGCCAGGTCAGCCTTTCCATTTTGTTTCAGGCAGGCTTGGTTGCAAAATATATTGAAATCATTCTGGGAGAGTGGAAAAGCTGAAAAATAAAAGAAAGATCTAATCAGGCTTGGCTCCTTTGAGGGGGGTGGGGGGAGGCTGGGCCGCTGGTGATGCATCCTTCAGAGTCTGTGAACACTCAAAGCAATCTCTTTCTCTTTTCCCCTCGCCCCTTTCCTCCCTCTTTCTCCTTGTCCACGCAAAGCAGAGGCTGACCATGTGGAACCGGCACTGGCCGACGAGGACGAGAGCCTGGCAATCGCAGACCCAGGCGGCATCGGCATAGCCGCAGGCGGGACAGACCCCGACTTGTTAACCTGTGGACAGTGTCAGATGAACTTCCCGCTGGGAGACATCTTGGTTTTTATAGAGCACAAGAGAAAACAGTGCAATGGCACTGGTGGTGTCTGCTATGAAAAGAGCATGGATAAGAGCAGCCCTCCCCCCTCCTCACGCGCCGAGCTCAGGAAAGTGTCAGAGCCAGTGGAAATCGGGATCCAAGTCACACCCGATGAAGAAGACCGTCTTCTCACGCCTACAAAAGGAATTTGCCCCAAGCAGGAGAACATTGCAGGTACAGCACGTTTTACACTCAATCAACTTGCCTAGGTAATCTTTTAACTAGAGTCCTCTAGAAAGTGCCATGAAACAGGCTTCAGCAACACGTCTTTATAGGAACCATCCATCTGAGGGATCTTCTTGGCTCTGCAGGGCTGTCCATACCCTGTTTTATGCATTGTAGCTGTCTGTGCAGGGCCAGCTGCTGGAGAAAAGGGCCTCTCAGGCATCTGGGAGAGCTAAGGGGCAGCCTGTACATCTGGGAAAAAGCAGAAAGTTGGGGTCAGAAAACATTTCAGAAGCATCCTTAAGCACGTAGCAATGGCAGAGGGATAGGGGACTTTGGTGAGGGGCTCAGTTCAGTCCTGTTCCAGATATCCTTTGTCACACGCAGACTCACTGGGAAGGACTGCATCCTGACACTAATGATGTTAGTGGAAAAATCCTCTTCCCACTGACTGGTAGTGGGAAGAAGATTTTCTTTGTGAGGGCTAAAGCAAGGTTTCATTAAGTCCTTCATTTTTCCTTCCCTGGGGTAGATGTCAGCTTCCTGGCCTGCACTGCTGCCTGTGCTGCCTCTCCTGGGTCTCCTTAGATGGCTTGGGTTGGGTGGGCAACACCTCCACTCTCATACACACACCAAATAGATGTTCCGGATGAGGATACAAGAGCACAAGCTGGCCTGGGTGAGCAAATTGCAGGCATTTCTTTTTCTAAAACTCTCATATGTGGTGAAGTTAACGTTCATTCAGTGGACCTCCCCTACTCAGACGTGGGCAGGCAGGTGATGATTATTCACCTAGATGAGGTGGTATGCAGTGGTTCCTGCAGAGTGCCTGGCATGGGGTTGCTTCCATCAAGCAGGGTGTTTTTCCCCTCTGCAGTGGTGAAAGGATGACTCTCCTCCCTGCTAGTGAGTGGGGGTTTTATGTTACACAGCAGGATCTCCCCTCAAACGGGCCTTTTTTGTTCAAACCGACTGCATCCCATACAGGAGACCAGTGACACTTTGTCTTTGCTGCCACTATCCCGATTTCTCTAGGAATTGTCCTATGGGATTAGATCTGACAGTCCAGGATCCCGCCTGTGGTAGAGATGCTCCCATGAGGGGATCCCAGAAGACTGGTGAGAGGCTCTTGTCTTTACAATTGAAGCTTGAGAGATTTCTGCTTTTAGTCTTGCAGGTCTCTGAGCCAGTCCCCAGCACCTCGGACAGGCTTGGGCATCACACCAGTGAGGGTACGGGCTTTAAAATCCTTCGGTCTTCAGACTGCCTGTCTTTTAGGACAGGGAATACAATGCCCATTGACTACACTTTTTTCTTTTAGGAATTTTTTTTTTTGGGTGCTGCCACCACCTTGGCACGGGGCAGCCGGCAGCTTTGGGAGCATTAGCTGTGACAGGCCTGTGCTGTAGCACTGTAAGCAAACCTACCATTAAGGCCTGACCCCGTCTTTTCCTCATCCTTCTTCAGCTTTCCTCATCCTTTTGCAGTTGTGAATACATTCCTTGGTAGACGTGACTACATCATGGTGTAGCAGATTTGAAGGCTACATTCCCTTTTCATTTGGTAGGAGCAGGAGAGAAGCATTCAGGACTTTCCCCAGTCTGCTGAAGGCTGCCTGAGTGGTGCTGAGCACTCCCAGTAGCTGTTGATCTGTGTGCAAGCTGACGGTGCTCAGCCCCTTGCAGAGGGTATACGGTGCTTAGTGAGGTTGGTTTAGGAGAGCTCTGCTGCAGTTACAGTCCAGAGCTCATCTCTTACTAATCTCTGCCCAAGTTCAGTTCACAGTACCTCAACGGCTACAACTGGAGCAGAGGGTGCTGTCCCATCCCAGCTTCTGGAGGTCAGCAACAACATAACCAAAGCCTTTGCATGCAGAAAATCTGCTGGGGTAGGAGGTCATGAAGGAGATGTTCACATGTGGAAAAGGCATAAAAAAAATTAAAAGCCAGTCTGGAGCACCTAATCTCTTTCAGACTAAACTGAATATCAAATGAAAAATATGTAGGAAAGATTTTGAACTGAGAAAAATAAAAGGGTTTATCATTTGATTGGCGTTTTCTCAGCAGTGCACGGAGATAGGGACATCCACTAAACAGTGCCGTAATAATACTTTCTCAATTAGGAGCCCAGCTCTGAGATAAAAAGGTGCAGTGTCCTTCCATATTTTTTTTAATAGCAGCGGATAGTTTTCAATAGTAGGATAAAAGCCTCACATTACAGCCATGGAGGGTAGCCATGAAAAACCCACAGAAGTCATTCACTGGAAAGGCTTTAGTGGGATATACCAAACCCCTTATTTATATTTCAATAGAAAGGCTTTCTGCATTAGCCAAGAAAATCAGAATCTGCATTTAACATTAAAGGTATTTCCCAGTGAGCGGCTGTAGAGCATTGTTGTTAGATTTGTTAAAAAAAGAGACTAAATACGATTTCATAAAAGGGAAACTTAATCTCTAAGGCAGCTTTCTCCTACCCTGCCACCCCCTCCCTTTATTTTTTTTTTTGTAATAATGCAACAGCCTACAGTATTTTTACTTTATATGTGACGAAAGATATTCTTAGCCTTTCTGTACTGCGACAGGAAGAATGAATTTCTTTATTCCACCAAGAAATATGTAAAATAATCCCTTAGAAGTATGGGGAGATATGTTTGTTCAAAGCATTTAAAATGTTATTTTAATCAAAGGCACAAAACACTCTACATGCTGTGTCAGCTAAAGGAGACCATTACATTTTAACAGCAAATCATGTTCTTTTTCCCCCTCCTAGCCAGCCCCCCCTTTGAAACTAACTTTTTTTTTTATTAAATAAAAAGGCGAAAAAGATTAAAGAATTAAAAAAAAAACTTCAGTGGCTCAAATGTATAAAGTAATTTAATATGGTGGAAGCATTAATTATTTTAGCTTAATTGAATTCTGAGGACTGCAGTAGTTGCATTTTTGTAGACAAGCTCTGTTTATTATTTCTTTGTGTAGATTAACAGTAAAGGAAACATAGATAACTTTCAGTTATTTATTGTAAAATAAACGTGTCAATTCATGTGTAAAGCAAGCTGTTCATAGATAATTGAGTCTTTATATTTGAAGAGGGAAACCAGAAATCACCCACTCGCCACTCCGGGTCCCTGAAATATGCTGCCACCACTGCTGTCCTCGAAAGGGTTGCAGCTCCTCTCCTTGATCTTGTGTTATTTTTACAGACCTTCTTATTTGGTCAGAATGATTTGTACAGCCTTCTGTGCTGTGACCAAGCCACCAAACCTTACAGCTTCCCATGGCTGAATGCTCTGAGGGTATGTCAAGAGCTGAGCTTGGCTCTGCCACTGTACCTCTCGTAGCTCTGGGAGTGAGGATATTGGGATGCAGAAACCGTGCTGAGTATTCATCTTAATACAGGGTGCTCCTGAGGTTTTTTCTCCTCGTTTTCTTTTTGTCTTTTTTTCACTTTCTTGGTAGCTCTTTTTGCCCCAGTCACTGAATGCCTCTTGACCACACAACAGACCTTGTGCTGCTTTGAGGGACACACTGAGGCAGAACTCAGGAGTCCACGAGAATTTTTATGTGTGCAATAAAAACCTCCGACAGACATTTCTATATTCCAGTGGAGACAAAGGCAACTTTGTGTCTGCAATCAACTTTTAAAGATCTTCTGATAAAGAAATTTGTCATCTTTCCCTGACTGGTAGCTTGCAATTCCAAGTTTTGAAGGTGTTTTCATTTAGTTACCACTGTCCGTAAGGTATGTGGTAGCACTGGGAGGATGTGACTTGCCTAGGAGCAGTCTGCCCTGTAAAGGTTTTTTTTTTCTTTTTTTTCAAATCGGCTGACCTGTTTGAAAATCAGTTCTGCCTCTTGTACAGAGGGTGTGATAGTATCGAAGAGATGTACCAGATTGTTGCGCAGCAAAACATAACCAGGCCAATGAGTTGGCAAGCAGCTATTGGTCACTGCTTCTTTTATTTCACTGATGGTACGTATTTTGGAAAAAAATAGGCCACTGTGGTATTATATACCTTTTTTATCTTTCACATTTATCAGATCTTGGGCATAACCAGGTGACCTGTCCTGACTAAAGAATGACCTGGGAAGGTGCTCCCACTGTCTTTATACTGATGTTATCTCGCCTCCTCCCCATGGCCCTGTGGTCTGTTTGTCTGTTAGAATTCTCTGAAACTACCCAGGTTAAAGAAAAGTTCCAGTCAGCTTGATTTTAATGCTGGATAGTTTCAAAGAACCCCAGCAAAGAGGAGGGAGTCTCTGTGGGGCAGCACCAATTGGACCAGACCGTCTCCAGATTCACTGGCAGGTCTGCACCTTCGGGCCAACAGGCCCTCACAAACATGTAACTACAGCAGCAGCAGAGGTTCATTAAGATGGTGAGCTAATTTTTGCAAAGATAATGATAGGAAAGGGGGTTGATTGGAATTTCTCATTCATCCTGTCCCGGCCACCACTGCTGGGCTTCATACATTGTACCAGATGTACATCATGGAAAAAGGATCCCTGTCAGAGGCAGGATTTAACTGCAACCCCTGCTCCATGAATGTTCATTTCAGGCTTTTGAATGGTAAAACTGCCAGTGAGAGAAACTAAATAACTCGCATGTGCTGGAAGCCAGAGATAAACACCGCTGCAGGTTGCCATGAAATGGGCTATTTGATATATTTAGAATTGTTATTTTTCTCCAAATTAAGATTAGTTAAATCCATGTGTGTTGTGTGAGTGACTGTTAACTCAATGGCATGGATTATCCTTTTTTCAAATCATGACAGCTAATTATTATTGCTGTCTACCCTGAGACATTCACTCACAATGTACCATTATGGACCCGTGCACCCATATTAACTGCAGGCCTCAGACAGCCGTTGTGGTGCCGTCACACGTGAGGGGAGGGAAACGCCGGCTGAAACAACCCAAGGACTGTGATGGCGACATCAGCCAGGTTGGGAAGAGGTATTCTGAAGCTGAGGTGGCACAGGGTTTGGTGCCTGCCCCCCTCCCAAGGCTATCGTGGCACCAGGTGCTGCTACCGGAACCTCCCTGGGGTAATGGATCTTGCAGGAGCGACTTGTATAAGTGAGCCCAGGAGAAAATATGTGAGGAAAAAGAGGCTTCTAGAAGTATGTGGTGACAGTGCCTGAGAAACTCAGCCGCAATCCTTTTCATGAGGCTTTTCCAGGCTTGTTTCTTCCCTCGAATCTGCTAGGGTTTTCCTGAGTGCAGAGGAGTTACCTGGTCACCTCCTCCTACTCCTTTGCTGCTTCAGCAGGTATTTAGCAACACATTTGCTAATTGATGTTGCTGAACAGTAAGGGAGGACACATGACACAAGGAAGGTGTCAACTGACAGTGCCCTGAGAGTGGGTTAACGAGCAAGCTTCCTGCCCCTGGGACCTTGTTGAGGTTCTTGCTGGGGTGTAGAGAGGAAAACAAGCAGGGTGATCTCACCCAGGGCTCTGCTTGCACCCAGGGATGGGGGTGGAGGGCATGCTCGGGGAGCTTGGCTCTCCTCTGGGGGCAGGGCACCCCCCAGCCCACAGGAGCTGCCTGCAGTAGCAGCTGCCCTCCCCTCGTTTGCTGAGGCTTCAAGCTTGAACGAGGGCTGCTGAAATGTTGGTGGCTTAAAGTTTTAAGGCTTCTGGTACAGACCAGCATGGGGGTCTCCAAGGAACATGACTGTGCCCCTGTGGGAGATCCTAAGAGAGAGCAGGGTGGAGGGTGCCTGTCAGCATGTCACCCCTGGGGCTGCAGCTGCAGGGCAGTTTGTTCCAGTGTCTCACCAAGGCAGCAGCACGTACCCTGCTAACCCCAGCAAGAGTTAAAGGTGAGAAACCTGCCAGTTACAAAACCCTTCCTTCCCCTTGCTTGAACTCCACCACACCCTGGGGCCCCACTCCAGCATCCTTTGCTCAGACCCAGCCTGAGGCCACCAGCCACCCTCTCCCTGCTGCCACCTCAGCTTGTCCCAGTTGTGTCCTGCCCAGAGTCCAGCCCTGCCAGGCACCAAGGCTTTCCCGGCATGTGTCAGTAAAAAGTGAAATTAATCACACTGAGTTTTAAAAGCAGATTTAAAAAAACACTGAGCGTATTATGCCCTTGATTCTCCCTGCTGGTCTTAGTTTTTTGTTTTGTTCTTCTCACCATCCTGTTTTTCAAAGTTCAGGAATGGTGGGGGTCCAGTTTACCTCACTGTGCCCCTGTTTCATGTGGCGTAATTCCCCTGAAACCAGCAGGACCACACTGGATTGACCTGTTGGCACAAGTGGGGACCTGCCCCTGAGTGCCTGGTGTGCCGTACAGGAGCTTGCTGCTGTTATTTTCTCCCTCTCTAATCTCTCCTAGTTATAGTCATCTTCAGTTTTATGAGTGACAATGCTGGGTAAAACCTTTACGACAGAAGTGCCATTTTGCAGGCTGATGAGGGGATTTAAGAAGGTCATTCAGTACACACGGCCAGAGCCTTCTTGCTCTGGGGTGAATGCGTGTGAGGAGTCACTCTTTAAGAGCAAAACTTGCTTGTTCGTACCATGTTGGCGCTGCTGCTAGCCTCTTTTAATTCAATGGAAGAACTCTGGACTTACTCAGAGTTAGAACCCTCTAAAAATGTCACCCAACAAGAGGACTTTTTGCCTTTATTTGATTCCTTTTGTGAAATTACTTGAGCCGTGGGTCCAGAAACCATATGCCTACCTGGTCATTATTAACCATGGGAAGATTGGTGGGTTTTTATTGGCAACAGTAACGGTGAATGGTGAAAAGGCACTGTTCAGCCAGCCATTACTCATTTTTCTTGACAACTTTGTGAGCAACTTTTAAGAGCAAAGTAAAAGTAGTGTCCAACCAGATTATGGACCGCTTTGTCATTTGTGCAGATGTAACAAATAGAAATACACTTGTGCTTGGTGGAGTGTTGTCTGCAAGAAAGAATTTATTCCCCTGCGTTTGCAGGGGAATTTTGGATTGGGATGTAGCTAAAGGAAAGCCGGGTGTGTGGCAGTACTATAAAAGAGAAAAGCTGTCTCCAGTGATATTCTTCTCCAACGGTGGATAAATACATAAAGGCGCAGAAATGATTCCTTTGCTTGAGCAGGATAGAAGTGTTGCTATAGGATGAGGTTGCTTCCCTTCATGTGTTTTCCATAGATTGTTTTTCTTTCTCAGCCCGTGTTTGAACTGTGCTGCCTATACACACAGTGACCAAATCAGCTGTGACATAAAGGTTGAACCTTTCTAGGTTTTTTCTGAGATTGGAACATTTTTCTATCATAACTGGAGAAAAAAAAACCCTGTGAAGTAATCATACTTTTTGTACAAGAAAGGCTTGGATTTCTGTGTCATGTCACATAACTTCAAAGGGCATAGATTTGGGGCTGACTTTCAGCATTGGCTTCGGCGGCCGAGCGGGAAGATGGGAGCCCGGAGGGTAAGAATTAGAAGAGAGAGGCCAGGTATAGAAATAAAACCATGTTTCTCAGGAGAAAATCCTAGAAGCCAAGAGAAAGAAACTGGGTAACTCTTGTCTTGGGAGATGTGTATGGCTCTCTCCAATGAGAACATCCTTTTCTGCATGGTTTCTTTTCCCCATTCCCTCCCACCCTCCAAATGGTAATTGGTGGGCTGTGCAGTAGAAATGTTATTAAAAAAAAAAAAAAGAAGAAGAAGAAGAAGAAGAAGAAGAAAAACTGGGTGGGTGGGGTATCTAGGGATTTGGTGTCTAAGCTCAGGAGTTAAGCCGGAAATCCCAGAGATGTAATGAAAACAAAACGGACTTTTCACTCGCGCTGTGGCATTCTGGCAGTGAGAACGCTTTCGTGAGCCAATGTTTTCATTGTAGGTTTTCTCGAGAGAAGTAGTGGAAATGAATCGTTAACCCCTTAACAGGAATGAAAGTGGTTGCCGCAGTGAGGAGAGGAGAGCCTTCTTGGCTCCTAGTTGCTGTGTTGCAGAGCTCGGGGGTGTGTGTATGTTTGTGTGTAGTGGGGAAGGTGGGGTAGATACTGCTTGTAAGGAGTTTAATAATGTTAATGGCAGATGTGAAGTGGTTACTTAGTGGTTGTTTTTTTTTTCTCTTTGCATATACGCCTTTGCAGAAAGATTCAAGCGTGATCAGCACAAACCACTGTTAAGCCCAACAGCTCTTAAACTCGCTGCTTCTTCTGGCATTTGGTAGCATATTTCTGGAGCGAGAAAAGGGGGACACTGCTCACTGGTCCCTCAGCAGAGTCATAAAAACTGCAGATGGAAAAGACCTACCAAGTAGCAGATCCCAGTTTTCTTGGAAAGTGGAAGTACAGGATGCGTGTCTGTAGCAGGCATGCTACGTATACAGCTTTAAATGTCCAGCAGTCTTGGATGGTGTGCAGCCTCACAGGAGTCAGCCCCGTCTTTAAAATTAAGGGAGTTTGGAGAGGAAGAGAGCTGGGAGTGATTAATCTAATTTACCTTAACAGCCACTTTCGGTGACAAGATTTTGTATACTTGTCCTCCATGCTGTGATTAGGCTGCATCTTATTTCACTGTTTTATTTCACCTTTTGATCACTGCTGGCGCTTACCCTATTTCTGTCTCCCTTCTCTCATTAGGGTATTTCATCCACATGTATTCTTGCAAGCGGTACAGAGCATCAGCCCCTCTGCTCTAGCTAAAGAGCATCTCATCTACCCTTTAGCATCTTGGAAGAGCAATTAAAATCATTATATACCTTCTTCCCGCTGCCCTAGGTCCCCCAGCCCAGCCCTTGCATGCAGGTTGTGGGACTCTGGGTGCTGTGCAGACTTTGGATGTAATTGCATAGCTGCTGCAAAGGGCTGTGTCTCGGCAGCTGACCTTGCTCGGCGCATCTGGCCGCTGAATAGATGTTTGCCTTCTTTCTTCCCACTTTGACAGCTCCCCCCTCTCTGCACTCCAGCCTCTCACTCTGCTCTGCTCTGCTCCTTGTCTGCTCGTGCTGGGAAAGCACGGCGGCAGCAAGGTATTTGTGACTGAAACTGCCTTGGCAGTGAGGAGAGCTTGAGGAAAACATCGGTTCTCCCTCACGCCCCTGTTTGAAGAGGGGAAAAATAAGAAAGGAAAGAGATGCTGTTGAATTAATGATGGTTCTACTTGTTTTTTATACCACACTGCTTTTGTAATGGTCATTTAAACAAGGTGGAGTGGTGGGGGAGGAGAGAACAAGATGAGAAGGCAGACAAGGATTAAACAGCCCTCTTCCTCTTTTAAGACATTTATTATTTTCAGAGTCAAACCTGTAGTCAGCTAATGTAACTGTAAAAGTCTCCTTTGAATTATTGCGGAGGTGCTCTGAAGTCTTCTATTACAGCTGATGTACTTGTGTGCAGGCAAAATCCAGATTTGAATTTAGAACCTACTTGTTTTATTTTCCTTATTAAACCAAATTCTGGTTCATTTTTTCTTTTCAAGACTCACTTTTTGTTTCCCGTTTTCTAGACTGCCCTATTACTAGCTCATAAAAAGAGTTAGAAACTGAAGGCAAGTTTCCTGAGCAAGAAGGAATTTTTTTTTCTTTTGTTTTTTTTTTTCTTCCCCCTATGTCTTGGCCTGGAGCCAACCTGTCTTTCAACAAGTAGAGAGCCATTCCAAGCTGAAATTTATAGAGCAGAGACCAGGTTCAAGGGCTGAAGCCCGCCAACAGCTCCAGTCTCTTTGTTACTGATTAATTCTGCAAGCGGTTCAGCTGGTTTGCTCACTTCTGCCCGCTCTTCACAGCACCGAAGCGCTTCCGAGCCGGCTGCTGCTGCTTCGCCCTCCCCTGCTTTTCAGCAGGGCTTTATCCCCTCATTGTATAGCATCCCCCTCAAATGCATTTTAACCCCATCCAGTTCAAGCCTGCGCTGAGTTGACTTTATGGCAAAAATTGCAAAACATCCTTTCTCTCTTTCGTCCGCTTCTTTCCCTCCTTTTTAAAATTTTTTTTTGCTTTTTTTTTCTAATTTTTTTTTTCCCCTACAGCTGATTTTAAATGTCTGGAGCTTCCCATTTCACTTCAGCTCACACTAATGATTGCTTCTTGGCATCGGTTGGAACCCAAGTTCCCAGGTTTTAATTAGTTTACTCAAATGCACACAGTGGAGCAAAATAGTTTCTTTCAGCTTTACCTGCAAAGGATGTTTCCTGTCTCAGTGAGGGGGTTTTCCTCGTGGAGGGATTTGAAAGGCAGAAGTTTTCAAGTGGTCTCAATATGAGGCCCCACAAGGGTGAGTGTGGGAGGTGAGGGGGAGAAAGAGCAGAAGGAAAAAGAGAGAGAAAAAAAAACCAAAAAAAAAACCCAAACAAAAAAACTAAACCAAAATAGATTTGGGGAAAGTACCTTGAAACGAGGATGGTCCCAATCCTGCAACAAGCTGGATGTCAAAGCACAACCTTACTGACGTCAGTGGGGGTTTTGCCATTGGCTTTGGTGCAGGCCGGATTCCATCCTTAGGCTGCACGGAGCTGTAGGTACGCCAACGGCCCTCTGCAGTCAGCGGGATTACTGATGTGCACAAAGTTAAGCATGTCTGTAAGCGTTGGCAGGATTAAGATCTGTGCTGGTATTTTCAGACCAAGTGAAATGCATGTAGGAGTTTTTTAAAGAAGAAAGTGCATGGGAGTTTTAAAGAAGGGAGAATATAGCCGAGCCTGCCATTCTTAAGTGCCTTGGGGAAAAAACCTGGGTTGCTATTAAAAATATCGGAGGACTAATGTGTTACTAATTGTGACACCATTAACTTCTTAAAAGTATTTGATTGTGAGTCCCAAGAAAATAAAAGGACGGAGATGAACAGCTAGAAATTCAGGCCTGTGTTTCCGTTAAAACATTTCTTTTCTATTAACTAGAAGTAAAAACAAGCCTAGAGGTTCACTTTACTGTGCATCTTGGATACTTTGTTCCTAGAAGTCTACTTTTTAGTGGGTTATTTAAAGAATTAAAAAAACAACAACAGGGAAAAGGAGCTCAAACGCAGTAGCTGTCTGAGACCCCTGTATGTGGCTTTACCACACAGCTCTTAAATTCTTGTTTAAACATTTCTCAAGAGCTGTTTTTCAGAAAGTAAAAATGTGTGCTGTTTGTCTCCAGCAGATTAAAAGTTTACCTTTAATGTGACAGCTTCTCAAATCTAGTGTCGGAAGCATGCCTCTATTTTATGGTATTATGAAACAGGTCTGGAGCAGAAACAACATATTTAAGTAAGAGAGAATGAGATAGAATCTGTGGGTTTCTTTCTTTAATGGTGTATAACCAGAAACCTTTTCTCTGTCTGTCTCTGAAACTTTTGTTCATACAAGTGGCCAGCACATGTAAACCACACTTTGAAATTTAACAGTTAACCTTAAAAAATATTAAGTTCAGCAAAATGTCTTTTTTTTTTCTTTTCTTTTTTTTTTTTTTTTTTANTTTTTTTTTTAATTTACAGATAGCTCTTTGTAATGATCTGGCAGAGGCATGTAAAGTTGGTTGGTTTTTTTCTTTCTCCAAAACATTCCTAATTTCAGCAATAGAAAACTGGAGCACACCCGAGCTCTGAGAAGGCTCTTTCACATCTGCCTCCGCCTGTGTGCCGATTCCCTGGGGTCCCATTTATAACAATCTAACAAGATAGAATCTGCCTTTGAGTATCAGTAAATATGGCTAAAGATCACAAAACCGTACTCATAATTGTTCAAGACTAAAAGGCAGAATATAGTGTTTGATTAATGTTTATGGTACAGGGCCTTTTTGCAAGAAGGAAGTTAAAACAGTAAGCCCCAAAACTCCCTAAAAAAGCCCTGAGCCCCCACTCCAGCTCCCAGACTCCGCTGAAGGATGTTATCCTCCTTGTGCCAAGATCATAATTTAAGGTGATGCATATTATTTTTGATTTTGAAGCTGATTGAGGTTTCCTGATTGGAGCTGATTCTCCAAAGGTCTGCATGAGACGGTTTTCTGTTAACAGTGCTAGGACACAGGAGCAAAAGACATCTTTTCTGGCCACCAGAAACACCCATCCCTTCAGGGGCCTTTGACAATGCCTTGTCTTGGACTGGTTACAGCCTTACCACTTCTGCTCTGTGGGTAAGAAAAGCACCCTCAATGCTCCCTATCTGACAATTAACATTCATTAGAAGTAATTCGGCAAGGGGAGGTCATGGATGCAGTGGTGGTTGGAGACCCCTAGCAAAGGCACCTGCTTGTTTGATGAGCTGGGTTGATGAAGTCTGTGGGCTGGGGCCTTGAGGCTGCTTGGCCAAGGGATTTTTCCCCAGCAGCCGGCAGCTTGCAACAGGCTTACCTGGGTGGGGCAATTCACTGGTTGTCCTCACTCCGTCTGTGGGAAGCCTGGGAGTGTTTTCACTTTTGGGAGACTTCCCTGCTATCTGGAAAGGTTTACTTCTTTGAAAGGTAGTGAGTGGAGAATACAATACAGATGGATCTGTTTCTCTTTCATTAGCTCTTTTAAGATGCTTGTTTAAATGTGTTTGCTTTGCCTTTCAAATGGTAAATGTCAGTGTTTCAAGTATCACTGCTAACAAAAAATAAAATTTATAAAATAGATCTTTAAAAATGCCCAGGCCAGGACTTTGTTAAAATTCTGGTCTAGAAATGGCAGAGATCACTCTGGAAAAGCACCAGTCAGAAATGCACAAAGACGTGATGTGGGGAAAAGTCAATGTTAGCTTGCATTCAGGTCTGGTCCCTCTCGGGCTCCTGCCAGAGCAGGTCCTGGATGGAGCCAGTGGTGAGACTGGGTGCTGGCCAGGGGGCCTGAGGAATGTGCTGAGAGTATGGTTGTGACTTTTGCAGTGAAAACTCTATGAATTGGGGAATGGGGTAAGGGTACAAAGACAAAACCTGGAAGGGCAGATGTGTATATGCTCCAGTGGAGTTTGTTTCTCACTGAGGAAGCTGTGGCCTTGAGGGTGAGACAGTAACTGGGGTGTGAGAGAACTGTGCTAGCAGAAATGCCACCCCATGACAGGAGAACTCTGGCACTTTTAGAATCACACTTCGATACCTCTGTTTCCCACCCTCCTGTCCCTATGCTTCTCCCAGCCCTGGCTGTGTGATGACAGGGCAGAGGCAGTGCCTATGCCCTGTCCCCTGTAACCCTTCTGTAGGACAGGTTGGTGTGGTTAGATGGGTGAAGCACAGGGGACCATCAACCCTTTCTCCCACCCTGCAGCCCCAGCTTTGCTCCTGAGAGGGGACCAAGTCCAGGAATTTTTAGTGCTAGTTGCTGTTGGTTTTAACTCTCCCATCTCTTTGCCAGCACCAGCTTTAAGACGCCCACAGGAGATATGCACTCTCATTTCTCAGATGAAGCAGAAAAGATGTGAATGAGTTTATTTTCCAAAGTGCCCAGCTGCATCCGGCAGGGACTCGGGGCAGCCTGCAGTGCTCAGCACCCTTCTGGATGAGGCCACAGGTGCTACTGTCCAAAATTCCAGGGGTGGGGGGCAGGGAAGGGCAGCTGGGCTGTGGCTAGGAGAGCTGCCCTCTGGTTCACTGCTCACAGCCCTGCCCATTTGTGTGTGCATGGGTATTTTTGAACAAACCCTAATCCCTTTAAGCCTCTGTGCTGTTAGCATGCACCCCCCATCCCCAAGCTCCTTGGCAAAGAGTTTGGATTAAACAAAAATGAAATCATTTTTGAAATGATTTGAAATGAAATCTGCACCAGAGAAGGCAGTGGTGTCCCCCATCCCCTCTCACAGCCTGCACTGGTTGGTGAGGATGGATGAAGGATGGGAGGCTTCATGCCGCTTCCTGGAGCCTCAGTAGCATTGCCACTGTGGGCACAGTGCCAGGAGATGGCCTCTCCCTCATAGACGACGGATCTAAGAAAATTTCACTTGTGAGCATGTGATAGGGCCCTTCCCTGTGTGGGTAGTATGAACCCCAGAGCTGGGTGGCTCAGGTGAGACCTTGTCTGAGTTTGGCTGGGTCAGAAGACTGCTTGTGCCCTCACCTTCACTCTGGGTCTAGGTTCCAAGAGGAGCTGGGACTCCTCTGTGCTGTATCCCTGCAACTGGGTGCTGAGGAAGAGGAGGAGGCAGGGGGAAAAGTGGGGGGGGGAGAAGGGGAAAAGAGAAAAGATCTGTTACAAAATCGTGCGACACCCACGTAAATATCGTTTGTATGAATTGGGTCCTTCATCTTTTGTTAGCAGCAGCTTGTTAATTAACAGAAGATTAGTGCTGCTTTCTTCTGACACATGAATATATTTTGGGCTAGAAAATACTTGTACTCCATAAAACTGTGTGACTGAACAATTCAGAAAGTACCAGCGGAGCGCCGTAATGGATTCCCTTTTCATCCCCTCCCCCCTTCTTCCTCCTCCTCCTGCTCTAAATGCAAGCAGATTTCTGCAGTCTAGTGCAGAAGAGACATGTTAAACACAGCTAAATAAATCATGTTTACTCTTGGCGTTCTTGGTAGTGAAAAATCTGTTGGCTGTTTTTACTTCCTTGTTTCTCAGCATTTGCTTCCTACCTGTTTTTGAGCCTGTGCCCAGAAATAGTAGTTTTGTCAAACGAGTGGATTATGCCAACCAGCAGTTCCCTCTGCCAAGGAAGCTGCTGGATCGCAAAACCCGGTGACTTCTTTCTTAGAGTGACACTGAGATTTCCCACTCTTCCTCCCCCCACTCCCCATTAGAATGTGTAATAAAAGTATTAAAATTTGGAGAAGGAGAAAATGTAACCAGATCCTGGCAGTTAAAAGCCCAGATTAAGGAAAGTTGAACTTCTGTTCCAGAAGCCCTTTTTATGCTGTTTGTGGAGGTGAAAGTACTGGAGATAGTAACAGTAGGAACCAGATATTTTCCCTTTCCCATTATCATTCCATGTCCCCATTCCCCCCCACAAATGGGAGTGGGTTTTCTTTCAAAGTTTTTCTGGTCGTTTTTTTTTTTCTTTCCTCTACAGAGAGCTTTACAGCTGGGAAGGAGAGGTAACTAACCCTTTATTTAACCAAATTGGCTCTGCTGTTGCAGGCAGAGGGGGAAATCTGGTTTTTGGTTTGAATTCTGCTCCTGACCCTGCATTGTTGGATGCCTCTATAAACCTCTTGCTTGAGTGTGGGGTTAAGCTTCCTTTGCAGGATGGGGTAAATGCAAATGTTACAAAACAATGCACAGTGCATGTATATATCTATATCTATATCTATATCTATCTACCTATATAAAACAAATATATATAGTGTGTCACATTTGCTGTCATCAGCAGAGTTGTGTTGAGTGGAGGGGAGTGTAGACCAAAAGATGAATAACTCCATGTTCACAGAATCCTGGGTATTAAGTGCTCCTCTTTGACCCCAGGTGGCAACTTTTTAGCCTGGACCCATCTTCCTCATTGCTGTTATCTCAGATGTCAGTGATCCCAGATGTGGCTGTAACATGGATTATGAGCCTGGTGAACTCTCCCTGTTTAGTTTTAAAATTAGAAAAAAGATCCTTTTTCCCATCAGAGCTTTGCATGTATTTACTCTTTGATCACATTGGAAGGGCCTTATCCTGTCTCCAGAGAAGCTTTAGTTCTGCTTTCAGTGGTAACAGGGATCTGGCCCATGTTGAATATTAGCATTTTAATGGCTTACTTTAAACCCCATTGCTGGTACACTCACAGGGCTCCCGGCAGGAGAAGAGTCCAGCTCTGGGGTTTTGCAGAGTGATGTTGCAGGAGCGGGGATGGCCCATTTGTCATAGATTATTAGAATTGTCAATAATAACATGTCTACAGAAGCCAAATTAATTCCTTCTCCCACTTAGTACTAAGTCCAAGAAATGCCAGATCAGTTTCAGAACAGGGGAAAAAATAAACAGAATCAAAGTTTGTATGTTATGATCCCTCTGCATTTCTGTTGGGAATACTGTGTGATAGAAATGATATTTCCACAGAGGTTCTGGCTGCCAGTTTGCTTAATTACATTAAATAGTGGTATAAACCTCTGCAGAACATAAACCTCTGTTACAGCCAGTCATTAGAATATTGAATCATAAGGAATAATGACACCAGTGCTAACGGGTTACAACAATCTTTATTATATTAGCGATTGAAGTGTTATTTAAAAAATAAGGTTTGTTGTAGCGGTTTAGGTGTGCATGCATATTTTCTCTGATCACCTATTAAGAGACTGAAGACTGGATTTGAATTTATTACAGGCAAATAAAGGGCTTGCTTCGAGGAAGAACTACTAGATTGCTGCTTATGATTTTACAATTTGATTCCACTTGTCCTTAAGGAAGGTTCATAATGCTTACTATGGAAATACCATCTACATCTAAAAAATTAGGGTTAAAAGGATGAGTTTGTTGAAACTAATTACAAGCTGGTTCAGTTTTTTAGTTGGTGACATTTTAGAGATTTTGCTCATAATGCAGGAGGTTATAGAAAGATTTGGTTAGACTGTGACATAAAGCAATAAGCTGTCATCTGAGTATATTGACATTTTCATCAGAAACAAAACAAAAGTCTACTCAGCTTTATTTTACTGGGGTGAAAGGTATGAATTTAATATTGCTTCTTCATCCTAACTGTGGATTTTTTTGAAGGAATTTTCTTGCCTCACTTTGTTTGTACAGTATTTCTGGTTTTTTTATCATTTTGGATTTTTTTTTTTTTGAATACACTTTCCTAGGTAAGTGTATTCAGTTTCTGTCTCAAGCAGGGTTGATAATGAAAAGCCTTTTTGTGTCTTATGCTTTTATGTTATAGAGAAAGATGCTATTCCATACAAATAATGGGTAAATTGAGGGGCACGGGGAAATCTGGTCCAGAAAATATATACCTCAGAAAATAATTCTTTATGTAGAATGGTTCTTGGTTTCTTCTACTTAGCTCTTGGTTTTGTGTCACAGTGAAAGGATTACAGGGCTCTTATTATACTGCACTTGTGTTTTACTTCTCCTGGTGCAGGGTTCGGTTATCCTGTCTAATTAGTGCTTGTGACTGGCCAAATTCTGTTTGGATCCAAGTCTTTGGGTAAAACTTCATTGTTCTATTTAGCAGAGGGATCGGGCACAAGTTTCCAGCATGCTTCCTCGTGCAAATGAAATGCTGGTTCACTATTTCCTTTTTTCGGCTTACGTTGTAGTCTGAACTAAGTTCCTGGTTGCTGGTTTGTTTATCTGCTTTCTTTCATTATTTAAAGGCTAGTTAGTTTTCTAGCCTCTTTTCCATTGAAAGAGCATTATTTGCTTAGTTGTGCTGGTGTCCAGTGAATTGAAGACTGAATCTTTAGATCCTCAGTGTTCTTCTCATTTGGTGGATTGTTTTACCCTCTCCAGATGATTGCTCTGCTCATTTAAACTGAGAGATTCAGTTATCAGACTTGGGTCTACTCGTACACACATAGCTGGAGTAGCTTTCCCCTGAGAGATCCAAAATTCAATGGAAATCCTCATTTTAAAAATCCCTGCTGCTCCTTCCCTCCCTAGTCACTCACTCTGTTTTGCTTTTTCAAGTTTGCTTGGTGTTAGTGAATTGCTCTTCTAAGTATGAAAGTGCTCCATGCACAAGGAAAAATTTGAAAATCATAAATGTGCCTGTTAATGCCCCTCTCCTCCCCCACTTATTTTAAAGTTACTTTAAGTCTAGGGTATGCATTCACACTAGGCAGGTAGAGTATTTTTCACATTGAAATTCAGCACTTACAAAATGTCTGCACTTACATTGCTTTTGGCAAGGTGTGAGCCAAAAACCCAGAAGCTGTGATTCTCCCCCAAAGCTAATTGTTTCTGTATATTAAGTTTGTCCATCTGTGCTGTGCAGGGCCATGGCATCACCTGATGGTTCTCCTTTGCATTTCCAGCAGTGAAGCAGTTAACAGTGCTGCTGCTTAATATATTGCTGTTACAGAGTCTTCTTAGTTTCCAGGACATTTAACTAAATCAGGTGGATGTCATTAGCCGATTTTCACAGATGGGGAGACTGAGGCACAGAGGGGCAGAGTGACTTCATCTGCTTCTTTTTCCCCAAGTTCCCTCCCATTTCAGGAATTGATTTTGCTGCCAAACAGCTGAAGAGCTGCTAAAGCCTCATTTTGCCTAATTCCACCAAGTTTTTTTAAATTATCATTATTATTATTTATTGTGAGAAATAGGGAAAAAATTTAGGGAAAAAATTTAAAACCCCTAGTAGAAGGCAAACTTCAGGGCGAGGCAGAGATACTTATCCAAGCAGCAGATCCTGCAGCTCTCTTTTCCAGAGGCCATATTCACCCTGAGGATACATGTTTGCAATGCAGCATCTGCCAGTGTGTGAGTGGGACTGAGCTCTGAATGGCCAAGGCAGAGAAGTCTGCTGGTGTTAATGACTCCTGCTTATCTGTGGCTCTTCCCTGGCCACTTCAATTCTTTCATTTTAACCTCTTGACCATCCTCTTGTGGTCAAGCCCTGTGATTATTTGCAGTGGCATTTTTTGTTCTAGCTGCATATATATTATTTTGCCCTTTGGAAGCAGCTCTTTCTATCCTCTGAGTTCCTTTATTAATTTCAGGGCCTGCTAAATTGCTACAGTTGTCTGTTGGGGTAGTTATATGTTTCAATTACTTCAGAAATATTTGCTGGTAGATAGAAATTATCATGATATAATCAGGTCTAAAATTTTTAGTACCCACAAGGATTTTTACAACCATTGAAAACTCACCAGGACTTAATTACAAGAGTTGGGGAAAAAATATCTGGAACACAGATGAACTGTTTATTGTCTACCCTTTGTGTCTTTTGGGAAGAAAAATAAAAGAACAAACCCTCCAGAAATCAGGGTGATTATTATTATTTGTTAGTTTATTCTGGTAGCTTCTGGATGTTGCAGCTCACATCAGGCCACCCTTGTGTTGGACACTTGACATTCCCAAAGTGAGAGCTGGGCTCCTCTTGAGAGCGTGTTGGGGCTGAACAGACCAGACAGGTGGTCAGTGGGAAGGGGAAAGCTGGGCTCCAGGACAGAATGTGCCATAACCTGTGTGGCTCGTGCCCTGACCTGGGCACCCCAGCCTTCTTCCCAGCCCAGTGGTCAGCAAGACCACCCTGCTGAGATGAGGAAATTCCCTGCCTTACTGCGTTATACTTTTAGCACATCTATTGATATACCATATTTACTCACGCCTTATGATGTTTTTAGGCCAAATCCTGCCCTGTTTTCCCTCGCTCTTGCGCCCAGTTGCTCTCATTGCAAAGGGATATGGTCCTCCTGGGGCAAAGGCTTGTGCTGGTAGTGTGGTCACAGGGCAGGGGAAGGTGATAAATGCAGCCTTGGGATAGGCGAGAGTCCTTTTCATTGTTTAATTGGGGTGAGCTAAGGTGTTTCAGTTTTTCTCTTTTCATGTTCATAGCACAGACAAGGGGTGAGGAACAAGTTTAGATGAGCATCAGGTGGGAGGAGGGTACAGGGGGTCCTGCAGGGGCCCCTGTGGAGACCTGGCTCAGAGGGATGCTGCCGTGTGGTGCCTGGATACCCCTGGGGACCACTCACCTTGTCCCCTGAGTGGGGCCAGTGACAATCCCCACCCCTGTTTTCTAAAATAGGGGGTTTAGCACTGCAAAAACAGTCCTGCAGGCGTAGTGTGGGCTACTTCTGTGAATTCACATGGTCTCAAGGTAAGTAAAATTCTCCCCACCTGCCCTTGGTGTCCAAGCCTCCAAAACATCACACGCATGTATGTGGATGACATAACATGGATTTTTACACAGTGAGAGGAATTGCATGCTCTTTAGATATATTGAGATATTTATTAACCACAAGGGGTATTCCAAACTCAGTTTATTTATCTTTGTAAAGTACTTCCAGATCTTTGCATGGAAGGCACTAGAGAAATGAAAAGATTATTATTATTATTATTGTTATTATTATTGTTGTTGTTATTATTACAGCATCTAACTACTGACAGGCAACCACAGCTGCATGTTCAATTCAAACCACTTAAATTTAGGGGCTGATTTTTACAATATGGACTCTTAATGCTTCTCCCCATTGACTCCATATGCAGAAATGTGTGTTCACCTGCCCTGCAGAAGTATCATTATTCTCCAGAAATATGTAAATGGGGTACTTTTAAAGAGAGATTGAAAATATGGAATAAATACTAAGTATTCACATTTGTATGGTAGAATTTAATGGCCATTTAAGAAGGGCTTCAAAGCAACCAACTGTAGGAGCTGGTAGTTGCTCCTCTGTCATTAAAAAAAAGAAAATGCACCAATTAAAACAAAGCCAAGGAATCTTGTAGACAAAGGATAACATTTTTGGTGTTCAGAGGTCTGACACGAGCTACAAACAGCGCAGGAAATGGAGATCTGAGTTTCACAGTCAAGCGTTTTAATCAGTAGGGTTGTGCACAGCCACTGCCGCGTGTGAGTTATGTAATATCACACTTCACCCACCCACACGCGCCCAGAGACAACAGACATCTTCGAAAGGTCTTGGCATTATTCAGAGCAAAGACTCCCAGCAATACCCAGGCATGGTGTTTAACCTTATCTTTACTTACATTTCGGCATTTCTTTCTTTATTTTTTTCTCTCTTTTTTTTTTTTCTCCCGTTCTTTTCAGTGGTACAGCAATAGTGAATATTTTTATGTTTCCAAAAATGGAGCAGATATAGGGGGAGAAATCTCATTAGCTACATAATGTGTTTTCATGACAACTCTGAAGGTTCTGATCATGGCCATTTTTTGCATTTTGTAGCATTGTCCTCATGCTGTTACTATTATTATTTTTATTTTAAGTATAGTTGAAATTTTACATTCTGAAGACACCAGTTAATTATTAAATGGTACCTAGACTATGCTTTCTTTAGGTTTTTAAATAAAAAATAATTAACCAGAGTTTTTAAAGGTCTACAGAAAAGGCAAACAGGCCTGTGAAACCCCAGGATCTAATAACAAAAAGGTGAGTTGGTTTTCCAGTGCCCTAAGAGTTTGAAGATATCCTTACTCTGCCTTTTGAGTAACAGAAAGAGCTCAACCACATTTCATTCTGGTATAATGTAGCCCTGAAGTTAACTGTTTTTCAAAGAAAGACAAAAAAAAATTAGCTGGCCGCTAATTAGATGTATTTTAACTGCAAAGTCATTTTAGCAGCTAATATTGTTACTGTGTGTTTCAGTGTGAATCCTTAGTGAAGCTATTAAACTGTGAGAGCCTGAACTTATCAGACATTTTATAATGTGAGTGAATTTCTGTATCCTTGTTCAGAAATCTGTGGGGAGTGGAGGACCTTTCTGACTCAGACATGGAAAACACATTTTTTACCAACTGATTACCAGGGTGGGCAGCTGAGACCTCCTTGCATCCTCCTTTTCAGCTTTTTTCCATGCTTTCTTTTCCCTGGCAATAATATTTCTTCCTTCTGTTTCACTCCCTCCTCTCCCAGACAGCAGTCAAGCCCTGCAGTGTGCCCTTTATCCAAGGAGGGGATTTAACAGCAGGAATTGGTCTTGGTGATTTCAGGATACTTTTGACTCCTGCCTGTTGTATACAACAAGTTGGCGATTCTCAGTAGCCAGGAGGCTCTCAGCATCAGGCAGGGTCCTGCTTTTAAAAAGCAATAGCCCACAGCAGACGATGGACTTAGCCATCATTTTCCTATCGGTTTCTCACCCAGGATTCTTACTTTGTAATTGCTGGGTTGTGTGTCTCAGGGTTTGGATATTTCCCCCCCGTCTTATTGCATCGGTTGATTTTATTCTCCTTTGCACTCTAAAACAAAGTGACTGATACAATATCCAAACTGATGAAAAAGGTGATTTCCCCCCCACCCCCACCCCTTTATTTGCTCAGATTTGAATTAGGTTATCTGCCTATCTTGTTTATAAAATTTTGTGCTGTCTTTTCTGCACAGACTGTGACTCCCAAATCTTCCACAGCTCCATTTCCATATTCCTGCGTGCTTGTTCTTTGTTAATCACTTGGCAAGCGCTTATTTGAATATTAAAAATTTCTTTAATCATCAAAGGCAGGAGCACAGCTTCATGAATATTCATATTTTTTCCCTCCTCAGACTGGATTCTAGTTCATTACCCTGCAGTAAAGCCAAACAGTCATCAATCGCGCTCATTACAGCCGCTGGCGTTTTGATTGGCTGCCTGCTGCTGGTAGCCCGCGTCCCCCATCCTCCCGCTCTCCTCCATGAGCTGTCGTGTACCTGCCAACAACAACAACAAAAAAAATTATATCAACAATGCAAGAATAAAATTTCTCCGCTTGAAAAACAACTTTGCAAACTTGTCAAGCAGTTCTCATCACTTTTATTTTTTTTTTTTTGGTTTTACACCAAAAATTAAAAAAAAAAATTAGAAGGGAGAAACTTGAGCTTTAGAAATGAATATTTGTCAAGAGAGTTGACGTAAGTTTCATTTGCATAATGACTTTGTACTTCTGCATTAATAAAATTTGCATATGAAGCCATGTTAATTACTCCTGATCATGCTTTTTGCATTCATGCATAGTAATTTTCTCCGACTTGTGAGAATTAATGTCTTGGCATGGGGGGAGGAAGGGGGGGAGTTGGGGTGCTGTCAAATTTCTGTGCCACTGCCCCTCACTCACACTCTTTCTCCTCCTTGCTCACCACGTCGCCGTTCTTGATCTATGACTCATTTATGCATTATCATACAAAATTCTTGGGAGAAAGAAATGTATCAATTCAAAGGGAATCCTTGTCTGTGAAAATGAAAAATCCCTGAGCAAAATACAACAAGAAATCTCTTCCCTGCTCTCCTTCTTCTCTACCTGGTGCAACTTTTTCATTTACAGCTTGAGTAAAGTTTTAGTCTAAGCATCACAGTCAGTGTGGGGAAACTGCTCCCAAACCACTGTGCGTGTGCTTAGGGGAGAGGTGAAGGCTGGTGTGCAGGTGTGTCTGGCTGAGGGCTGAACTCTGGGTGTGAGTGTGTACACTTGTGTGTCTGCCCACACCAGGGAGTCCTTCTGCCTTTCCTGGGGGATGCGGTGTGTGTCTGCCCCTCGCAGGGTGTGTGGGCATTGCTCTGCTGGTCGCCCTTGGAATCGTTTGTGCATATGTGTGTTTGGATGTGTGTCTCTGTGTGTGCACGTGTGTGTGCTTGCGTGTGTTTGCTCCCCAGTCCTGTTGGTGTCTCAAAAAGAGACATGGCAGAGAGACAATACTATCAGGTGGCAACAGTTCCATGGGAGAGAGTGCGATACACATAAGGCAACTTGTTTTAGAAAAAGCTTGGAAAAATATCTGTT
Organism: Cyanoderma ruficeps; assembly: GCA_008694505.1. Lineage (NCBI taxonomy): Eukaryota > Metazoa > Chordata > Aves > Passeriformes > Timaliidae > Cyanoderma > Cyanoderma ruficeps. The sequence goes on along the minus strand of VZDJ01007753.1, from coordinate 39,897,435 downwards.
GAAGAGACTAGTGGATGGATTTGTCTATCATTTTTGGAAACCTGCTGCAATGGTTCATGTAAAACCCCTCTCAAAACATCTGCAGTATTTTCCCTGAACACGATGGGCACAGGGCAGGGATGATGCTTCAGCCCGCACTCCAAATCTCTAGCCGTACACTGTTGGAACAGATGTTTTTCTTTTTATTGAAAGAGAGTTTTTTAATAATGGAGCTGATCTTTATTCTCTAACTAGCTATTGATAGGATTTTCTATCCCCAGACAGGCACAGAGAAACATGTAGAAAAACTTGGTTCATGCCCTGTCAAGCAGCTCACATGTCTGCCCGTGCACCTGCCTGTCTGCCTGTACACAGATACACACCCAGGCACCCACCCAGCCAAGCACACAGCCCCCCTGGAACATGCCAGCTACATGTGGCTGAAGTTACGTGTGACATGAGATGTAAAGCCAGGTCTCTTAATTTAAGATTGCTTCCCCTGGTCTAAGCCATGATGAGGTGGGATATTTTGAATGCTGCTTTGGCTCCTTCTTTGTATTTTGCTCAGGGACTTTTCTGCAGATGTGCCAGAGGAGCGTGGTGTTTTACATACACCATATCTTATGGCCAGTCCGAGGCTCTGGGAGAGGGGCAACAAAAGGATGCAATTTATGCCTTGATTGTGGCTTTTGTCAGGTTCATCTAGGCTTTTCCATTTTCCATCTAGGGTCATGTCCAATTTACCTTATTTTCTTCTTTGCAAGTTTAAAAATAGCAGAGAGAGAGAAAAAAAAATTACTCTTAGTGGTGCATTGGAGTCAACATTGCCTGTAAGCTACTGCCGTGTACAGGTCCTGAGGATATGCTGAGCTTGTTTAAAGCACGAGAACAAAATCTTCCTTTACCATCAGCAATGCAGATGTTTTATTTACATGGTGACAGTCCCTGTGTGTGTTTCACACTCATGCTATGTGCAAAAGTCTCCTTTGAATCCGTGCAGAACGAATGCAGAATATATAATTGAGATCTGCAGTGCAGGTGAGTGATTTCCCAATGCTGACCCCAGAGGAAAATCAAGCCTCACGCATCGTGTCAGGGATGTCCGGGTGACAGTGCTGCATGTGTGTGCCTGCTCTCCCCATCCAGATGGGATATTTGCCTCTAAGATTGCACTGCAGTTCTTGTGGTTTGCTTTCCCTTTAGTGCTGATTGTGGCTGTGCCCTTTGTGGCAGTCAGGGGCTCGCAGGTGTGTTTTCTCTTTGAAACCTCTATGCAATGTGATGTGGCCGATTGGATGTAGAATTCCAGAGATCAGCTCCACTCTCTTGCCTGTTGCTGTGTGGGCTGAGCAAAAAACTCTCAGCACCACCTTAAGATTCTATCTATCTATCTATCTATCTANTATCTATCTATCTATCTATCTATCTATCTATCTATTCCATCTGTCTCTCCATCTCTCTTTCTATCTTTGTTCATTTTGTGTTTGTCTGTCACCTGTAACAGTTAAGTTTAAGAGCCTCCGTCTTCATTTTCAGCTTTAAATAGACCCCTTATGGAATAAAAATCACACATAGGATCCCACAGAGAGGAGCTGAAGAGATGAAATGGGAATACGTTCCTAGCAAACACAAGCTGAGTATTTTTTAACACAAGTGTTATTTTTTTCTATAGCTATGAAGAGGTATCATGCATCTAAATGTTGACCCCTCCTTTTCTCCCTGCCTTTTCTTGAGGCATATGGATATGATTTCCATCTTCATGATTTTCCACTTGATCTGATTCTGTAGCTCTGTCCTGATTAGTAACAAAGAAGTAAACCTTGAAGTGGTAGCAAAGAGGAGGAGGAATCACCTGATTTGACTTTGCTTGTAGGGGCAGACTAAAGTGTCCTGGTCTGGCAACTGCACAATATTTGTTTCTTAGTGCTGGATTTGGGAATGCTGGTGGTAATCCCTGACCATCTGCTAGAGTCTCTCTTGGTCCACTCTTCTCACTTACCAATCCTTTCTTTTGTGATACTAGGTTAGCAATTATTAGATTTCCTCAAATTTGCATCAAATCATAGAATCATAGAATGGTTTGGGTTGGAACAGATGCCCCTGCCATGGTCAGGAACACCTCAAAGACCATCCAACCTGGTCTTGAGCACAGTTCTCTGGGCAACTTGTTCCAGTCTTTCACCACCCTCACAGTAAAGAATTTATTTCTAAAACCTAATCTACACCTACCTCTGTCAGTTTAATTCCACTGTCTCTTGTCCTACCACCAGATATCCTGTAACAAGTCCCATACAGGCTCCTGTGTCAGCCTCCTTCAGGTACAGGAAGGCTGCTGTAAGGTTTCCCCAGAGCCTCTCTTCTCCAGGGTGAGGATTAAAAAAAAAAGAACTTCTGAGTGACAGTTTCAGTTCCATCCATTCACTGGCATCTGGTTCATACATCTTTTCTGGTAAAATTGTTAGGTACCTTTTCAAAACAGATTGCTGTTTTGCCCCCTGTGGCACTGTTGGGAGGCTCTTAAGGATCCCTCTGACCAGATGGTGAGAAACCTCCTATTTGAGACCTTAATTCCCTTTCCACACTAGAGATGTGCTGAGTAAGATCTGGGAGGGCCTTCCTTCATGAGAGATTTTTGCATCTTCTTGCACAGCTCAGGGCTGTGCAAAATGCATTAAATTAATTTTCAATGGACGTGTGGGACACACCGGGGCTGGAGAGGAGGCTGTTACTTTCAGAGTCGTGTTGTGTACCAGGGCCCACGGACCTCCACATTAAAGCCCCATGCAGTGGAGTCAGAGGATGCTTTTGGTGGGCTTCATATAGTTTCTCTGTGTGATTATCTCCTTCAAAACCCATAGTAAGGCATTATGATATATAGAGGGCCAAGTGACTGCAAGACCCGCGCCCTTAGTCATGGTGGGACCGCAGTCACATCTCAATGTAACTTGAGATGTAGCTGCCCTGTGGTTCTACTCTAATTCCCCATTTCAAGTTCATGAATTTCCAAGCAAGGACAAGCGCCCAGGCAGCTCAACACGGCCTAGTAATTTTTATTATATTAGGAGTATAAGATACAATTGTTAAGTCATTGGAGGGAATCTGTATTATTTTTTCCTTATTCCATGGAAAAAGCAAACATTATTCATATCTGTTACAGTGGCAGTAGAGTGGTGCCTACACACATAGAATCCATGTCCAACATCAGTTGCCACATGCGCAGCACACCGTCTTGCCAGAAGTGCAATATAGGTATGATCTGGATAGCAGTTATCATACATGCTTGTATAGTACTTCCAGAGAGATCAAAGAATTACAAAAGTCAAACAGAGCTCCCAAAATAAAAAAAAAGTCCTTCCTTGTCCCACAAGCCACAGAGATGGCTTCTATTTAAAACCAGTCCTCACAAAACAGCACAAATTTTATCCTCAATGCTTGAAGCTCAAGTATTTACACAGGGAATTTAGACCCTTCACTTGTGGTTTTGGCAAAAGCTTCACACAAATGTTTTGCACTGGTGGTCTCTTAGCCATTTAAGATAAACGCCAAAATCAAATGCAGTCCTTGCAGACTGAAGCACTGGATGCTGTGCCAAGGATGAAGTATCCCCATTTGCCTCACATGTGTAGCTGTCAGATCAACATGCAGGCCTGGTTTCCAAACAGGGACTCTCAAGGTGGAGAGACTCCCTTGGAAAATGTTGCATGGTTAGGGTCAGAAAGTGCATGGATAAATATTATTCCTTGCTGCCACAGTGTAGGTTCCTTTAGGAAATGTTTTTTCTAGGGTTGGAGGGAACACAGGTAAATATTTCTGCTTACCTCCATCATGTTTGCATCTATCCTCAAGGTGCATGCTCATGCACAGCCAGAGATGCCACCATTTAGAAAGAAAGCATTTGCCAGAAGGTACCCCACAATTAGCACACATATTTCCTGAACTAAATACAGGGGGGAACTGTGGTTTTTGATCTACCACTGTGCGGTAACTGTTGGCAAATGCCAACTTTTTAATGGCGACTACTCCACCACATATCTTCATTTAGAAATTTGCCTTGATTAGTAGCTACACTTTAGTTAATAACTAAGGGGCAGGAATAGTTTGAAATGGAGGGATTGGGATTCCCAGTGGATGGAAAGTGGTGCTGTTCACTCAGCTTCCCTTTAAACTCTGCTACTTTGTGCCAGCCAAAAATGTGACTCCTACACGATTCTCTGTGTGTGTGTCTGTATTTGTGCAGATGTATGCCGATATTTAAGACTTGTATCTTAGTTTTTCAAAGCCACAGAGTTCAGTTTGGACTAGTGCCAGGAGGAGCAAGCATTTCCAATGGATCAGGAGAAAACTCTTAAATACAGCTTTTAAATGGCAGGTGATTCCTAGAGGGGTTAAAAATAAATAATAAGGTTGGAGGTTACAATATAATCTTTTAGCTACCAGGAAAAAGGTTGCTCCCTTCCTTGCAGGCTCAGTAGGGAATCAGCCTGCATAATCGGGGCATGCAAAATGCACAACTGGCTGCAGCTCAAGTGGGAAGGCAGCACATGGCCGCCAAGGCTTCCTTCTGGGAGCTAGGCTCCTGGCACCTCACTGAAGCCATTTGAGCTCTAAGTCACTGCACTTTGTCCAGGCTGGTGTGTGGAGCCCGCTTCAGGGGTGGCTCGGCAGAAAGCCTGTCCAGTTTTGTGTCGGCTCAGTGCATTAACACAGCCATAAAACAATTATCCCCCTTTTGATTTGGTCCCTGAGCAAGCGCCGGTGGTGACGTCCGCCGCCTCTGGCTCTGCTCCGTGCCAGGGCTGGCCATCCCCCACCTTCTCTCCTCTCCATGCCCACACAGGCCCTCAGCCTGGGTTTGCAGGTCCTCCAGGTCTCTTCTTATTCTTCCCTCACCCAGTGTGAGCCCGCCAGCCTCAGCCGGGCCCAGAGAGGGGTTCAGACCAAGCGTGTTGTGCGTTAGGCAGCCAGCCCCCACTTCGCTTGTTTGATGCCTCCTCTGTCCCTTCAAACTTAGATCCGACTGACAGTTTTTTCTATTGTTTTTTCTCCAGGGCCGTCCAGGCCTGCAAACCTGCCGGGGGCTCCCATAGCTGCCTCCTCCCACCCTCACACATCCGTGATCACGTCACCTCTCCGCGCACTGGCCTCCCTCCCGCCCTGCCTTAGCCTGCCCTGCTGTGGTGCACGTGCAGTCTCAGTTGGCGGGACTCAGACTGAGATTCAGACTGAGACGTCAGGCACATTTGGATGTCATTGTCAGTTGTCAGGTAATAGAAATACTTTTTTTTTGTTGCTATCTGAAGGTCAGTAGTGCTGCCAAAGTGATGTCGTCTTTGCTGTGGGAGAACTGCCTTTGCTGGTTCGCATGGGGAAGGCAGAGAAAATGCCCTAAACCCCTCCCTCACCACTTCCCGTCCTCCTTCCCTCTCCACCCTGGAAGAGGATGGGGAGTGGGAAAGGGCATGTGACTCCCTTCATTTCCTCATCCCTCCTGCCTGCCCACCCTCAGTTGTCACCTGCGGCCACTGCTGGGCCGTTTGTGCCATGTTGTGAACAAATGTCTGAGACTCCTTGCGGAATGTGGTACCCCAGTATCAAGATTTCATCTCTCTAGGCTGTTTATTTTAAGCTTAATTGGATAACATTTAACATCTGAGGTATTTTTATTTCCTTCTTTTTTGCCCTTCCTCCTCAATCATTCGTATTAAAGGCTCTCCTCCGCATCCATGTGCACGCAGGATGTATGTGCTCCATGCTGTTTTCTCCCTTGCTTTGAGAAAATGCTCCTTGGTAACTCATCATGCATTCCTGGCCTCTTACCCCATCAGTTTTTCTTTTCCTTTATTCCTTTTGGATGCCTGACTTTTATCACCACGAGGAGAGGGAAGTGGTGTGAAAATGAAGGCACACCAAGTTAGCCAAAGAGAACACGGACATATTGTCACCAGACCCCATCGTTTCAGACCCAGTGATCTCTTTGAAATCAGTGGGTGTTTCTGAGCATGGCTCAGTTGCAAGGCTCAGTCTGTGCTGAACTGTGGGCTGGTGAGGTGAAAATGGTGAGGATTTAAAAGAAAATACAGATGTGGCAAAATCCACAAATGTTTATGGACTCTCACTGTGGTGGGCCAAACCCTAAGCTCTCATTCATGACAATGTGCATGTAGTTTTAATAAGGAGTTCCCTAAATGATTCTGGATAAGTAAAGCGTGAGGACCAAAGGATTCAGAGAGACAGCAATGACTCTCCAGAGTAAAGCCTTTGGGAAATGGCTGCTCATTTCTCCCCCGAAGCTAGCAGGACTTCGTTGTGCTAGCTTTTTCCTTTCACAAGCACTGGTACCACTTGGCTACAGTATGATCTATCTCATGAGAATGTTCCTGTACCTCTCTCATGGATGTAATAAAGTGAGATATAAAGTTTTGCAAGAAATTAGAAATTTGTATCTTGGAAACCCTGGGTCTTGAAAGATAAAATATTTTCAGGAGGAGGCTAAGAGCACCCTGCAGGGTGCTGTGTAGATCCTGGGTGAAGCTCAGGGCACAGAGAAGGCTCCTGTGCTGCCTGGAAAATGCTCAGCCTGCACCCATCCGCTTGGACTGGTGCACAGGCTCTGGGCTTGTAGCAATGTGCTGTGTGGTGAGACCCTCTTGGTAAACCCAGAGTCTGGTTAAATTTTCTATCCAAGCTGCTGCATGCAGTATGGCAGGGGATGCTGTTTTAATCAAATTCTGCTTCATCAGCCTCAGCAGACTGACCAAGTGGCCTGAGATGGATGTCGAGACAGGCTCTTGCAAATGGTGAGCGTTGCATCAGAAAGTCAGAAAGCTTCCCTGCCTTCTCTCCTCCCAGGAACCAGTAAACCAAACTGGAACTGGTCTCATGTTTTGCTGTCCTCTGTCTTCACTGGTGTACTATGCACATGCATGCCTTTAGGAGGCACGTAGTTGTAACACTGAACTGGATACCCTGGTTCCCTCTTGCTTCTCATGCCAGCAGGTAGTGGGAATGGAAGCAAGTACACCTAAAAATAGAAAAGGAAGGAAAGAATAACTTACTGAAGAATGTGGAGAAGGTGAGGCTTTTGTACTTTTCGTACTTGGAGTTCTCACTTTGGAGTTCTGTGCTGTGAGTTTTCAGAATTGCCTGTTTGCTGGGAGAGCGATGCCAGCTCTGTGGAGAGGGAGACCTGTTATTGTGGCTTCCTGTAATTATTGCTGCAGTCTGCAACACTTAGAGAATAGTTTTTACCAAAGTGCATGCTACATGTTTATGACAGTAGTTGGTCAAGGTCTGCTTGAAAGAAACATTTTCTTCCCTTGAAAAAGGAGATTATGTTCTACTTAACCCTTTCTTAGCTCCCATAGTATTCACTGTATGCGAGCCTAGGCATGGCTTAAACTCCCCAGCAAGGGTTATGGGGTCTTTCTGTCTCCCAAAATGTTTTGTGGAAATGATAGAAAAGTGATTTCTTTGTGTTGATTAATAATCAAGTGACAATCCCTGCATTGTGCCCTCGTTTTAAATATAGACATTTACAACAGTCACTTGCTCCAGCTTTAGAGATCAGCTTGTCTCTCTGACTTGATTAGCCTTTTATTCTGTCAGCGCTGTTCTTGCTTCTGAGGAATTGGTTACTTCTTTGAACAAAAGCCATCAGCAGTTCCCGCCTCCCCTCATCCTTCATCATTTCTTACCTTTCCTTACTTTCAGAATTTATTTAATTCAGGACCTGGAGCTTTTCCATGCAGTTCTCAAGCAGACTGCGACTCTGATGGCTTGAAGTTGCAGGTACACCAAAATCTTTGCTGGGCACTCACAAACCAGACCCTCAGGAGTGCCTCACAGCAGTTTGTGCTGGAGAATCCAAATGTCTGGCTGCTGGTGGGATTTGGGGTACACATGTGTGAAAACTGCATTTGGAAATCTCCGACCTAGATAAGAGTGATTGTCTGGGATGCTGAGTAGTGTTCAGTCATGCACAGAGGAAGTCGTGCTGCCTCATCCAGAGCTGTTAGTGATCTTTAGAAAACGTGCTGCTGATAGTTTCAATCACAGCAAATGGTGCTGGGAGGTCTGCTTGGATGTCCACTGTGCTGCTCAGCCAGTGCTGATCGTGGTCCTCTCTGTCTTTGTTCAATTCTTCGTTTTCAAGGCACCACAGGAAGAGGAATTTGCGAGTAAAGGTGCATTTTTTTAATGTGATTTAAAAAAAACCTCTACCACCAGTTCAATCTCTCTCAGTCTATTTATTTATTTATATATTTTGCCCCAGAAGCTTTTGTCAGTTGAATTGGGTTCTCCCTTTCAAATGTTTTTAGTGCCTATTTAATTAGAAGTTGGAATAGAGTAATGAAATTCACAGGGTTGTGTAGCTTGGATCTAAAATATAAATGGGCAAAGCATTCATTTTGCTTTACCCCTTGCCAGATTAGGGTGCTTTTTTTGAGCCTGCTTTTTATTTCATTTCAATGAATTGCAACTGCTCAGAGTAACTGTAAAACACACATGGTTTTTTTTGCATAACAGAGACATGCAAATGATTGTTGAGAGACATAATTATGTAAAGAAAAGTATATGTCTGTGTGCATGCACACATACACCGCAATGCTTTTTGCGGGGCTATTTTTTCACAATACATCTTCATAAGGCTCTTTTTATGATGCTGATTTATTAATATTGTACATTAAGGCTTAAATTGTCAAAGCTGCCTAAGAGATTTGGATGCCCATTTCCCATTAAAGTTAACGAGAAATGAGCATTGGAAATCTCAGCACAGAAGTGCACGGCACTTTACAGTGTGTTCTCCAAAGAAAAAAGTCCCTGCCTTGAAGATACTATGGTGCAAAAGCCCCAGGAAGAGGATCATAATCAGCATAAGACAAAGGGGATTGTAATGCCACAGAGAATAATTTATCCCCTGTGCCTGCATTCAGATATATACCTGGTCCACATTCTTTGGACCTGGGCCTAAGAGTGAGGGTTTTATATACCCTGTAAAAATAATTAAATCTGTCCAATGCACATATATTCATCTAACCAGTGAAACTGCTTCCTTCCCACATGTAGGCTGATGGAAGGAGGTGGAAAGCAATTACGATAGTTAGTTGCATGTATAAAAACAGCAAGTGGGCATGGACAGCATGATTAATGGACAGGGCTGTTAAATTTAAGGTCTAAAACAGAGGAAGGCATGGGGCCATATCTCAGAAGAGAGGAACAAGCTCCTGCTAATTCAAGGAATCAGCTGTGTTGGTCATTAGGACATTCTGAAAATCACAGTCATCTTGTAAAGTTAATACCAATTTACTTGGCTACTGAAATTCTACTTACTGCTTCATTTAACTAGTCTGGTCTTTTCTTGGCAGAGCTTAAGGTGACAGTATAGATAAAAGCACTCCCTGTAACTAAATCATAGATTTTAAAAGAATACTTTTTCCTCCATCTATTGTATCACCGTATTAATTTTATATTGGTTTTATAACTGGAGTCAGCCAATGAGAAGAGCTAGATTAGGCCACCCTGCTGTAAAAAGCTTGATGCAATTAATACAGTCTGTCTAGAAAGAAGTATTATTTCAAAAACTTTTATGTTAATGATATGGTATGCACTCGGCACATTTCTTACTTGAACAAGAAGCAAGCTTTTGTTCACTCCAGACTGGGTTTTATTAACACAGGAGGATCAATGTAAAACAAAACAGTAATCAGAGTAGAAGAATACAAACTCATCCAGCAAAAACCTCCTAACTCATCATGTCCCAGGACAATGGCTGATACTCTACTTTTCATTTTTTGCTGAGTGGAGTCTCAAAAAAAAAAAGGGGGGGGGGCAAAAAAATTGATTTCCCTTTAGCACTGGGTGTTTTTTTGAAAGGAGAAAGAAGAATTTGGTATTAAATGTTAGAGGACAGACAAAGGTCTATAGTTTCCCTGAGAGCCCTTATAAATGTATCTTTTCATTTTGCTGCATAAAGAAGAGGTTTGCATAAAATACTGGCTAACATTCAGGAAAGATGTCCCTATGAGTCATGGTTACGTGTATTTATTTATTTTAGTGAAATATTTAATGCATTCTATAGTAGAATTGACTTTGTGGACAGTACTTACAGAGTGCAGGGATGTGTGAAAGATGTATACACTAAAAAGAGTAATGCATCAGTCTGAGTGCACGCATCCATCTTTACACCTATCTATCAATCTCTGTGTTCATTCGTCTATCCAAGTATTAAAATCATATGTGCCCTGCTGTCTATGCAGCTCCCTGTCTCACTAGATATTAAAATCAGATCCAAAATCAAAATAGGTGATCTAACACAGACTGTTTTTTTGACTGAATGGTGTGTTTGTCAAGAGGCAGCGAAGAGACCTTAAAATTGCAAAGAGGTGACTAAAATGAGGGTGCTGCATGGGGCAGGGTCGCTGGCAATGTGAGCATGGCTGTGGCTTTGTTCTAGACAGATGGCTGATCACTATAACTTTGTAAATCCTAATTATGTCAAGTTAAGAACCAGCAGGAGCAATTGTGATATTTAAAGGTGCTTTAAAGTGGATGCTTGCCATTTCCAGACATCCTAGGAAAAAAAGAAAAGCCCTTAGTTGCAATATTAATGGGTGGAACTGAATCTGGTAACCTTGGGACCAAAAGGTTCAAGGCAACGTTGCCTGCAGTAAGGACAATGGTTCCAACATTGAGAGAGTTAACTCAATCGCATACCACTACACTGAGCCCGAGAGTCTGAACTCTTCAAACGCTCCAAATGGAGAGCTAAATCAAAGAATCCTGTTTCAAATCCATCCAAGATGTTGCTGTTTTTCTCCTCTGACAGGAGAAGCATTTGGAAGTGCAGTTTCTTTCTTTTTTTATAGCTGTCTTAAAAAGGAGTTTGGATGTTTAGCACAGCTGGTGCTCATTACATTATGCACTATCAATAAAATAGCATGTGTAATTAATTTTTAATGCAGTGCTGTATGCAGCGCTTTAAAGCAGTTACTGTATGGGGAGAGCCGACACCGGTCACTGACATCAGAAATATTGAAATAGAGGGCTAGATTTTGCATTTTTAAAGGATGTATGTGAGAGTGGGGGAAGGGTAATTCCCAGCCAGCAATTCTCTGGCCACAATCAAATTTAAAAATATAGGAACAAGATGGATGAAGGCGATTTTATAATTTGCTTATTGGAATGAAATAATTTGTGTCCTTTTGGAGTTTGCTGAGTGATGGCTGGATTAGGAGAGGTGACTTCAAGTATAGGTAAGGGTCAGGGGAGCACACAGCAGCAGATCCATATTTGTTAAAGCATAAGCAGGCTTTGATGGTATCAGGTGGGAGATGAGGCAAAAAGGGGGCTTATGGGAAAGCAAGGGAAGGGTATTTCTGTTCTGTCTCATTGAACAGGTCTTTTTCTTTTCATTGCAGGGCTTCTTTCTTGTGCTTTGTTGCTCCCATTAGTAATAACCGAATTTTCTCCCCTTGATCCTCTTGAAAATTTGGGACTACTGGTAGTTTGAAAAGGAGAGAGTAGCTTGGTTACTAAGAGGCACCACTGATGACATAGTCTGTGCTGCTCTGACAGAAGACCCAAATTAGGATCTTCTTTTTGCATGGCAGTACTTTCCATAAGACACCATCATGAGTGAAGACTGCTTTAATTAGACACAGTAGGAATGATTTGGGCACCGTCATGACTCTCAGCAGCCATTATGTCCAGAAACACCTTGGTTGACTGAAGGAGGAGCAGACCTCTTTTTGGAGTTGTATTGTGGGGTGTGTTCATGCTCAGCAAAGGGATGGGAATGGCGTTCATGCTTCTGCAGCAGAGTAACTGCCAGGGCTGGTTTGCAGGATGGGACCAGCCTCTTTCCTGCTGTTTCCCTATCCATTTTCAGACAGTTAAATGCCTCTTGGTGAACACTTCCTAAAAAGAGAAGAAATCAACTGCTGGAAGAGAAGGAAGGAAGCAATCACCTAAAAAGGAACAAAATTAGGGGTAGTGCTTGTCAGGTGCCTTGCCTTTTGGTTGGGCAATGCACCAGCTTCCTAAAAGCTGATTTTTTTTTTTTTTTT
>VZDJ01007753.1:39805142-39885386 GCA_008694505.1 Cyanoderma ruficeps | reverse complement strand
TTTTTTTTTTTTTTTTTATTCACGTGCACCAGGCATAAATGTTTGTAATTATTCTTTCTTTCTCTCAGCAAATTGCCATTCATTTGTACATAACATATGCTAAACAGTTCACTTGTACAGCCTCACCTGGCATATTCAGGATGGAGTTTCCTCCTGCCCCTTCAGCAGTAGCTTTTTGTCATCACTTTTCTTCTCGCTTTCTGTCAGACTCATGCGGATGTGTTTGTGTGTCTGAGCCAGGAAGTGAATTGGCCCGTTCAGTTTGTGAGAACAGAGATAAATCTCTCGTGCACAAATATAATGCTCAGTGTCAAAGGAAGTAGGGCAAGCTATGGTGTATGGCGTAGGTAGTTGTGATGAGAGCTGCTCTTTAGTTCAGAAGCCAGAGTGGGAAAGGTGGAGGGAACAATGAGGTGTTGTACATCTTGTAGTGAAATCACTTAATTTTATTTTATTTGTTTTAGAGGAATTGCCATTTATTCCTGGGGTGGCTCAGGTTTAGGGAAGAGAACTGCAAAAATATTACCACGTGTCCCTCCACAGCTAATTCAGAGGACCTCTACTCTTTTTGCTTCATCAAAATAGATGAAAGGAAGGATTCTATGCTCAGAAGGGATGCTTTATGTTCTGAACGGGATTTGAGTCAAAGAAGCCATGCTGATGCATTTTGTGTGTGCCCCACTGGGTTCCTGTGTTCTGCATGTTGGTCCTTCTTTCTGCTGAGCAGTAAACAGCTGAGCAACTGTTAGCAACATACCTTTCTATGCTGTTTGCCTTCTTTTGGACAGGCTTTTTCCAAGAATCTTTGCAGTACATACAGCAATCTGGTAGGCTAGTGTATGGTACATGCCTTTGGTATCTTTATTTTCCTCTTGTTTTTGTTTTCAATCAAGCTATTTCTCTGGGCCCTTGTTCCAGCTAATGGAACTTGCCATAGCACAGGCTGGGTAAGCCTGCTTCAATGAGGCACTAAAACATGCACTTGGAAGGAAGCAGGCAAAAATCCCACATAGCGAAGGTTTGCATTTTTTATGAATTCAGCTGTATGAGTCAGAGGTCCTGGGACTTCAGGAATGAGGTTAATGCAGGCACTAAGCAAGGAGATGGGGAGACAGTCACTGGTACTGTGCTGTGAAATGGTGCTTTCTAAATTACTGTCTTTGCTATTAATATAAAGGCCCTCTGGTTAGAGAAGAGCTGGTTTGCACAACATACCTGCAGCTTTAATTCTTGTTTGAACGTCACCTGGGTATTTGAAGCCAACTGTAAATGTATTATTTTCAGTACATCCCCTTGGCAATGTGAGAGGAGCATCCCATCCTTCCTGTGTGCCAGGCTGTCTCCTTACATGTCCTGTATTGACCTAGATTACTTCACGTGAGACACGGGTCTAAACCTGATCCTTTACCTCTCTTCCATGGCTGCGTGACAAATGTGGAGCTCCCAGGGTGTGCTGTGCCATGCCAACAGTCCACTGAGAGATGGGTTAGGGGCTGCCTGGGGATGCTTGGCTGAGCATCTTCCTGTGAGGTGTTTTCTGAGTTCAGCAGTGTTATACTGTTCTGCCAGCTGTGAACATGGTCGGTGGAATTCCAGGATATACAGAGATTTAAGTAAGAGTCAGAGTGTTGTTGGGAAATACATATAATTTAAAACTGCCCATGATGATGAGAGGAAAACACAAAAATTCATGGACTCTTGTAAGGTCTCAGTATAGTGTCAGTGGCTTCTGCCTGCAGGGGAATTATTTTTTTGCAGTTTGCATCTTCTAACAGAGTTTTGGGTTACTTTTTCATCCTTTCTGGTTGAATAGGGAGAGAGTAAGTTAGTTTAATATGGTGCAGACAGGCTTATAATGTAAACTATGCCCAAAAATTAGATTTGAGTGTTTATGGATTGATCAAATCCTTTATAAATATGTGTGAACTGTTGATTAAACTGGGAACAGGACCATTGTGGACATACAGTGAGTACAAGACTAGTGATTAACTTTACCTTCCTGTAAAACCTAATTCAAAACAAATCAATCTTTCTCTATTTTTATCGTTTTCTCTTCAAATTGAACTAATTTATCCACTGTAAATTTGAGGTAGAATTTTAAAAGCTCCACAGTGTATTGAAGCCAAACACTTCACTAATATATTATCAATAGATACATAGAATAGTTGTAAAATGATCCTGTGAGATTGCTGTAAACTCCTTCCCCAATTCTCTTCACACTTTCCCTGCCCATTTTGCGTGAAGAGTGCTGTGAAAGCTGCATCCATGCTGTCCCTGCCTCTATCACCACTGTCACTGTTCATTAGTGCAGTTGAGCACACTCATAAATGTCTGAGCTCTTCCCATATTTAGGGCTTTCTAGCCAGAAAATCTTTCCTTCTGCTCTTCCTTTTTGAGAAAAAACCCAGTGGTCAGGGTTTGAGGTGGGCACTTGAGATATAATTTTAATTCAGTAACCTGGTATCATCCAGTGCTGTAAGGGAGAGCAAGAGTGTGGGAGATAGTATCATCACTGCTTAAATAATCTGCTCCTTGCCCTTTCTGTCTAAGTTTGTCAGGCTGTGTCTTGTGATTATAAACTGAGATTTCTTAAATTTGTATTCTCCTTAATAGGTAAAGATGAGCGAAAGCTGTTTTTCACTTTCTCCTCACTCTCTCTTCACAGATGTCTTTGCTCTCTGGGACTGGCTGGCACTGCTGGGGAGGTATTTCCCAGGGGATTTCATTGCCCCAGGGTTAGATTTCTCCATCTACACAGCAGCATGGAGCTGTGTTGCATATAGCTCCCTCCCAGCAAGTCTCAGTGAGTCACCATCCTGCTTGCTGGCTGTCTGATGAGAACAGGATGCTCTGTCCCAGGCCACCCTGTCCATGGAGCTTCTGCCCATCTGCACCTTTCCTTTCCACTGCTCTGCCCTAGACTTTAAAATTTCTTTCTTATTTTATATATAACATTTCAATTTTTTCATCAGGTAGGTCCTTCATTCATTGCTGTCACTGCCAGTGGTCCCTGAATTCACTACAGCACTTTTTTTCTAAAACACAAGTCCAAAGTGAAATTGTTCTTTTTAGTAGGTTTTGGGGTTTTTTTAATTTCACATTTTTTAAAATGGAAATGACTGCTGAAAATAAACACAGTTTTCAGTGCACAGACTTACTGAGCCAGCATGAATTTCCTTAATAAGCTGGGGTATGTGTGTGTGTGTGTGCACGTGTGTGTTTTTCCCCCCTTAAACCTTGGAATAAGAGTGCTGTCTCTTTAAATCCTAACTCAAACTTTACTGGCGATTTTACAGAGCCTGGTTTCATTTATAGTGGAGCCAGACTTGCTGTGTGAGAGCCGTCCGCATGCTGGAATTAGTCTTAAGCTCGCTTCTGTGGCGTTGCCAAATTCCATGTTTGTGTTTTATTTAGAATTCTTTTCACGGCCAGTCGAATCTGTTCAGGCACACATAGGCAGTGTTGCGCCCCATGGAGAAAATAAGCAAGTTTGCGTTTTCTTTGGCATAGGCCATGGCCACAAAAGACTGCGGTCTAAAGAAACATTTTTTAAAAGCTATTTTAACCCATAACAGATGTATAAAGTAGGCACACACATGCCAGCTTCCTTAGTTTTAATTAAAAAATAATTATGGCTTTAATGGGATGCTAGTGACAAATTTGGATGAATGGTGGGTGACATTATCTCAAGGCTTGCTTCAACTTATAAATTAGTGCGTTTCTCTTGGCCAGTGGTACAGATGAAATTAAATGAAGGAGCAGATTAATAATTCTTAAAGTTACATTGAACCAAATGAAAAATCCAATCAAATAAAAAAATGTAGTCCCTTCCTCCCTCTCCTCCTCAAATCTCCATTCGCATGAGATCACAGAACACAGAGAAAAGGTTATTTTCTCTGGCTGATAATTGATCTGGCCAACAATAAACTGGACTTAGGTTTTCAAGTTGCCCGTCCCTTTCGTAATTTTGCATTGGTAGCCACATTGCCAAATTACTGTGATTAATGTCAGCAGGTGCTTCCATTTATAACCACATCTAACCAGCTAACACGGTACCTTCGAGCCAGGAAGTCTTAAATATAAACCCAACCCTACATGTTGCATGTTGCAATGGTTCTCTCTCCATACCTTGGCTAACCGGTGGTGATGCTGGCTGTGATTTCTCACATCTTTAGGCTATTTTCAATTTGGGGCTTTTAAGGCTCACCAGAACTGGGCTAGATGCACAGGCTTGCACAGGTAGCAACAGTTTATATTTATGAAGAAATAAACAAAGGAGTAATAAACATGTAATGAGCTAACCCCAGATGGTATCTCTGCTGTTATTAGTCAGGTGTATGTAGAGCTGAGGAAGGGAGATTGAAAGATCAGCTTGAGTAGCTCTGGATATTGAAGGAGAGTTTGGATGAGCTCACTGGAAAAAGCATCTTCCTCCTTCCCATGCATCCCACCCATGGACACCCTGAACAGATGCTGAGAACAAAGGCGATAAAGCAGCACAGCTTTTCAAGGCGTGCAGCAGAATCACATTTCCTCCAGACCTGCTTGTCCCACCCTAGTGCTCTCCAGCAGCAAAGGCAGCCCAGCGTGGGATGGGGCTTTCTGGATGAGAGCAGATGATCGGCTTTACAATCTATGGCACCAGCAGATGAAGATCATTTTGGTTTTGGATGGCAAAACCCTGTTTCCTGTTCTCCAACATATTCTTTCATGAAACTTCTCATCTGCTTAACATTTAACGCCCATTGTAAAAGCCAACCCTGGAATGCTGCTGATATATGTAATCTAGATGGTGGGAACTCTTCTTCACTTGGGCAGCGCTATGTTTTCTCTAATGAACATATTGAAATGTTTCCTTAGTAAAAAATAAAAGTGGCTTTTGGAAAAAAAGCAGGTTAAGGAAAGAGAGAGAGAATATCAGGTGCTTGGTGGATAGCTGTGCACCTTCCCCATGATCAGTCCATTCATCTTGTGGTTTACAAATGTTTTGTTACTAATTTCCATGCAAATGTGGCAGGGTCCCCCACCTTGCCTGCTTAAAGCTATCTGCCATGTTAAGCTGGGGAAATCCAGCAAGAGGAAGCTGGTCTGCTTGGTTTGAGCCAAATCTGTAAAATTTGAGCTCTTCAGGGCAATCTATTTGATCCCTCAGGGATGGCAGTGTCTCCTCTGGGTGTGCAGGATGTCCATTGCCTGAAGCTGAACCAAGTCAGTCTCTCCAAAGATACAATTCTCCTAGGCTTTGTTTAACTGCAGCAAAAGAAAGATTTTCCTTTGTCAATTGAATGAGAATTTCTGTGGTAACATTTCCCTGAGCTTGAATTCCTCATGAGTGAAAATGAAGCTCCAGCATTAAAAACATGAGTCATGCAGTGCACATGAGACTAATTTTTGCATTCCTGGAATTTTTGGAAGGGAAATATTACATTCATGATAATCCTTTCAATTATACCTTATTGCTAAAATAATCCATAAGGCATTCTGCAGCAAAGCCCTCTGCTATTTGGTTACAGTTGAGTCTTTGAAAATAGCACCTGAAAGCTTTTAGACTCCTGTGTGTCAGTATCTTAATTTTCTTTTTATGTTGATGCACACAGGATGGTCTGCCATCCTTTTTATTTACTCCTTAGGATTTTTTTGTTTAATGAATAAGGCTAATTTGATTTGTTCTGATCTGTCTCAAGTATCTAATTGCTGCTATAGAGAATGATTAATGTCCAGTTGAAAGGATTTCATATCTATAAATGAGAACTGAAAGCAGATGTTAGTTTGATGAACGTGTGCTGCCCATTCCTTTCCTGAACTGGTTCAGAGCAAGCTGCTGAGAGACTGCTATCTATCAAAAGAGAGATGTTAGATGCCAAACACAGTTCAGAGTCACATACCTATCATGAGCAGAGTGAACAGTTAGCAAATAAAATATCCCAGGTGGGTTTTTCTCTGCTTGTGAAATATCTATACACAAGACAGTGTTATCCTCAAATTGTCAGAAGTACTTGACAAACTCCAGTTCAGGGGGAGGAACTGTGAACTGATGACAAGAAGGACTTTGTCTCTGAGTTTTCACTTAAGGAGTAGTGCTGGTATGTTGTCCAAGGGCTGGTAAGTTCAGTTTCTAGTGCATTGTGGAACGAGTGCTGATTCTGAAGTTAACTCAAGCCCTGAAAAACCACCTGACAAAACCAAACCAAAGCTGATACTGGTGTCTTTGCTATTGGTGGTCTGGCTAGGTGCTCAGGCATTTCTGGCAAGCCAGGCCAAATGCTTTTCAGAGTTTGCTAGCTTGAGCTCATGCAGATCTGTGGAGACCAGACAGCAAAAGACTAAAAATACCTGGGCACAAGATCAGGTTTTGTGCCATCCAGGCAACTTTGACATGCACTGCACACAAGTGCAACAGCTTTTTAGATAAAAATGGGTACAGACGGGTTCTTTTTGCATGGGCCCTTGAGTTTAGTAAAGATGTTTTACATCCCTTTCACAAGCAGTGCTCTCTCGTGTTCTCTGGGCTGCTGGAGTTCACCTTCCCAGCCTCTGTGTAACTGCAGCTTAGTGGCCAGTGCACAGAGGAGGAGACATTTTGGCCAAGAGCAGGAAATTCTGATAATGGCAGTAGGATTGTGAAAACCAGAGAGCGCTTTCTTTGTAAAGCCTCTTTTAGAAACATTCCCAGTAGTTTTAAAATGCTCACCAATATTACTGTGAGCTAGAGAGAAAACATAACAGATTTAGTCACTTTGATTTTTGTGCATGTGTGTGTGTGAAATAGCTTTGGCATTTTTACTGTTTGTTAAATTGTTATTCAGGTAATGTCTGTGACAAGAAAACTATTTCACAGATGGACAGACGGAGATGTAAAGACCAACATAACTCTTCCTTGATGTCAATAAATCAGGCTGACCTGGGATGTGTGTATGGCAGGAAAGAGAGAGAGGAGGGGAGATGGAGGATACAAGGGACGGAGAAAGGATTTGGAGTCATGGAGAAGGACAGGTACTGGCATCCCAGAGCTCTGTCTGTGTCAGCTTTTGTACTGTAGTCATGTCAAAATTACAGCAAAGAAGAGTACTTCCAGTATGACCTCCTGTTCCCCTGGAACCTCAGTGGGTCTCTACATACAGCAGCCAGGTGATAACAGAGAAGAGACTTTTTTCAGGCTGTTTACTTCATTTGGGGTGTAACTGTAAAAACAATAATTCCAAATATAACTATTCATGATTATTTTTTTTTTAAGACAGTACTGATCTGAGCAGTGAGACTTTTTCAGCTAAAGTGACTATACTTTACTGGTGTAAAACCTGGCCATTCAGATTGTTCTTGATGATTTTCCCTGACCTATATCTACCTGACTGTGCTATGATGTCAGCAATCCCCACCTGATCTATCTTAGAAAATGACTGGAAATCAGGAAGTGGACCAAAATAAAGTAAATGGTAACTCTTTCCCTATTAGGACATACTTTCAAATTACTAAAAAACAAAATCTGCTTTTTGTCCTCCTTTACTTCTCTAACTTTCTCCACTCTTTTCTTAGCCTTTATTTTCTTATAGGGAGGAAATGGAATTGGTGCACATATGACTATCCTTAATTAAGCTGGTGAGTTATTCATGTTGCTGATATCATTATTGGTCACCCTGTAGTGCATGGCAAACTTCATTTATTTGGAGAAGAGTCAGGGCTGAAGTCAAGAGATGGAGCACAGCTGACCATGCAGTCAGCAATATATGTTGCAATTTCTTTTTATCTGGTTTCCTGTCTGGTTGCTCCTACATCTTTATGTGGAGTACAAGAAAATAGCTTTAAGAAAAGGGAGATATCTTTTATAACATGGTGACTTTCCTCATTGCAATGAACTCAGCCTGCAGAATGAGCTGTGAGTGTGTAATTTTTGCGGGACAGGGCTTGTCTGCAGTGTTTTATTGTTTCTGGAAGTGGTCACTTGAGCAAGTACACATGTGCTATGAGTAAGTATTGGTTTTCTCTGGCTGCTTCTTAGCAGGTTTTCCTCTGAATAAAGGTGTGCCTGGCCCTGGGCAAATTGTGGAACTCCCTCATGTTGACAGTGGGAAGGTGTAATGGGGTTGGGAACTTCACGTGTGCTCATAGCTCAGTGCACACCTCAGGCTTAGCATCAGGAATCTCATGTTTGCTCTGCATGGACAAATACTCTGTTGGCCTTACACAACTGCAGGCATGGCTGTAAGGTTTAATCATGCATCTAAAATCAAAGGAAAACACCGCACAGGGAGTGTTCCTTGGAAAAAGCAGCTTTAGGAGACCAACAGCAGGCTCTCTTTACAGGTGGGAGAAAATAAAACATGCTTGTCTAGGCATCCCCAGTGATCCCAATGTAAAGACCCTGTATCTGGTTAAAATAGGAAAATCCAAGTTGAAAAATATTGTGAGAGAACTTGAGAATTTACTGTATGCTTTTATTGTTATCCAGTGAAAAGTACTGATAAGAGCAGAAGATTCTTGCCTTTTCTGTCCTATTCCCTATGGTTTGGGAAAACTAAATCCAAGCCTGTGTTGAATTTTCCCTGTGATCTTGGAAAAGTTCTTTTGATTTCTCCATGGGAAGCCTCCCACTTCACTAAGGAATTCCAACTCTTCACCCTCGAAAGGGAATATTATGGGGATAAAGATGTGGAAGTTTCTGAGGTGCTCAAATACTAAAATAATAAAAAGCTACTGAAGTATATAAAATGAGTACAAATAATTTGGCCCAATTTTTGATGAATTGCTCGTCCAGGGTTTTATTGGATGTAATGTAAATGAGTCTGAGGGCCATTGATAGTGATTGATGTTTATCCAACTGTTACTGTGTTTAAAATAGTCACAAATATATGAGGTACTGCTGTTACTCCTCTCTGTGGAAACAGTGGATGAAATTGTGCTCTCAGGTACAGCAGCTCAAGACCATTGCAAATTAAGCCACTGGAAATCAATGGGGTTGCACATTTGTAACTGAGATCAGAATTTGCCTTGGCCGTGCGAGGTGTTCTGTGTGTTAATTCTTGCATCCGAAACTGGAAGAAATGGCTTTTTTATTACAGCAGTGCTTGAAGAGACCCCAGGAAAGTGAGATGTATATATTAGAGGCTGCCAACAGCTAGTGGCAGTTTCGGCCTAATAAACTGGAAGTAAATAACTTGGTGATTAGCTGGAATTGGCAGGCCACTTAAACACAGCACGGACTGGTTACATGGTTTTCCCTGTTCACACCTTAAGACTATATAACAACATGGATGGATGGCTGGAAGATAGATGGCCCTCAGAAAAAACTTGTTCTGAATTTTGATACTTCTCTTTGTGAATAATCTTAATGATAACAACAACAACAACAAGTACTTAGCTAGAACTTTTCATTCCAAGGAGCCCAGAGCACTTGTAATTTGAAGAGTGAGCAAACAATAAACAATGAAATCCAAATCATTACAGCAGGGATAGTTTTGTAGTTCAAGGGATGAACTAGGAAGACAGTGGAAACTGTGTTTTCTTGCTGCTGCCCCCACCACAGCATCCCTCTGTGAACTGTGGCTGCAGTGGGGATGTGTGAGGCTTAATCTCAGGCAAACAGTTTTGTGGATAAAGCAAGCAGTGCAAGAACCTTAACAGGATTATTGTGAATAGACTTGTATGTTCAGAGAAATTGAACCCATGGAGATCCACTCTAAGAAGAAATATGATCAAATAGTGAGGGAATAAATGAACTCTTTCAGGGCAGGACAGAGATGAAGTCCGTGGAAGTTGTCTAGAGAATCAGTTGCTATTGATTCAGGAGGCATTAGGTCAGGTTGCTTGCTCCCTGGCTGCTGTTAAGTTGTATTTCAGGAGACAACAGGGCATTTTGGCAAGGGCAGTAAGAGAAAGTCTGGCACAGTCCATTCATTTTTGCAATTGCCATGCTTTTGTCCCATTTCTCTCACTTACATGTTTTGTACCATATGTAGCAAGAAAAGATTCTGATGCAGTTGTCATTTGCCACCTTTCTGAGTCCTACTTTGTGTTCTAGTGCACAGGCTTGATTTAACATTTTGTTTCTCTACTGAATTACCTTACTTTTTGCTTTGTAGTCCTGAAGTTCCTGCTGCAAGGAGGAATTTCCATCCTCTGTGCAATAAAACTATCAGGTTGGGTTAGCACTGTGTTCCCAAAGAGAAAGGATAAAAAATACTCAAACAGTGCCAGGTTCCCTTACAGAATTAATACTTCACAGTATTGTGTCATTCCTGCAGCCTCTTTTTTTCAGCTACCCATCCCTCTTAGTCATTTCATTAGTCATTATTTTTGGAAAGGGGTGTAGCAATCTGGTTTGATTGGAAAGCACCAGGGTAAAGTGTCCGGCTTTGTTACTTATAGTGGTCGTCACACTGACATGTAGATTTCTAAGGATTTAGGCTATGGGTCAGAAAGTGTAATGCTTCTTGATTGCCCTGCTCTCTTGATCATAGAATTTTGGTGGTTTAGAAGTGGAGTGATAATCCTTAAAAATGCTGCAACTTGCCTGAGATTGTGTAGCATAGTTCATCTTTGTGGTTTCTCCTAATCAGCCCTCACAGGTGTGTAGGACCATTCTGCAGGCAGGAAAAAAACAGAGGGCTTGGGCACAAGCTTGGTTAATAAGTTCTCAGCCTCTAGAAATCTGGTCTGGTCACGTTGCTACATGAACAAAAGGCATAAAAATGAATTTACTGTTAAAAGTGGTTTGCTTTGGGTTTGGATTAGGCCCATAATCCAGGTCAGCAGTCATCAAATTACCTTGCAGAAGGTAAGAGTATTTTGGCCCAAGGTAGTGAGAATTGAAATGCATGACAGATGTACATCTACAATTCTTGCTTAGGCATGGAGATAACTGGAGCATTTTGGATCAAGTAATGGGTTTAAACTTTTACTGTAATTGAGAACATGTGAAATAAATTTAAAAAAAAAAAGGAGACCTGAAAGATTTAAATGCAATTAATTTTATTTTGTTGAGATTAAGTATTTAATACCTGGAGCCTACTAAGAAGGCAAACCAGGATTGGCTCTGGAGTGTGAGTCTCCAGGTTTTGAAGAAGCCAAGAATCCATAATGGCTGCTTTATGTGAGTTTTCTTCATTTCTTCACCCTCCTGGGCGAGAGTCAGGTCTGTGTGAAGGTAGGTGTGCTCAGTATTTTGCAAGCAGACATGAGCTTGCTCTGCCCATGCTTCAAGCCAACTGGAGCCCAGCCAAGCCTCAGCGGAAGCTGTACAGCTGCCTGAGCAAGGATGTCGAGCCCCAGCCTTGGTCCTCTGCAGGGCTGCAGCTCAGGTTTGGGGGTGTAAACCACAGCTACAGGTCCTCTGCACTGGTGCTGGCTTGTACCTAGTGAGGCTGGAGTGCAGGCAGGGGGAGCCTTTGTCAGCCTGCCAGGTGCCATGTAGACATACCCTTCCTCACCCTAGGTAGCAGTTTCTCAGGCACTTAATTTTCGTTGAAGTCAGCATGAGCAAACGTTAGTCATCTTGAGTAGTGGTTGCCAAAGGAGGTCCTTTGTGTAACATGGATTTAGCAATGTAGGTACTGACTTTGCATTACTAATCTTTGGTCTGCTTTCTCCCAGGCCCTTCCACTTTCTTGGTCACTGTCAACCCCCTTCCCTGCCGGCTGCTCAGGCTCTGTAATTGCATTTGACTGCAGTGATACAGTTGTCAGCCCTGAAGAGGTCTCTAGATTTTATTGCTACCCTCCCTCAGGCGATGCAGTTTACTACCAGCCCTGAGAGGCTGGTTTGGAGTCTCTTGAAGTTGTTGAGATCTCGATAGTGCTTTATGGTGATATTGCCCTCTCTCCTCACCTTGAAGAAGGGAGTGGTGATTTAGCCAGGAGCGAACAAGTGACTTCAGCAAGCTGGTGCTTCTTCCCTAGGGAGTATAATAAAAGTTTCACCCTACAGGGTACAAACTATGCTTTGCCAAGTAAAAACAAAGAGTAAAAAAGAAATTGGTGTTGGCTCATGTTTCCAAGTTGTCTGAGCTTTGATTGGTCACTGTAATTCAAGGAATTGTAGATGTATATTTTATGTTTCCTATCTGTTACTAATTCATTAATATTCCTTCCTTGGCTTCTTGCTGTGGAAACCTGTACTTCATAGTGGTATAAAAGCTTGAAATTGCCCAGAAAAATCAATTTTCTTTCACTTTTTCAGGTACTAGCAGTAGTGTCCTGAAAAAACCCCACATGATCTACATATGAAACTGTGGGCTGTTTAACCCACCAGAAGCTTCATGGTGACTTTTGTAGGTTTCTCATAACGATTTGCACCCTAAGAATTAAAAATAGCAAATGTTCACTTTGCAAAATTATTAAAGTCTGAAATGGAGGGGTTTTTCCTACTGGAATGAAATCCAAATGTAGAGATTTCTGAGAAATTAAGCTTTGTTCTCAGTTTGTTAGGCAAGCACACAGTATTTTTTATCTGATGACTTCTGGGTAAGTACCAATAGTATTTCAGCATTTTTCTCTCACATGATTTGTAGTCTGAAAAGAGGAGTTGAACATGGGGCTCAGGACCACAGGACCACAGCTATTCTCTCTCTCTCAGTCTTTCTGGTGAAACTTCACTGAAACTCAGCTCTTAACAGAGTTCATATTAGCTGTCAAGAATCGTTGGTAAAAATGTTCTGAGCAGCTCTAGTTCATTGTTTTCTAACTTGTTTTAACTTTAACCACGGTCAGATGTGTAAGATAGGATCTGAGAAGAAGTGGGCTTTACATGTTGACTAAATTGCTTGGCTGGTATGATTATCATCAAAGAGCTTTTTTAATGTGATAGACATAAGAAAGGCCTTCCAATTGTCTCTTTTATGCAAAGAGCTTTTCTAATGTGATAGACATAAGAAAAGCCTTCCAATTGTCTCTTCCATCTCCTGATTACAAATAGGATATGAAAGTCCAGACATGGGTCACTCAGCCCTGGGGTGTTATGGATGCCCTCTTAGATCTGTGTGGAAAGTAGTGGAAGCATACCTTGTAGGGTGGATGCACTTCACAGTTGGAGAGAGGTAACCTAGTTTGTCAGCTATCACGAAACACTCATTTCATTTCCATTGCTACAGTTTCGTCTAGAACTGTTCAAGCCCTGCAGGGTCCAGTTCACAAGGTTGTATGTGGACTGAACCTTGCTCTCAGGTTGAGGAAGGGTGGGTGGAGAAACAAACCTTTCAAGATTGCTTAGAGGGATGAATCTGAGAAATTCACACCTTCAGATCTCCTCGTCATCTTCCTCTACTCGCATGAGCACTGAGCCCTTTTGTATTCTACTCAGGACTTTGAAGTGATCCTGGTAATATTTTCCCTCTACTTGTGTTTCTGTCTTTCTTTGCTGAGTCACTCACACACTGTACAGTGCTTTCCTTCGGGGCCCTGGGTGCTGCCACTAATTAGCTCTTGCTTTGCTATAATGTGCATTCAGGACCTACCCCATGCTGTAGGTTACCTCGCTGGTGCTCTGATCTTCTCTTGGTAATTCACATGTGGAATCTGTCTCTCTATCCAAATCCATGAGAAGTGTGAGTTATATTTTGTAGAAAATACAGTAGGATACAGTTCTGCTCAAGCTACTGAGGATACTATACATTGTAATATTGTGGCTTATTAGGGTTAATTGCAGCAGGATCCACGGGCAAAAAAAACCACCCCAGCCTAAAATCCAGTACGCAAAATTGTATTAATGCTGCATACCCTTGATGTGGCACATGCAAGGACCCAGTAGCATTTTTAATTCATAGCTGTCCCCCTATCAGTGTCCCTTCTTGAACATTCATAATAATTTCCAAATTCATTTTGGTGTTTTGGCTGTTTTCTGTTCTTGCTTACATCCAGTTGATTACTGAGAATTAAATTCTTGTAATGGCAAAACATCTCAAAGATGAGATAATAAAATAACAGGATTTTGTATATGCTCCCAATTACTTTAATGAGTTTATATATTTTTACTTTGGCTGTAGAGATGTTTTAATGTGGCTCCTCAACTGGCACAAAGCAACTCCCTTTCTTGCTACTTCCTGTAGGTATCCTGAGAAGAAATAATCCAAACCTGTAGAGTGTTTTACCTACATGGTCCAGCTCACTTTTCTCACAGTGACCGTATAATTTCTCTGTTTAAGTGCAGTACAGAACATGTAGCTTAGAACATGTGGATTTTGGGGAAAGACAAAGAGATCCCCTCTCCCTTGATGCTAAAAATAGCAATAGCACCAAGCTGTCAAAATATTTCAGTCTCTCATTCTAACTGTATTTGAGAGTGCCTGTGTTTCATGTCCTGTTATCATTGCAGCAAAGAATCCCCCATGCTTGATAGCTTTTTTTGGTGCTTTTTGCAGAGATGAGAGCGAAGAAGTAAGGGGGAGCTCTTCCACAACAAATATCGCTGCATGCGCTGGGATCTTTTGGAAAGAAACCTTTTTTATTTTTAAAATTTATATTCCAACAGTCCTTATTATTAAGATATTCATTCTTATAAAGGGATGTTAAATAATTAAGCCTGTGGAAGGGGCAACATCAACAAATGCTGGAATATATTTAAATAATGAAGAACATCTTTAATTTGTACATGTAAAATAATTGTGGGCCGATGGCAGGTTAAGCATTCATATTTATTAAAATGTACTTGCCTCTGCTTTAGAGGAAGGAGGTTGTCATTTCATATACTCTCCTTCAGCCTGAGCCACTTCAAGACTTCCTTCTCTTCAGTCAAAAAGAATCAATTATGCATTGTGGTTACTTTCCCCCAAAATACTTTGATTGCCTCATTTTTTTTTAGCTGAGAGCACTCAAGTCGTTCCTCTTTATACAGGAGGGAAGAGGGGTGTGGAAATTACCCAGTCTGTAGCCAAATAACCTGGCCTTTAGTGAGGATTCCTAGTGATTCAGAATATTGACAGCAATCAGGAGTCTCAGGCTGTTGAAACTTCCCCTCTAATTGAACTGGGAAAGGTAAACCAGTTTCAGTGCTCCGCACGCTGTAATTGCAATAATTTAATTTAGCTATTTAACCTGTAATTCAGTGGTATTTATTAAAGAGCATAGGAGAAAATGAGGCCATTAGGAGCCAGAGATGAATACATTGAAATGAAAATGAACACTTCTAACTGCTAGTTGACCTTCGTTTTGTAGCAGTTTTTATTAGGCTGGTCACGGTAATTACTGGGACGTGAATCACGAAGAAAAGTGAATAATTCTGTAATGAACATTTTTATTCATTATCTCACATTTTCAGGAATCAGAAAAGTATCGTGTAAAAGTATCTTCAATGTTCTCCTTTTGTTTGTTTTTCGACAAATAATGGTTTGTGGACAATAGCCCGGTGCAAAGCATCACTCCAGAGTGAGAATTTGAGTCAGGCTGAATTGATGGGCCTGCAGCGCTCTGAATGCAGTATGCACGCCTGCAGAACATGCTCAGGGAGACTGAGAGGTTTATAAATCAAGCAGGATTCATATTTGTAAACATAGAACATGCTTGTCACCCCTGTTTACACTTAGCAGGGCACATTTTGGATCAAAAGCTGTGGCATTGAAACTTCCTGGTGATTTGTGCTGGGCTTTCTGGGCTTGAGTCCTTTTACCCTGGCTCCTGCCGTGGGGCAGTCCTTTTAGGAAGTCATCTGCTTCGGGGAGTATAGTCAGCATCTGTGGAGGCTTCCAACTGGTTTCTGTAAGACAGGAGTGAGGCACCTCCCAACACCTCTGTGTGAGCAACAGAGCATCCTCCATTCCTCCTCTGCTTTAGCCCACTCCAGCATTTCCCATGCCAGACTAGCTCTGGAGCACCAAGCTGCCTTCCCAGGGTTTGCCTCAGAGGAGAAAGGGTAGAGGAGAGCAGGAGTGGGTGTCTCTGCTGCTCGCATGGCTGCTCTAGGACTGGCATCTCGTGTGGAACAGGGGAGTGGATCAGCACCCTGCGGGAGGTGGGAGCCCTGGTGCCGCCTGGCACGAGTGCCTGTGTGCCATGTCACACGGTCTGCCAGGCCTCCTGCCACCACAGCCCTGTGGGTTCATTAAATCTGCTTCTTTGCTGCAGCAAAACGTTCTGAGTTAGTGCCTCAGCAAGGAAGAGAATGGTCAGTGCTTTGGCAGTGGTGCTGTCGTTGGTTCTCTCTTCTCTTGAACACTCTCGTGTAGCGTTCTTTTTATCCCTCTTGTTTTTCTTACCAGTTTTATTGAAGTCAGCCTCTATAGGGACCTGGCCTCCTTCATTCCCGTAGTTCACAAGATCAGGAGCGAGTTTTAATTTGGTTTTGTGTTTTTATTTATTTTTTTAAACAATTAAAAAAATATCTCTAGTTTTGTAAATTACTGCCCAATACAATCAGATGTTCAGAGAGACCAGTGTGGTGAGCAGGGTTACAACCCAAATCCCTGCACCTTATTTACACTATTCAAAGCCACAGTAATTCTAACATGGACGAAGAGGGTGAATTTATTGATTGTAATTATTCACCCTGAAGAGGTTCAGATAGTTCCAGGTTTGAAGCTCTTCATGCTGGAGATGATTTCTGCTAAGCATTCTTTTCTCCACTTAAAAGTGGCCAATAAACCTACACTAAGAAACAGTGATTAAAAACTCCATCAGCACTAACCTCTTAATTTTCCAAAGTGTATGTTTTCTTACTTGAAACTCTGTTTTTCAGCCTGACTTTGAAAAGGAAGATAGGTCTCATTGAGCTTTAAAGTGTCCCTGTGATGCACATTCCCAAGATAGTTTTCCTAATTTCTTTTGCTGTCTTCACTTTAAGGCAGATCTCAGTCCCTCCGGCAAATCTCTCACTGGGACTGACATCGTCTTGAGGTTTGGTATTCAAATGGCTGAGGCTATATTGTGTGGGTTTAAGGTGGTAAAAAACAATGGAGTTGTAAGTGGTAAGATGTGAATACTTTCAACATTCACCTGGGGTCAGAAATTGAACGTAACTTAAAACCTGAGGTTGGAAGCCAAATGTGCTTGCTCATGGAGAGGCACCAAGGAGCTGGGCTGAAGAAAAGAAATGTGATGTTTTCCAGCTGACTGATTTTCCTGCCATATCCCTTAATCTGTAAACTACCTTTTACTGCTCAGCCTAGAATCCCAAACTGGTAAAGATGCCACTATTTGCACCAGTTTTCTCTAGCTGATACTGATTGAAACTCTCTGTCACCAAAGAGTCTAGCCTCTTTACCTGCTGAGGATTGGAAAGCCCTCACTCCCTTGGAATTTGGCAGTGTGATCTTAGGGTGGCTTGCCAAACCTTTTGTGGGGGGTTTAGTTACCTATGACTAGTTTTCTTTAGAATACTGCCACATTCTTTCGGGCCTCTGTGGCTAAATGGAGATGTACAGATGCATGTCTGACCACCCCTATTCAGTGATCAGCCAGAAAACTTAATCGTGGTTCAATGTAATAGCATTAAGTTTTATTACTAATAGTTTTCAGCTGTGGTGGCTGGTTGGCAATTACGTATGATACATGAATGCTAACTCAGTATTATTAAGATAGTCCAGGATTTGAGAAGGCTGAATAAAGCTCAGAGTTTAAAAACCATTAGCAGAATCTGGGCTGCATTTCAGTAAAGATATTTACCTTGTTTTTACTCAAATGACTAGAGCTGAATTTCCTCACTAGAGGGATTCTCTCTGCAAGGCAAGAGTTAAAAATCCTTATTGTATTTTTCTAGATCTACATCAAAGATGCTGTAGTGGTGCAAGTTAGTGTACAAATATATTCAACATATTCCTTTAATATTCAATATCTATTTTATACACATGCATATATATGTGGGCCAGAAATAAACAATTTTACCAATACATTTTTCTTTGGAAACAAATGCTAGCCAGTGATAATGGTATACTTTTTCTAGCATAGGATCTTTTTAAGCCATACACTTTGCCACTGGGGATTGTACTATGAGATAATTGACCCACGTGAGTTATGTGTCCTGAGTCTAAAGCAAGGGCACACGTGGTGGCATCAAAATCAATTATCTCACAATACATTCCCCAGTGGAAAGGACTACTGCAGTTAGAATAGACCCATGAAAAAGATTTAGGTATTTTAAAATGTTTTCAGTGACTTAATTCTTATAAATAATGTTGCCTTATGCAAAAAAAAAGATACAATAACAGTGGTGGATTAAACTGCGCTAAGTGTAAGTACTGATGTACTCTGTATGAGCACTTGCTCACTGGGGATGAAATCTCATTGGGGTGTCACTGATGGAGTATCACAATGGCTGTATTAACTGGGCTGCCTCCATTGCTGCTGTGCAGGTGATTGTCAAGTAGATGCATCTTCATTTCCTCTGTGGTCGTCATCCTCTTGCATGTGTCAGGGAGCAGCAGAAGTAATGAACAGAGCTGCCAAGCTCTGAGGACAAAATTCTACCTCTGCCAATCCTTGCAAACCCTTGCCAGGGTAAAACTATTTGGAGAGAGCGGAGGTATTTAACTCAGGGATGGTGTCTACAGTCAGAGCCCGATCACCCAAATGATCATAGCTAAATTATCATGTACTGGAACTTTGAAACTCTTCAATTGCCCCGTTGCTTGGTTACAGGTTCATTAGTCATCTATTCTGGTAGCAGGGTGAGAGGTGGGGGAACTGGAGGGAAGGGGGGAGAATATTACACGTGCTGTTGAAAATGCAATGAGCACATTCGATCATATCTAATTCCCATTTATATTGCTGTGGACATCCCTACTGCCCAGCTGCCCTCTCAAAGACTCAGAGCTATGGGATTTTTTGATGCATGAATGAAGACTGGGAAGAGGGCCAGCATGCTGGTCATAGGCTTCTTCATCATTTATTACCTTCTAGTTTTAATTGTTTTCCTGCTTCTCCCGAGATATTTTTCTAGGAGGAATGGTACTATGCAATGCAGACACGCGAGGTGGCAACTGAAGATTGTCTGTTAGCTCAGTGCACTGTACAGTAGATGGATCTTAATAAAATGGGGAAGGCTATTTGCATGAATAGAAGAGGGCCTTTTGTAAACCCTTTATTACTGAGGTACACAAGTTTGACTCCTGTTTGTCCATTACAGAAGTGTGGATTATATAATAACCACCACATATCTGCACTATCCTTCTAGTAATGAAAATCAGATCTTCCCATATACCATGCTGTTGCATCCTATTGTGTCTGCAGGGCTACATTTATCTCTGGTAAAAGGCTCTGGTAGATTTATAACAGGGCAAAAATTTGGTCTGCTTAGTTTGTGACTGGTATTCAATGGTGGGAAAATGAAACAGAAGCTCCCATAAGAGACCTTGGTAATAGGAGGTAAAACAAAGGGGAAGTTGGCAAAGGAGGGATGGATAATTAATAGGAAAGATATGAATGGACTGTGCATTTCAGAGAGTGAGGTTTGAAGTCAAGAATGCAGATCTCTCATTCTCTGTATCTTCAATGGAACTCCACAGTGTTTTTCTTTGAGCAGCTTTCCAATGTCACCCTTGCCATAATTTGCTTTCCTTCATCAGAGCCTGGTGGCTTTGTCACAGGCAGTACCTCTGTAGCAGTTATCTTTTGCTGTCCTCAGGCTGTTTCCCAGCCCTTCCCTGTCCTGCTGGAGCTCTGTATGCCATGGCCACAGCCTTTCATCAGCACACAGCCGAGGTGTGCAGAGCAGCCTGGTCTGCCTCCAGCTCCCAAACTTAGCACAAACATGCCAGTGTACCCAGGAGAGGGAGAGCTGGCAATATAGAGCTGCGTGGAATGTGGCTCCAGCCTCCACTGGTTGTTGCTTTGTGTTTTCAGAGAACCCCACTCTGTGCAGGGGATGTGACAAAGCGCTCCCTCTCTCTAAGATCAGACCCATAGGCTGAAGCAGGAGTGACCACTTTGATTTAGGTCCTCTTTGATTTGAGGAGTAAAAAGGTGCAAGTCCCTTTCCATGCTTTGAGGGCTAGAGAATTAGGGGGTGCTTTCATGCCTCTGTTCCATTTTAGTCTTCAGTAAGGCAAGGGTTGTGCATTACTGCAATTTCTTTTTTTTAAAAAACATAAAAGTACAATTGAGAACAACTGTGTGTGCACTGGGGCTTGGAAGAATTGAAGGCTACTATTTGCCAGGGATCTTAGGTGAAGAAAGTGGCTTTAGAAACAGCCACTTTGGATTGACACCCCCAAAATTATTTTATTATTTTTCCCAACACTTCAATTACCTTGAGTGTTTATCTTACCTCTTGGGGGAGTTGATTTTGTCTTCATGAAAGTTCATATTATTCGCTGCAGCAGTCAAGAGTTCTTTGTTTGCCTCATACCTAGAATTCCCTGTTAGTTAATTGGGAGAGTATTTGTTGACTTAGATAGGTCTGCTGAGCAGAGTCCATGTTGCCAGGTTCAGTAGACAAAGCATATACACCAGATTTATCCATTCTGCATCCATCTTGACAAAGGGATAAATATTGACTCAAATGTTCAATCTTGTTTCCCTCCCATCTCCCTTCCCAGCAAAACCCAAAGTACATGTTTTATGGATAGAGGCAATTGACCAAGCTTAGATAAAAACACCTTGTGCTTGTAGTTATGAAATGGTATCAATTAGTCTGAGTAACAGGTCATCTTGCCTGAGACAGCACACATCATTAGGTCTAAAAAGATGATAATATGTAATTTATAAATATATGTCATATGCTTTTCCTAATGAGCTTGGAAAAAACCTTTTACCATCATATATTTTTAATTATGTAATGAACGTTACAGTATGTGAATTAGCTTGACTTAAAAATACAAAAGAGTTGAAGTAACCTAATAATAAATCTGTAGGTGTGTGTTGGAAATGAGATGCATTTCGCGTGACTGATGAGATATTAACAGTTTTGACCTGATCTCTCAGTGACTGATATTGATAACACTCATTTCTAGAGCACACTGAGGCTCCCATACGGCACCGCCTCTGTTGAGGTTGGAGGGGGTGTGTGCAGCTCGTGCTGAGTCCGGTGTTTCTAAATGAGGTGCTTGGATCAACCCGATTCATTTTTGTGAATCACAACTGTAAATTTAGAAAGCAGAAAATGCCTGTTTCATAATGCTGCCTGACTTTGGCAATGGGACATTATCGTGTACTCTGAAGTGCTCCTCCTTGTCTGAGATGTCACTGTCTTGGGCCTCCTTGCAAGGATTTGCTGGCCTCAGAGTTAGGAAATGTTTTTCTGATAATAAGCCTATACTGTCAGTAGCCCAATCAAATCATTACTTCTTCTTATACCCCAGTGGGATCTGCAAACAATTCCATGCTATCCTCACTATCTGTCCCCTGTCAGACACTCCTGGATGATTATCTGGAGTCTCCAACCAAATTTTGGCTATTAAGTCAGCCTGATTGCTGTCTGCTTTGTGTGTGTCCAGGGCCCTTCTTCCTGCTTTGCATCCCACATCCCTCAATTGCATTTTTCTGTAAATCTGGTGTGCCATGATGTTTTGGTTAGAAAATAACTTCTGTGTAGAGTTAAACATCTCCCTGAGTGATAAAGACAAAACAGTCCAGACTGAACACTGTCAGTCAACCCCTCTGTCACCCAGCTCTGTCTTCTGGTCTCAGGGATGGAGGAGGGAAGGCTCTTCATCCTTGGCACAGAACTGTGGAAAATAATCTTACTTCTCAGTTAAATACGTGGGCCAAATTTGGTCCTTAGTTTCACCATCCCAAAGTGTTCTTGAAGTCAGAGTGTGATCCACAGCAAGACTAAATGGGAAACTATTTTTTCCACAGAACAAAGACCCAAGACGGCCTATGATTTTGTGCACCTTGCTAATTGGAGGGTGTTGTCAAATTGGAGGTAATTCAGAGAAGAACAACAAAAGTGATTAAAATGTTGACAGGATTTTTTTCAAAAGGAAAGATGAAAAGAACTAAAAATATATAAGCAAGTTAAATAAAGAGCAGGTAGAGGAATTATGATTGAAGTGTCAAAGAACATTGGGGATGATTCAATAATGTGACAGCCCTTCCAGGCCCCATTTTCAGAAGGTTTGGAGTGAGGTTTCAAAGTCTGTGAAGCCAAAGAGACTTCAGTATCAGCCTGATGCTACACATAGCTGTATTTTCAGAATGAGAGCTATAGCCATGAATAATAGTTAACAGAACTATGTGTGAAATGAGTATTAGAAAAAAATTCCAGACCATGACTCATTTTCAGGTCGTAGAGTGTTCTTAAGAGGTGGAAAACTGCCAAGTTTCAGCAAAGTACCTACAAGCTCATCTCCCAGCATTTGGTGAATATGTCTCCTTTGTCTAAGTCTCAACAAAGCTAGGAACAGGACAAGAAACTCTTTAGTCAATCAGAAGTCAAGAGCTAACAAACTAAGGGGAGGATGATCTGGAAAGGAGCTACCATATCTGACTTGTGCCCAGTCCTGAAGTTTTCAATTTGCTGTTAGTTACAGTTCAGTCTCCTGTGGCATCAGTAAGGATTTGGTTAAGTAAGAATTGTAAAAGCAGGCAGTGTGATTTTTCTGCTCATATCTCCAGAGAGTACCTTGTGATGGTCTGATGCTGTGACCTGCTCAAGTTGCACTTGACAGTGCAAGTGTCCCTGTTTAATACCCCGTAAATCAGGCAGAAGACCAAAAAATGATGTAGTTTCTTGTTCACAACAGATAGAAGTGTGGAACTCACTGCTGCAGGTTGCCCTGGGGGCTAAAAATAATGAACAGGCTTGGAAAAGGGATAGGCAAAATCAGGAAGATTTGGTGGGTGATTTATAAAAATGCTGATCTGGATCAAGTCCAGGCACTGAAAGACTCTAAATCATTGATTGCTAGGAGCTGGGAAGTCTGAACAGAGTCTAGTTGTGAACTTTTTTCTACCTTGATTCACAAAGTTTCTCCCTAAGCTTTTGCTGGTGGCCATGATTCAAAATGGGTTCCTGGCTGTGTGCATGACCCAGAGGGTTTAGGTTCTCACATGAACAAGAGCAGCAGTGTCTGGCTGATAGTACCTCACTGATTTCACTCTGTCCAGAAAGACCCCTTGAGCTTCAACCCAGCAGGCCATCATCTCTCTCTTCTGTCTAAAACACCATTTGCGTCTGGCCTGAACACCTCCTTCCACTGGTTTAGCTAAGGGTTAACCAGATAGATAATCCAGAATACTTCAGGGTATAGATTGTTTAAACTGATTGCCACTGCAGGGTAGCTGATCTGTTTTAGCATATCTATATAAATGTACAGTGAGAAATTTCCTGATACAGCCAGTTTTAAGCTGACAGAAATAGCGGCTACACTGGGGTTTGCACTGGTTAAACTGAGTCCTTTTGATTAAACTGGTGCCAAATTCTGTGTGGACAAATCCTCATATTGTAACAAACCCACACATCCTCCCTTTCCTCTGACAATCATATCAGGCTGGTGAGTCCTATGGACCCAATCTAATAGAAATGGAATTTTTACCATGCAAATCTTATTACCTAAAGTGCCAATGAAACTAATGGGATTTTGGATAGTAAAAAATACTCTGTATGCGATACATAGTTTGGAATATAAATTCATGGGGTGGGGGAGAGGAATGTAAGGAAAAGGAGCTGTTATTGCGTGTAGTCCTTTGTGACTTTGGAGGACCTATTCCTCCCAACACCTCTCAGCTCCCACTTGATTTCAGTGGGACCAAAGTGGTGTTTAATGCCTTGCTGAAAATACTGAGCTCCTTGCAGAATTTGGTTTTGAAATTACACAACTAAATATCTTGTTTGCTTTAGAACTCATATAAGGGAAAGGAACAGTGATAAAAAAATATCCCAAACACTCCACTCCAAGGACAGACATATAGAGGGATACATATTTTTCCAAAGGGAACCATTTTTACTGTGGAGGTTGACTAAATGCATAAAGAACACAGGGAACATTTGGACATATTTTGACAATCTCTGGATTAAAAAAAAAAAAGAAGCTGAATCTATTTAGATAACACTTCCATTTAAGCCCCCTCCCCAATGTACACACACACAAATATATAGTGTGTGTCCTCAGGCTTTCAACCTGTGTGGCAGCTCTCAGCCTGAGGACAGTGTCAACAGACAGATCTAAAGTTAATAACTGAAGTGTTGCAAACACTACATCCTTTAAAACTGTTTCCTGTAGTTCCTATGTGTTGTAATAACACAGCACATCTTGAGAAGGGTTCAACACCCCTTGTCATTACTTGGGCATAATTCCTGCTGATTTTTCTGGGTGCTTAGTTTATGTGTATATTCAGGCCTAAAATATTTTGAAGTAAAATCTTTTTAATAAACGACAGCATTGTGCTATTTTGATAGTGATAGTGATTACTCGGTGCCACTGAGTTTAATCCCAGCTGCAGCTAAGCACCACACAGCCACTTGCTCACTCCTTTCCAGTGGGATGGGAGAGGGAATCAGGAAGGTAAAAAGAAAACTTGTGGGTTGAGATAAGAACAATTTCCTAATTGAAATTAAATAAAAGAATAATGAAAAATTGTAATCCAAAGGAAAATAACAAGACCAGAGAGAAGTAAAACTGAAGAAAAACAAGTAATGTGAATATAAACCCACTTCTTACTCTGAAGAGAACGATGCCCAGACTATGGAAAAGCAGCAGCCCCCAGCCAGCTTTCCCCATCATTTATATACTGAATCTGAGGGTACATGGCACGGAATATCCCTCTGGTCAGCTGGGGTCAGCTGTCCCAGCTGTTTCCTCTTCCAGCTTTTTGTGCATACCCATCCCGCTCGCTGGCGGGGCAGCACGGGAAGAAGAAAAGTCCTTGACTTCGGGTAAGCAATAACTAAAACATCAGTGTGTTATCCACATTATTCTCATTCTAAATCCAAAACACAACTCTGTACTGGCTACTAGGAACAAAAATAACTCTATCCCAATTGAAAACAAGACACTTGGTTTCCTGTCACTTTGGAAGCAAATATGCAATAAAAGATACCTTTATTTTTGTATTTATTTTAATGAAATAGGCAGAAAAAGCACTTCAGAAAAGTGTAGGAAAGAGGAAGATGTCAAATATAAACAACTGCAATGCGATGTAGGTTTTTGTGGCGCTGATAGTTATTATTCTCAAAGAAAATAA
Organism: Cyanoderma ruficeps; assembly: GCA_008694505.1. NCBI lineage: Eukaryota > Metazoa > Chordata > Aves > Passeriformes > Timaliidae > Cyanoderma > Cyanoderma ruficeps. Next base: position 39,860,346 of record VZDJ01007753.1, on the reverse strand, counting down.
TGCCCTTTTTTATTTGCTTTTAACATTTCGCCCTTGGCATCTGTTCTATCCATTGTGGACTAACCTACACTCTGTTCTCTGACGATGGGTTAAAGCAAGCACTTACTGAAAAGCATTCTCTACTTAATTACTTTTCCTTCTTCTGGAAGCTATTTTTTATAGTCTCATGTTAATTGTGTATTAGTAGGCCTTCCTGATTAGTTGAAAACATAATGAAACCTTTGTAAACAACAGGGAGAAAGAGGGAAAGAGGAAGGGAGGGAGCGGGAACAGGGTCGAAAGGGACCAGGAGAGAGAGGTGTGAAGTGGGGGCTGGATGGGTGGGGAGGAGGTCGGCCAATTTTGAAAGGCAGAAATTATGCAAGTGGAAATTTCTGGTTTTTTTGAATGACAACTTCCCTCGCCCAAATTAATCAACTTACTTAACGAGAAATGAGATGCATGGAGATGCAAATTGCCGTTGATCTCCAAAAGCAGGGTGGCAAAGGCAGCAAGTTGGAATGGTGTGGAGGGGGGCTGAGCCGCAGCTGTCCACTAACAAGTCAGTCCTATTTGTAAAGGGCACGGAGCTGAATAACGGTTTTGTTATTGGCTTTCTCTCTTTCTCAGCCGTAGGTAGAAATGCTGCATTTGTTTCCTGGTACTATTTCAGCGAGATAGATGTCCTCCTTTTTCATCTCTCCTGCCAGTTTGGTTTTCACAGTGGAGCCCTGTGTTCTCCATGCACCCCAGCCTCTCCAAGATGAGGCAAAAAATTGGGGCACACGAGGAACACAGGCTCAGGTGCAGAGTCTCAAACATGCAAGGTAATCCCACGATTTATTAAGCTATCTGCACACCCCTCAGAAGGGCAGGAAAAAATAATAAAAATAAAAGCCGTGTAAACAGTACTTAGGACCCCTTCAGTGATGCTCAGAGCCTAGGCTGTGCAGATCAGATTTGGTGAATCAGCTGAATCTTCTCAGAGATGTTTTTTCTTTCCCTGGAAAGCTGCTCCTTAAACACAATTCACATTGGTTGTTTTTAAAAGGACTATCCTCTGTTTGCAGCGCTGGATTTTGAACGGGCAGAGCCTCCCCCTCTCCGGTCCTCCGCCCCCACCCCCTTCTGTTGCTGCTTTAAAGAGCTGTGCTTATAGGGATTTTGCAGCTCTCCGTGTGTTATTAGAAAACGTGTGGCTGGGACGGTTAAAATGGGAGTGCTACTGTATGCAAGAGCAATGTTCACTGTAAGCAATCCAAGGAAATCCTGCCAAGGCAGTATATGAACAGCAGCCAAACAAAACACAGGCGCCTTTCCAGTGAAAACCAGCACACTTCTGCAAATAGAGGAAAAATTGACTTTCTGATTTGGAGTGTTTCTACAACTAAGAAGAATTACTACAGTGATTGTTCTAAAAATATTTTTCAGCAGCACGTTCTCCAAGGGGTTGAGATTCTTAGCATTGTCTAATTATGCTTCTCTTAGGTGATCAATCTGGATTGTATGGAAATAAAATAGGAAGTTTTTAGGATCTTCTTTTTAGCCAAGATCGGCATTATTTTTCTACAGTGTTATAGTGACATAAAACATCACCTATTTAAGGAGCAGAAGTGGTATTTTTATGTCTGCACTTCAAAAGAAGTATGATTGGAGGTTCGTATTTTGCAACTTCATAGTCATAGATTGCAATTTAACTGCTTTATCTAGAGCAACCCTCAAGATCCCTACCTCTGTAACTAATGGGTTTTATTTCTCATTTGAGTATTTTAGACTTTCCTCCTTCCCTTGTCCCCCCTTGTGCCCCCTCCTCATTTGGGTTTTAAATCTTCTGTTCATTTTGCTTCTTTGTTCACTCACACTGGATTTTCCTTTGCAGGACTTCTGAGTCCTGTAGGAATCCTTTAGTGTAGATGTGTCTGCAAATATTCTGGCATTCAAAAATTTCCATAGTGATGGAAATTGAATGGGATACCACAAATTTGTGTACTGTCAAGAATAAATATGTTGTTAAAATTGTTTTGCTAGTCTCAACAAAAGAATTCTCAAAAATGGAGTTTAAGAATGCAGTCAGTTTATCTAAAGTGAGCTAAGGAAATCGGACGGACCTAGGGACAGCTGCTATTGTCCTTTCTTTATTTCCAAAACCCAACATAATATCAGCAGAGGAAAAAGCAACAGAATTGTCAAGAAGATGGCAATGTCATAAATTGTCAATTTATGTATTTCTTATATTTCAACTGTTTTTTCTTTTAACTAAAGATACAAAATATACTTTACTATCTGTGTCTCCATTTATTCCCCTAAAATATTTACAGCTGAATTTTTTAGGCTTGTAGCTGCTGTGAAATCAGTTATCTTCTTTTAACCACCACAATCAGATTTATCCCTACATTGAAGAGTGTCTTGAGACTAGCAAACACCAATATGGAAGAAGACTTGCTTCCAGAGCCCATTGAAGCCAGCGGAAAGATTCATATTGACTTTGGTGGGCTTTGCATTGGGCTATTAAACATTCATTTAATCTTCTTTTTTTTTTTAAATTTAACTGCTCATTCTCAGAGTGACAGACCTCATTTTATATAAATCTTGAAGTTGCCCTAATTTACTAAATTAACTTGGGCTGTGTTTACCATTCAGACAAAACTTCCAGTGAGGTGAAACTTGCATATACTTCTCCCACAGTAAGATCAGGTGTTGGAAGGTGTAGTTTAATCAGCTAAGGAAGGATGGACCTCTGCCCTGTCCAGAGCCCCCCTTCTCCTTTGTGCATAATCTGTACTCATAGCCAGTCTAACAGAGACCAAATAATATATTTTTACACATATAAATACACACATATACATTACGCACACACACATCTATGTATGTGTATGCATATAAAAATAAAAGAAAGCTTGAAAATGTAATCATTTCTGCCTTGACTGTGAATGATATAGTCCTGTGTGTTCAAATTAGGACAGGGAAGTCGTGGCATATGTCGTGTCAAGGCACAGAGTGCAGTTCTGTATCTTTAAATGTTGTTGCATAGCAGTGAAACCAGGTGAGATCTGGCCCCAGGTGCTGGCTGCTGCATGCATTGTTGAACAATTTTTAAAGGATGCAGATTGGGTGGTTGGAGGAGGAAAAAGGATGTATTTTTCTAAATGCGCCTTTTTTTTTTTTCTCAGTGAAATATGTTTTAGGTTTAATGAAATTATTAAAAAAATTATCGACTTAAGCTTCATATATTCCTCTAATAATAGCTCTGTATAATCTAGGCCTGACCTGGCTCTCCCTGATGAGCAGTGCTGGTTGTCATGCAGCCCCAGTTATGCCAAACAGAGGGAAGATTTTGTTGAGACCATGCAACTCATTTCACTGGTGGTTGTATATACATGCTGAATTAAGGATCCTTCCCAGAATTATTCAGAAGGGAAAGCTTGGGTGCTGAAGAGGTGCTCCAAGGACTGCTCCTGCTTTCCCTGTCTGCATATCGAGAGCCTTCATGGCTTGAAAAACTGCTCCACAGCTCCACAGCAAAGTCTTTTCCGTCATTCCTTTCAATGTAAATCCAGTTTTAATCATTTTACATTCGAGGTTCAAATTCCGTGGTCACCAGAGAAGGGCCATCAAGGTAAATTTGCAGATAATTTGGGTAGTGGCCCCTATTGAAGGTGTGGGGCTTCTAAAACCTAATTAGAGGTGTAGTTTGTTGCAGGCAAAAATTATTGATACACAAGGAAGGTTTTATTCAGAGACATCTGTAGGTTGGCAGCTGTGCCAGCCATGTCTGTTCTTCTAAGTAACGGAAGCCACACAGCCGGGAATAGCAACGTTTTAGTGACAAGTGTTGAGAGTATTGGTTGAATTGCACTATGAAAATATTTTCATTATTTTTATTATTACTGTTCTGCAAGCGGATTTGAGATACGTGCCTGCCTATGTCTGCATGCAGAAGCAGATGAGCTGGAGAGGGAGGGCTGTTATTTTTATTTTTTTTTCAATCACACCTCCTTAGCATTTTGTACATATCAGCATTCTAGCCGAGCGATTTGCTAATTGCACTGGAAGACCCACTTTAAATTCAGGAATACTGAAACTTTGAAACTGTAACATTTTGACTGGCGAGAATGACCAGTCTTCTTTTCTCTTTCACAGTGAGCTAGTTGAAGGAAGCTGGCATTGTCGCAGAGTGAAAGCTCTGCAGAAGTGCCGCAGGTTTTTCATATGGAAATGTGAAATAATGGGGTGATTAAATAGAGCTGTATATTAAAGTACATCTGACATTAGAATTAGCATAATGTGCTCTAGCCCTAGGCTGAGTACTTTATTTGCCATCTGCGTCGGACCAAAATCCCCTGGGGAAGCGCTAAAATATTCTGAATAAACTCAGCCCTAGTTCTTATTGAGAGTAAAATACCATTTGTGGCACGTCGTATTGATTCGTCTTAATTGCGGTGCAGAAAAGAACATTCAGTTGCTGATGACTTTTGTACTCTGTGACAAGTCGGCTGGAGTTATTCTAACACTGCAGTTGGTTAACCTGAACAGACTGTCGTGCTCAGGGAAGGAGAAAACCTTATCTCCAGTAGCATAAACTACTGTAGTATCGTCTCCCGGCTTTAATCCTTTCTATCTTGACCAAGCATCCTTTTTTTATATTGTTATTATTATTTTTATTTATTTTTAATTACTATTATTATTATTATTCCCTGAAAACAGCAGCCAACAAACTGGAGGGAAAACGGGGCTTCATTGAATCAGTCCAAGAAAATTCACATTCTTACCTAGTTATTCTCTGCAGTCTCCCTCCCTACACTTCCACCCCCATATCATTTTTAAAAAAATCCAGGAACATCTGACCAGCTTTCATCTAAGGGAATGAAAATCAGTGGAACTTGTCCTTGAGGATCCATCTCCGGAACCATTAGTTCAAGAGATTTATTATGTATATTCTGTAAAAAGCTGTGGCTTCTCCTGTGCATAAGCCCACAGTCTTAGTTGGCTGTAATGGTTTGATTTTTGTCAACTCTCCGCTCAAATAGGTTGCTGAATACCTTTGAAAAAGTGCTTATAACATGCATAAAAGATAAATATTTCATCTGAAGGAAAATACTTTGATGCTCCATGCAATTCTGTAACATTCATAAGGTCCAGTTTTTACCCTATAATTGCCTATCATTATACACAATTTACATATTCAAACATTCTCTACAAACCTTAGTCTAGCATGTTTTTATTACAAATTCAGATCAAGGGAATAACCTTTAACTTCAGAGACAAATGAGACAAATTTACAAGTGCATGTCTGCTGTTTTCTTGTGTTTTATAAATCCCTGCAGACCTGAACACTTTTGCTATAACGCCATTCAGAACAATATACATATATTACTACTTGTTTGTAGTGCTTCGGTAATGAGTCCCCTTTGTATTAGATAACCTATATAATTCAGCATCTAGGCCCTCCATAACGTCAATTATCTCCTCATAGCTAAATGTACATTCCATTAAAACAAGATTTACAGCCTTTACAATACTTCTTAGACTTGAATGTGGAGATTTTGTGGATTTAAAGAAGCAGAGATGGGAGTTAGCATTTGTTAAAGAAGCAATGAATTAAAACAAAAATGCTATTTCATTTACTAGCTATGAATAGGCACCTAATGCCCTTAAGAAATAGTTGTAGTAAAACAGACAGAAGTACTCCTGGGGAAAAAAAAACAAAACCAGGAAAATTTGTTTTAACCCTTTGGCTTTTTTTATTGTTCCGTAATTTACTCTTTGTTTTTCCATTATATGACATTAACAATTTCCTTCATGTACCCTTCGTTTAGTTCCTATTCAGATTACTGAGAATTCTTGACTGTAAGATGAGAAAATGGCACCTTAGAAAACTCTGTGGGAAAAAAAAAATCCCAGCACTTGCCAGTTTTCAAACAAAACTGCTTACAGGAAACCGATTTAAAGGGAAGCTGCTGGCATATTTCATATGTTGTAGAAAAGGCTGACATTATTTCAAATGCATTTGAATACCTTATGCAAAGAAAAGGCCTAAAAGTGTCCTTGAGCAGTACAAGGGTTTTTCATGAGTGCTGTAAATGGGATCCTATATATTAAACCACCAGCCACAGGTAGTCCTATGGTCTTTTAATCTCACGAGTGGGTGTGGTGCCCCTCTGTATCACCTTCCCCATTTGAGCGGATAGTTTTCACCATTTTATGCAGCAGGTTTGTAAAGCATCCGTTCAGTCTGCTAGTTGATCTCTTAGGTTCAAAGAAACTAAAAGACACAAAGCTGTTTAGATGCTAGAGGTGGAGTTAGTTGAAACTGTTGTATCACAAAGGGCTAATTTAAAAGTTAACTCATTCACTATTGATCTTTTAATATTGATTTTCCTGTTTGCTCCTTACTTTTCACACTTCTTCCTTTCCCTGCTTTATAAATTGCCTTTGCATTTTAGATTTAACATCAATTAGGAGAAGGTGTTCAGCGATGACAAACATGTTTTTTATCTTCCATTTAAATAGTGCTTCTGGGTAAAAATCCTCGTGTCACAAGTTCCAACTTCTGCAGCACATTTTTCTTTCCTTTTCTGCACTAAGTAAAAGCATTTCTTATACTTCTGCAGGCTGAACATTAACTTCCAGTAAGCCAGAAGCTCTTTTAAGGAATGAGAAATTGGACATCCAGAAGGAAGTTGCCCAAAATGCCTATTGACATTTTATACCTAAAAATATAGTATTCCCATTCTGTAATGCGCTAGAAATTAAACTGAGCTGTGCATTTGGTTCATTTATGTGGATCTGGCATTACAGATCTGAGGTATGATTAAGTCTTACAGAAAATGGGACCATTGAACACAAGCTGCTTCAGCCAAAGGTCGCCCATGTCCATTAAGAAGCAGGAAGCATCTGTTTGTGTTATGCATGGCTGTAGTCTGCCTGCAGTCTCCTCCTTTTTTGTAAGTATAAATGCCAGAGAGGACATATAATATGCTTCTGGGGAAAGTTCAATGAAAAAAAAACCAAATTAATTGCAACTTGGTATATTCATGTAAGTGTAGTTAAGATCCTTGTTAGTGACAACCTGGTATAGTTTATCTGGAAAAAAATTGAAAGAGTCTGCGTTGGTGGTCATCACAGCTACTTTGAATTCATAGCAGGGTAATTCAAATCAGAGTTGTATCAGCTTGATATTGCTAAGTCTTTCAAGGATTCATGCTCTTTGTTCTTGGAATTCTGAAAAGTTGGCTGTAAATAGCATGACAGTCTGACTTCTCAGCTCTGTGATTGATAACTAATCCATTTGGCTTTCCCCTCATTTAATAAAATAGTTAATTTGACAAAATAGATATTTATTACTCAAGAGTGATAAACAGATTATTTGCAGTTCTGCCTCATAGGAAAAACCACTGCTGAAATGGCTTCAGAAAATAAAATAGTCTCCCAAAAGTGGGGCAGCACTTAATCTACCAGAACTGGAGTTTGACAATTGGCTTTAACACAGGAAGAATTAATAGTACATTGCTAACAGTAGTGTTATATTAATATTTTTTAATATTTGTGTCAACCTGTACTACTGTAGATATTTTCCAACAGGTAGAAAATGCTCTTAAGAATATTCACATCACTAATCAAAATCAGTGCAGGGATTGATAGGGTCTTGTGGGGTGTGTAGGTTCTCTTGGCATAAAGCTTCTTGCATAATCTCTGTTGAGAACTTGCAGTCTCACTAGTCAAGGTAGAAAGAGGATGGGGATAGCTGTAAAATATACAGGCAGTGTGTGGGAGAAGAATATTGCATGAAGTCGTGATTTGTCTTCTGTCGAAGATGGCACTGGAGGAGATAGGCTATCAAGAGGCAAGGTAGGAAAAGAGAACAGGGCCTTGTATGGGAGGAAATAGGATTCTGTAACTAAATAACGCCTCACGATTCCCTCTTTCTTCAGACACCCCTGATTTTCCATCCACCTCTTAAAACATTTCATTTTTGGTTTCCCTGTCACATTCTTTCCTTTCACTGACCTCATCCTGAGATTTCCCATCTCCAGATGATGACAGGCTCTGTGGCCCCTCATGCTTGGGCTTTTACACCTAAACCTTCATCTGCTCTTCTTGACTGAGATGCACTTCAGGTTGGCTGAGCTTTACAGGAGGCAAGGGCTGTTTATCTGAGTGTAGAATTGGAGGTGCGTGGGTTGTGAGACTGCAGGCGACTTGTTAAGTCATAAAATACCAACTTTAGCTCCCAATTGACGCTAACTTTATGAACTGTTGGTGATAGTCCCCGTAACCCTCAGCAGGATGTGCTGCAAGACTCTCTTGAGCCCTTTCTTTAGATGAGGCAGTATAGGGATGGATGAACTGTGCTAGCTCTGGGGATAGATAGAGGAGTTGTGCTTGTTTCTCATCTTTAGTTCTTGCTGCCTTCAAAACAGAATTAATATGAAGAGAGGTGTAAAGAGATATGGGACCTTTGTGTTTGTTGAAGCTAGTGACTGGCATTGGACTGGCAGTGGTGATTCACACCTAGACTTGGACCCCACTTTACATTTCTTTTTTATTGAGACTGTCAGTCCTTCTGAAATGGAGGTAACAACACTTCCAAACAGCTCAATGAATGCAGGGAGAGAGGGTAAAACTCTCAATATTGTGTGTGCTCAGATAATTTTTATTCTATTATAAACACAGGTGAGTAAAACCTCTTGCTAACTTGGAAAATTTAAAGTTCTAATATGACCCCTTCAGCATAAATGCCTACATAAGAGATTTTTTGCAGACCCAATCAAGCACCAAGCTTGAACTGATATCTGAAGCACCAAGCTTGAACCTATATCTGAACTGATATAGGTTGCACAGCAGATCCACACAGCAGACACCTGAAAAGCATTTGGCCCTTGTCTGGGTGATTTGTCAAACCACTTATGGCGATATATTTTTTTCACCATGCAACACTAAATCTTTCTAGTATTTAATGCCCTTCTCTTTAATGTCAGCTGGTCTTATAAGGAGACTTGTTAAAATTGTGTTCTCAATTGTGGCATTTTAATTTAATAATAATTCAATTAAAGGTGTGTTTTTTATGGAGCATCCACACTACCTTTATTGGTATTATTAAAGTAACCATCATAATAAGTAGTAATTATTTAAATGTTCATTAAAAATCAAGTGGTGGAGAAGAGAGTAATATTGGAGGAAAGATTGTAGGAACCTGATACATGTCTGTTCCTGAGTGCTACAATAAAAGGTGTCCTTTCTGTAACAGCTTGCAAGTTTCTACTTTTCCCGAACTTCTAAAGGTGCAGTAAACCAGCATTAAAATTCCTTAACGTTTTTATTGCTGCTGTTGTAACTTTGTAAAATGGAACCAGAAACATTATCTGGAAAGTACTGCTAGAGGTAAAGAATGGCAGTGGTTATATGGACCTGACTGCAGGTCCTCACCACAGTCCTGGCAGGGGTTATGGGTGCGTGATTAAAATTAAAGGAGAGTTCATTCCCTGTTACAGCTAATGGAATTATTAGGCATGCTGAGGGGAGGATTCATAAGGCACTGGATGTCACTGTAGCTCAGCAGAAAATAATGTTCTTATCTCACACTGTTCAACAGTTCTTATCTCACACTGATTATTGTTTGATGGTATCCAGAATAACTGAGGATATTTTGAGGGAAATTTTTATCTCCAGGGTAAAGGCGCTCGGCATTCAGGGTATATAGAAAGTTATGTACCAACTGGGCAAGGAAGATCTGCATATCACTAAATGATACAAGTCAGACTGCAGGGAACAGATAAGTCAGGGATTCAGGCTGACTGGTGCAGTGGGGTGGATGCCTGCAGACCCAGCCTAGTCTTGTTATGACCTGTATTTTCTCACTATCCCCTGTAAGGGAAGAATTTGGGAGACAGGGTCTGAATTCAGCTTTGTTTAGAGCTGTTCATGAAAAAGAAGAAGGCTCATTATTGCTTTGACATTTTGAATGGAATATAATCTGTCATGCACTAATTGAGGGAACACATTTTAATATTTCTGGAAAAGACCATCTTTTGTCATAATATGCAGAAAAGGCAAGAGTGTTCAATAAGTTCATAGTTTATAATTACCTGCTTTGAGAGTAGATACTAGAGAGATTTTTAATCTCCCAGGTAAAAATACAGCAAGATCTAATGGTTGGGAGTTGAACTCCGCAATTTGAATCAGAAAGAGGACAGTGGTTTTTTTTCATACTGGAAATAGTCAGCATGGCCACAGACTACTCCAATACAAAGTGAATTCTCCCTCAACATTTCCAAATCAAACTGGGAGAAGGGGGTGCTAAAAGACACAAAGTGATTCACCTGCAAATCCTTGGGTTGGATGATAACTGTGAGGTGCAGACTAACTTGTTGCCAGTGTTTTGCATGTACGTCTGGGTAGGACAATATATTAAGATCTTAAATTCCAGGAAGAAAGATTTAGATTAGGCACTTGGGGAATCTTATTGATGGTAAAGGAGAGAAGGAATGAGGTAGACTTTAAAAATATTGTAGACTCTCCATTTGGTGGCCTTTGAGGTGGGATATTGGAGCAGCTGGCATAGATATGAATAGATTCGTAGATATGGACATGTAGTGACACAACAAAGAGGGAACTAAAAGAGAGTAGGTTTGGAGCAGATATTAGGAAAAAAGCTCTTTACAACGAGATTGGCAAGGCACAGGAACAGGTTACCCAGAGAAGTTAGAGATGTCCCATCCCTGGAAGTGTTCAAGGCTAGGCTGGTTGGAAGTCTGAGCAACCTGGTCTAGTGAAAGTCACCTCTGCCTATGACGAGGGGCTGGAACTGGATGAACTTTGAGGTCCCTTCCAATCCAAACCATTCCACGACTCTGTTATCCTTTGGGTCAGGAATTGGATGAGGTCAAACCTTAGGGTTTATCCTAATCCTCTCATTCTTTTAATTTGACAATCCCTCCTAGTCTTTAAATGGTATGTCTGAATACCTGAAATACCATTTCAGTAGATCTTAGTAGTATTCAGCCCTACAAACCTCTATCATGTCTGAACTGGCAGTATTTGTTTGACTTTACTGCAGCCTGGAAGCTACAATTGATTGCTCAGGAGTTGTGACCTGGATGTCTCGTCTCTGTATGTACATACATCATATCTACCAACTACTGTAAAAATAAAGAATTATGCTTCAGCTTTCAGCCCCAAAATTCATACCTAGTTACAGACTGTAGGATTGAAACCATGTGCAATTCCATCCAACAGTATTAATGAAGTCTTGGCTTGTGTTTGACTCTAAGCACATGAATAATTTCATCACTATCCAACAGAGCACTTCAGCCTATGCTTAAGTTTCACTGATGTTGATTACTCACATGCTCAAAGTCAAGCACATGCTAAAGTGATAAAGACTGCATATGGCAAAGACTATATAGCTAGTTATCATAAAGTGGGTATTTAGACAGACTTCAGTGCAGGTGGCAAGGGATTAAGATAGCCTTATATCAAAAGTAGCCTTATAAAAAAGACTTTTATGGTGTAGGTGCATTATTAAAGATAAGGCTCATTCTTGAGCAATACATGGCTGTTTCTGGGCATGTTTAAAATATTTAGCAAGTTTTTGAACACAAAAATATTTGGAGTGGATCTTCAAAGAGTTTTTAACATTGTTCTGTTCTTAAAAGTGAGGATCTACACGGCTCAGGGCAACTTTTAGGCAAGATAACCATGAAGTGATAATACGGTAATTAACAATTTTTTATTTTCAAATTTTTTTTAAACAGAGAGTCTGGGGAGAGTCTTTGAGGGTTGTGGAAATTTATATGCATAGGTATGCACATATGAACATTCATTAATCAGTCAAAGATTTGACTGATTGCCTGCTAGCCGGGTAGCCTACAGTCAATTTTGCTGTTGTGTTGAGGTCTCCTGAAGAGGAGGGTTAAGGAACATAAAAGCTAAACAAAACAAACAAGGAAGAGAAGACCTATAACTGCTAGCTTATCAATCTTAGATCACTACTAGCACTAATTTTGTCTTTCTGAAATAAAACTAAAAAGGTAGGGACTTACTTTCTTCTCTTGAATTTCATGGAGGTGAAGTTTTGGAGAACAAAACAACCCAAAATCTTAGTTCCATGTAACATGTAATAGCAAGCATCCAGCCAGCTGCCATTTTGAGAGTAATTTTTTTAATCAGCCATTTCAGTTTTAGGTTGGCCTTGATCCTCAGCCTGCTCAGAAATTTTTCTTCTTACATATGTGCCTTTTCTGAAGTAAACATGTTGCTGTTGTTGTCGCCTAATACACAGCTGCTTTCTTCCTCCTGTCAGTTCTTGAGCTAAGCAAAGAGAATGCATGCACATACACAGACACTCAGTCACTTTATTTTTTAAAGAAAAGAAACCCACAACAAAAAGGAGTGCATGCTGTGACTTTAAAAATGAAGGAATTGAACAGCTGTGGGTAATAAATCGATTAATTAGAGTGGATAAAGTGAAGGTGAAGGGTGCAGAGCATTCTTTAATTTGAAGATATATGACCTTGTAAGATGCTGCACTTCATTTGCTATTAGATCACACTTCGTAAGGGGCTTTATTAAAATCTATTCTAGGGTGAGCTGAGGTAAAACATATTGTTTAAAAAAGCTTTTGACAGAGTATGTTATATACTTTAGTCTGCTTCAGTGATTTCTGTCACTTTTTATACTACACATGTTGCTGTGCAAGAAAAGTTAAAGGTCTAGACATTTTCATCGTATTTCTGTAAGAAACAGAAATTTAAATATTTGAAGTAATAATGGGAGCATTTACTGTTGCTTTGGCTGCAAAGCTGACCTAAAACTTCCTAACTGCCTCAGTGCTGAGTAGATTTTTAAGGAATAATGTATCAGTTCCTTTTCATGTTTGTATGTGGCTTTCATTAATGTCAATAGCAGTTACAGGCACTTTTTTCCAAGCAAGAGCAGTTCCCAAATTTGTTTTTTTTTTTTCCAATAGTGATTGTTAGAAATTAATCAAAGCAACTGTGTCTGCTCCAGACACAGTGGGGCCAGGGCATGGGGACCACATCAGCCAAGCAGAAATGCCCACTGTACTGTGTACATTTTTTATTGGCTTTAAAGAGACAGCTTCACTGAAATTGGGGTTCAAAGCTTCTATTCACAATAATAGCCCCACTAAATCAATAAGTGCATGAAGACTTGCACCACATTTATCGCCTACCTTTGTAAATAAGTCTCAATCTGATCCATACTTTTTCCTTTATGCTGTTATGAATGTATATTGGTTGATAAGATTAAATAAACTGACAGGCTGATAGGTAGGCAGATAAACTTCTAGCCTCCTTGTCAAAGATTTTGTAGGTTTTGTTAGCAGCAGTCATTCCTGCAACAGCCAGAAGAGGGAAATTCAATCAACTTCTCTTGATGCTTGATGTCCCCACGTTAATTTTTTTTTTTTTTTGCTCTGCTATGAGTCATTCCTCTTTACAAGGTAGTTTTGATAATATGGTTCTGTTCACTTTATAAACACTTTCATTTTTAAGCTAATGCAACAGGCTGTTGGGAATGGCAGCCCCCCATCTAAAAACGGTCTGTTAGTTCAGCTTTGGATTTGAGGTCCTGTGGAGAGGCTGAATCAGGCGTTGCTTGGGTCCTTGGTCCATCATGGGTCAGGCAGGAAGCTTGTTTCAAGTATTGAACTTTCAGGAGGTTTAGTGCCTTTAGATTCAGTGGGGCCATTGCTAGACAAAACATGTGCTCTCATAAATGAACAAGCAAGCAAGGGATTAATTTTAGATTTTCCAAAACGGGCAGGTTTTTTCAGGAAACCTCCCACTCATTTAAAAACAAACAACAAAACAAATTCTGGGTCATGATTTTCAAGTTGACACATATTTATGAATTTATCAGAGTCTTGCAGAGGCATTGAAAAAAGAAGGGGGGGCAGGAAGGGAAGTGCTTTTTTGCAGATACCACCACGTAATTTATATTGTGCCCAGGACCAGAATTTTCTAGCTAGCAGAATTATGACTGTGATGCAGACTTGTCTACACCTGTCCTTTATGTAAAGCTGAATCAAGGTTAAAGGAATGCTTTCCACCTTTATGCAGTTGTTCCAAGAGGCTAGAAAAGCAAACAGAACAGTGTTTTTGGCTCCGGTGAACATTTCTGCATTGGAGGGCAGGCTCAGGCTCAGAAATTCTTGGGACCCAGTTCAAGCACGGCCCGACATTTGTTACTGTTAATTGCAACTGTGCTGTCGGCTTTGATTACCGGATGTTTCATTTGAGTGGCTTCTTGGTGTTTTGGCAAAAAGAACGTCAAAATGGTTTATGCAAGGGTATGTTTTCCAAGCTCCTGTTGACTTGAATAGGACTTTTGTTGCTAAATATCTACATGGTATTTTAAAAATGGAAGTGCTGGCATAACTTAAGCATGTATAAATTAAATTCAGCAAGATCTCAGGGGACTGCTGCATGAAGTATATAAAATGAGAGAGTGAAAATGCCACTGAAGGTCCTAACAGGTGCCTTGTAAAACCTACCACACTGCATTTTTCTTGGTTTTTGTCCGTAGTCATAAATCCCTTGAAACAAATTCCTTTTTGTGGAATAAACACATGAAACGATTTGAATCCTTACACGTCATAAAAGAAGGTTTTATTTGCAAATTAGAGGATGTAAACGTATATAGCACAAATGCGTATGTGTGATACTTGCCATACATGTTAAGTGAATAAGTGCAGTGAGTAAATGTGCTGTTCAACAATTTATATCAGTCAATACGTTGCAATTAAATCCTTCTTTCAGAAATGCCAAGGAGGAAGTGTGTTAGCAAAATAAAGTGAATGCCAACTGTATTTAAATGTTCTCCACTGTATTATTTTTTAAGTGTTCTTTCTGTTTTTTCTTTTATAGGTAAAGATGAGCCTTCAAGCTATATTTGCACAACATGCAAGCAGCCTTTTAATAGCGCTTGGTTCTTGCTTCAGCATGCCCAGAACACACATGGATTCCGCATCTACCTGGAAACAAGCCCTTCAAACAGTTCCCTTACTCCACGCATCACCATCCCTCCTCCTCTGGGACCGGAGACTGTTGCACAGTCCCCGCTGATGAATTTTCTTGGAGACAACAACCCTTTCAACCTTTTGCGCATGACAGGACCCATCTTGCGTGAACACCCTGGCTTTGGTGAGGGTCGGCTCCCAAACACGCCTCCGCTGTTCAGCCCACCGCCTCGTCATCATCTGGATCCACATCGCCTTAGTGCCGAAGAAATGGGGTTAGTTGCCCAGCATCCCAGTGCCTTTGACAGAGTTATGCGTTTAAACCCCATGGCAATTGAGTCCCCAGCGATGGATTTCTCCAGAAGGCTTCGAGAGCTGGCAGGAAACAGTTCCACCCCTCCGCCAGTCTCACCCAGTCGCACCAACCCTATGCATCGTCTGTTGAATCCCTTCCAGCCGAGTCCTAAATCACCTTTTTTGAGCACCCCGCCACTGCCCCCCATGCCCCCCAGCAGCACTACGCCTCCCCAGCCTCAGGCCAAGAGCAAGTCCTGTGAATTCTGTGGGAAAACATTCAAGTTCCAGAGTAACCTTATCGTGCACCGGCGCAGTCACACAGGAGAAAAGCCCTACAAGTGTCAGCTCTGTGACCATGCTTGCTCCCAGGCCAGCAAGCTAAAACGCCACATGAAAACGCATATGCATAAAGCTGGCTCCATGACGGGCAGGTCAGATGATGGACTGTCCACCACTAGTTCCCCTGAGCCAGGCACAAGTGAGCTCACTGGAGAGGGACTGAAATCCAGTGAGGCAGATTTCAGGAATGAGAGCGATCCTTCCCTGGGCCATGACAATGAAGAAGAGGAAGAAGAGGAGGAGGAGGAAGAGGAGCTTGAAAATGAGAGCCGGCCAGAGTCGAGCTTTAGTATGGACTCAGAGCTGAGTCGTAACCGAGAAAATGGCTCCAAGTCGCTGCCAGATGAGAAATCCCTCGTCCTGGGAAAAGTCATCGAGAATGTAAGTCTAGGTGCCATTCAGCAATATAACGACATGTTAGCTGAGAAACAGAAGAGGAGCGGCTTCATGAAGAGGTCCTCTGACCAGCGGGACTTGTGTCCTCGAGACCTCTGTCAGAGAGATCCGGGCGACGAAGACTCAGTGGTAGGAGAGCTGGACCGCACCGAGGAAGGTACGGTCAACGGAAGAAACTTTGGACCGGGTGAACCCTTCCCAAACTTGTTCCCCCGCAAGCCAACACCTATCACGAGCCCCAGTTTAAACAATTCCTCTAAAAGAATAAAAGTAGAGAAAGATTTGGACTTGCCACCAGCAACGATAATACCTTCCGAAAACGTTTACTCCCAATGGCTGGTAGGGTATGCAGCATCGCGGCACTTCATGAAGGATCCGTTCCTCGGATTCACAGACTCCCGACAATCCCCCTTCGCGACCTCTTCCGAGCACTCGTCAGAGAATGGGAGCCTGCGTTTCTCCACTCCACCGGGGGACATGCTGGACGGGGGGCTCTCAGGGCGCAGCGGCACGGCCAGCGGAGGCAGCACCCCCCACATCAGCGGACCCGGCCCCGGGCGACCCAGTTCGAAGGAAGGACGCAGGAGCGATACATGTGAGTACTGTGGCAAGGTCTTTAAGAACTGCAGCAATTTGACGGTACACCGTCGGAGCCACACTGGAGAGCGGNTTCAGGGGTCTAGGTAACATTTTATTTGTACAGTTTAACTATTGCCAACTGAGAAAAGATGACCTAACTTGCCTCCGTAAACATAACTTAGCATAACTATGGTAAGGTGCCAGACTTTGGCACTTAAATATAACCTGTGTCTACAAAGTTCTATTAAACCCGAGGGTTGATTAAGGCAGTAAAAATTGTGGAGCCTTTTAACTGTGCAATAATTTCTGTATTTATTGGGTTTTTGTAATTTTTTGGCATGTGCAGGTACTTTTTTTTATTCTTTCTGTTTAAATTTCTTTTAAAATTTTGTTGGGTATCCCTTTTTAATTTTACCCAGTCGTAGCCTGAGATTACTTGCATTGTAGGAGAGAAACATATCTTTTAAAATTATAATTTTTGGGCCGCTGCTTTGTTGAAATTTAAGCTAAGTGAGTGTAATTTCTTGTGAAGAAGCCAGCATTTGAACTGAAATCTTTTTTTCTTTTTTCTTTTTTCTTTTTTCTTTTTTCTCTTTCCATTCCTTCCTTCCTTCCTTTCTTCCTTCCTTTCTTCCTTCCTTCCTCCCTCCCTCCCTTTTTTTCTTTCCTCTTCTCAAATAACCTTGAAGATTAGGGAAAACAAAATTGTACAGCGGATAACAATCTTTAAAATTAGCACTTTCTTTTGAAATTGGATCAAATGCGTAGCACTGACAATGTCACTGAAGATAGAGGCCTTTTTTAGATGGACTTCAGCACTGAAGTTATGGCAACAAAAAAGACATAGATGCAGAAGGCTGCTACACTCAAAACCCAGAAACATTCTTAATTGTGCATTACTATCAGATAGTTTCTTCTTGTTAAAAGCTATGGCAACATAATGATGCCAGTTTGTCACTTTCTGAAGTGTTTTTCCCTCCCTCTTCCCCTCCTGTGACTCTTCCCAGAGACAATAAAAGTACATCTTGAGCATTTTAATATTATTTTCCAACCTCAGAGGAGCCAAATGCCATATTTTTTTTGTTTTGTTTTTAAACCACAAAATCATAAATTTGAATTAAGGACATCTACTTTTGTCCATATTTGCTGTAGTTGATTACTAGAATATAGGAAAGTGTGAATTTCTCAATGAAAAGCTTCAACTCATAGGCATTTGGTTTATGATTAGAAATATTAGAACTATCTTAGATGCCATACAGAAATGTTATTATAAAGAAAGGAAAAATAAATTCTGGTTGATTTACCTGTCTTTGCAAGATTCTGCTCCAACTGAAGTCAGTAAGATTTTTTCTAACTTAATTAGGAGCAGAATGGAATTGCATTCAGAGAAAAGCATACGAGAGAGAAAAAAATAAGGAAAGAAAAATGCACCTGCTCTACTTTCAAATTCCAAATTTTTAAAAGCCTTTTTCAACTAATATTAGCAAACAGTAGACAATTATGGTTAAAGGTTTTAATTATGTTGACCCGCACTTTAAATCTTTTGTTTGTGGTTAAGAGAAAAATGGCTTCTCAACAAGAAATTACATCATATTCTACTTGGCCCAAAGGTGGGTTAAACTGTAAGGGAACAGCTGAGATTAAGTGTCAGTGTTGCTAAGCATGGCATTCACAATACTGGCACTATAAAGAAAAATAAATAAAAATAATTTATTGGACAGTTTTTCTACTGCCATTCAATTTGACGTGAGTGCCTTGAAAACTGATCTTCCTATTTGAGTCTCTTGAGACAAATGCAAAATGTTTTTGTGAAATGGAAAGACTTTTAAAAAAAAAAAGTAAAACAAGAAAAGTACATTCTTTAGTAAAAAAAGAGCCACATTTACTTAAAAAAAAAATTACTGGTTGAAGATAGTGGACACGAAAATGCCATAAGACCCAATCAAATGAAGATGTATACCCAGCACAACTTCGGACATACATTAGCTGAATTATTCTCAGCCTTTTTTTTTTTTCAGGACAACGCTGCTTAGAAAATGGAATGGAAATGATTTACTGCTGAATTAAAACTCAAATGACACAAATTACAAGTTGCTATCATTGAATGAGAAAAAACAATTCAGGAACAACGGCTAATTTTTTTTAAAAGTTAAATTTAGTGCACTCTGTCTTAAAATACGTTTACAGTATTGAATACATACAAGGGTAAAAAAGAAATTGTGTGTATGTGTGTTTGAGCAATCTTTTTTTTTTTCAAAGTTTGCTTAATAGGTTATTAAAAAAATGCCATAATGGCCATGTGTATATTGTTTTCTTTTGGTGACGGGGTTTTAGTATATATTATATATATTAAAATTTCTTGATTACTGTAAAAGTGGACCAGTATTTGTAATAATGGAGAATGCCTGGGCATTTTACAAAATGAGAAAGAAAAAAAAAATTTCTTTTTTCCTTGAAAATGTTGCAGTAAAATTTAAATGGTGGGTCTATAAATTTGTTCTTGTCACTGTAACTGTAAAGTCTTGAGTTTTAGTAAATTTTTTTCTGCCTTGGGTGTTGAATTTTTATTTCAAAAATGTATAGAATCTTGTATTCGGGGATTAAAAGGTGATTGCTACACCATGTAGAAAAAGTATGTAGAAAAAAGTGCTCAATATTGTTATTGCTTTGCAGAAAAAAACAAAAAAAATCACGTTTCTGACCTGTACCTATTTTTCTCTTTTTTTCTCCCCTTTTCCCCTTCCCTTCCCCTTCTGGAATGGATATTGATATTGGTTGATTCATATGATGTAGGCACTTGCTGTATTTTTACTGAAGCTTGTAATTTTTTAACTGTACGCTTGTCCTTTTAAAGGGATTTAATGTACCTTTTTGTTAGTGAATTTGGAAATAAAAATAAAAACAAACAAACAGGCTGCCATAATATATTTTTTTAATTTGGCAGGATAAAATATTTCAAAAATAAAAAAAAATTTGTATGTGAAGTCCTTATTGTACAGGAAAAAAGGGGGTTGTTAGACGACCTTTGAGTAAAAGAAACAAAACAAAATAATTAAGTGCTTTTTTATTTTACTTTTTTTTCTTGTTGTTGTTCACAAATAATTTTAGTTGTATATATATTTTTTTTGTCAGAAATGGCCTACAAAAAAGTGCTGTTCCCACAGGGCTCTAAATAACTTCAAAGTTGCCTGGACCCCTTGCATCAAGGTTTTACCAGGTATGGTTGAACCAGGCTGGATGGATATTGCCTGTTTGTGTGAAAAGAAATTCCGTTCCTGGAAAGGTGTCTGGGGTGACATTCCACAGCTTCCCCGCAGATTTGAGAGAGAGAGAGGAGATTTCTTCCCCTCCTTCCAAACAAGAAGATGTCCAATACATCTTCCCTCTCCTGGCCAACCCCCACTCATTCCACTCATTGCTCCTCACACCCTGCCACCACCCTCTGGAAGAAAGTCTTTTTATAGCAAAAAGTGAGAGCTGCTGCATCCGCTTTGACATAAAATGGTGAAATGACCTGCTGTTGGTACAGCTGTAATCGGATTGAAGTAAAATTAGTCCAGGCACAGCCCTCCTCTTCCCTGTCAGAACAGGACCAACTCCATGTACAGGTCTTGCCAGTCCGTGTTATTAGCTGCTTTGCTGCTGTTCACTTCTAATTGTACATTCCATAAATTTCTGAATGTTTGAGGACTGGGATGAAATCCTGTACCTTTTGTTGTCTCTCTTCTTTGCAGTCCTTTTTCTCTCTCTCTCTCACACTTTCTCCCTTTTGGGTCAAGGGGAAGACGTGGCAGAGGAGGCACTAATGCTTTAGTGAAGGGGAAGAGAAAATTATCATGGCTCTTGCAGAAAGTTACAGTAAAATTTAAAACAAAAACAAGAAAAAAATATATTGCCATGCCAAATTATTCTGCTGTCATCGGTGCAGAACTACTGGAGCAATTGGAGAGGCATGCGTGTGACATTAGGGAGAATTTGGTCCACCAACTTATCAGATAGATATATGCCTTCCTGGCTTGAACGTCACACCCTTTAGTCTTCTGGACAAATTCTCTATCTCAATTAAACTGATATAAATCAGGAATTATTCATCACTCTTAGTCCTGGATAATTCCAGCATAACTGAGGTTGGAACGTGGTCCCTTAAAGGCACATTTTTCCTTTTTGGTGAAAACTCAGATTTCTGGCTTTTGTATAAATCCAGTCATGCCGCAGAACTCAGAAGATTCTCTTGGACTTGCATCAGTGCAACGAAGATCAGAAGTTAACTGCACACTTTCAGTCCACAATTCATTGATTTAAGAAAAAATTTCACTTTTCATTTTATTGTAAGTTGTTTAGGAGTTTCAGTCTCCCTGTGGTTTTTAATTATTCAAGATAGCTAACACCAGCAGTTGTCTAATTTTGTGACTTAGATCACTGAAACTAACAATAAGTCACCCAAAAGCACAAGGGTTGTGTTTCTGCAGACTGTAGTGATACTGAAATGGCCCTCTCCTTTTCTTCTTGCTTAGAAGAGCCGTAGTTTACTAGGCCATAAGCACAATATAACATGGACATAGCTAGAACGCTGTTGTAGTTCTTTTCACACTTTAAGTAGATTTACTTTTTTTAAAAGGTTGAATTTATTACTTTCATTGTGTCCTGCTGCCACTGAAGTCCAGAGCAATACTCCAGTCGACTCCCTGGCACCAGGACAGGTGCAGGAACCTGGTTTTGGAAAGAAAAATAAAAATTTTTAAGGAAAGGGTCAAAAAAAAGCAGCATTTCATCCCAGTCCTATGTAAAAGACAGTCCAAGGTTTTGTTTATCACAGGCAAACTCATTTTTATGGTGCTCTTTGTATTTTAGAACTGCAAAGCAAAGTAACGTTGATTTAAGTTGTTTGCATTTGTACCGGCAAGGCAAAATATTTTTATTACCTTTTTCTATTACTTATTGTATGAGCTTTTGTTGTTTACTTGGAGGTTTTGTCTTTTACTACAAGTTTGGAACTATTTATTATTGCTTGGTATTTGTGCTCTGTTTAAAAAACGAGAGCACTTTTTTTTTTTTATTATGGATAAAATGTTGAGATGGCTGGAGGTCATTTCAATATGGCTTAGTGAAATATTTATTGTTCCTTTTATTCTCTGTACAAGATTTTTGGCCTCTTTTTTTTCCCCTTATTGTCACAATGTTGAGTTCAGCATGTGTCTACCATTTCATTTGTACGCTCGTTCAAAACAACGTTTGTTCCAGTTTCAAGTTATAAAAATAAATTGGACATTTGACTTGATCTCCAAATCTTGTCTTTCCTGTTTTTTTAATGTTGAGGGGTGGGAAGGGGAAAAATGAAGAGAGCAAGAGGTTGAAGCCTCAGTAGAGAAAATAGAACTCCTGCCATTTCTTCAGTCAGTTTTCATGGGAGTCCATCAGGAGAGAAATCTTGTTTGAGAAGAATACATGAGAACCTGAATGGAGCTAAGCAGACGCTCAAATCCTGCTGACACCCCTTGGACTTAAATAAAATGCAAGGTGTTTCCCGAATAGGGGTCTTGAGAGAAAGTGGTAGAATAATGCTTGAAACAGTCACATTTCTCATATGAAATTGTTATGTTTTGGGGCCATTATCTCAGTTTTCTGAAGGTGCTGAGAAGTGCTTTGCTCGTGTTTTTTTCCATCCCTCCCCATAAATGTAAACGTATGGTGTATGCACTCAGGTTTGTTACCATTACCGTGTTCTGCTTTTTGGATGCCAGTGCAAATAGGAAGAACACTTACCAATTCAACCAGGACCTGAATTTGGGCCACAGACTGTATTATGTGAGAAGCACCAAAATGTAACTGCTAAACATCTGTTCCTCCTCCTCAGCTAGGGGCAAAGACATGCACATTTAAAAGCAGAATTTTGCACAATTTGCAGTTGGAGAATAAGAGCTGACAGTGACAGGCAGTTCACTATCCTGATGCTCTTTATCAAGCCAACCTGTTAGCTAATGCAAGGAAATCTTAAATAAGAGAACTGTTATTCAAACCATCCTTGGAAAGCATAGGAAAGATTTGGAGTGTTGGAGACCAGATTCTGGTTTCCTGGAGGCCCTGGTCCAACAAACCATGTAACAGGCTTTTGATTCAAAGCAGGCGGGTAATTGAAATTCATTTCAAAGGAACTGGTCCTGGACTTTAAAATATTTGGCTCAACTCAGAAGTCAGGAGGGGAAGCTAAGTGGTGTGTGCTACAGAAGAGCTCCTACAGATGGTCCCTTCCTGATCTCAGGCTCCCTGAATCTACAGTCTAAATTTAGGTATGTGTGTAAGCGCTTTTCTGGATCAAGGTTTCAGAGTGATATAAAAGTTACAGGTTTTGAAAAGTTGCAGTCATGAAAAAACAGTGAAAATGAAATCGGAACCCGACACTGACAATTATATTGGGCAATAGTTCACGCTATAATTTCCAAAATGCCGTGTTCATTTTGGATGCCTTCTGAAGTGAGCTGTAAAGGCTGTTACATTTTACTTCTAAGTTTTTGCACAGTTTGCATTTGAATGGGGTGTTTTTGACACCCCATAAACATGACTTCACTCCAGCCGAGCTTTACTCCGCCATGTCATTTTGTCAGCTGTAAAGACGCTGCAGGCCTTGCAGATGTTGATGTGGTGTTAGAAGATTTAGTGGCAGCAGCCACTGCTGTGCATGGCAGCTTGTGGCTGGGATGGTTTGGCGGTACAAGGAGTCTCTGTCTACTGCCTCTGCTAGGGAAAGTGATATCTGCTAAGCAAGGAGAATTCTGGACCTCCTGGAAGTTGTAATGCCTTAACTCATCACCATTGGATCTGCTAGAGCTAGTCTGCCAGAGCCCTGATTACCCACACACATTGGCATGAGGGAAAAAGTAGAATTAGGCCCTTTTGACAGAGAGAATGTGAGAAATCACACAAATAAAGCTGCAAACAACTAAATCCAAATGAGTGTCTCTGTGACACCCTTGTCCTGTTTCACACATGCTTGTGTAATCCAAGAACTGCATTATAATTGGTAAAGGAAGAAGGCTTAGAAAAATCTTTGTGAAATCTTTGTGAAATCCAAGTGAAACCAACGGAATTCAAACTTTGGTATGAAAGGAGAGGTAATTAAACCCAGCATTGTAATTATAATGAAAAACTCTTATAAAGGAAATTTGATTTCTCAAGGTCCTTATCATTCACACTGGTTGTACACCATATTACTTCTTTGGATTCAACACATTTACTCCTGATTTGGATAAGTATTCCATGGTCTTGAATCTGGTTTAGTGGTTTTATATACATAAAACTTACGTAAGTGATAGGAACATATAACGGAATGGCAGTGGTCATTGAACTCCAAGACAATAACTGAGATTTTTCCATCAGAAAGTAGAGTCCAAGAGTTACATTTAGCCTACCAAAGGACACAAAGATGCCATGTGATTTGTACACCCAATTAAAGCAGCTTGAAAACCAAGCACCCAAAATGAAAGGCTTGTGAACAGACCAATAATTACACACAAAAATCATTCAGGAAATAATTCTGAATAATGAATATATTTGAGAAAATTGTGATCTATTTGCAGACAACTTGTAAGCAAAAAAGAAGCGACATTTGCCTAATAGTTGATTTGCTCTGAATTATTCTCCTAGCTCAGCTAAACACTGACCTTTAGCTGCTCAATGACAACATGCATTTCATTGTCTGGCAGATGACAGACCATTCTCTGGGATCACACATGTTAGAGATGGAAAAGAACAGTTAACTCCATTTGCCAATGCTTTACCAATGCAAGACTCTTTCTTTCAGTACATTTCCTAAACAAGCTGTTATGTAGAACAGAATCAAATGTAATCGTACACTGAAAAAAAAAGGTTGGTAAGGGAAGATTCTTCATCCAGTTTTGTCACTGTCCATTGAAGCCCCATGGCTTTAACCACAGGTACTAAATTTACTGAGAGTGGACATACACTTCAGGGCTTTGCTGGACTGCAGTTTGACGGTGAGACTAGTTTAAAAACTTGTTCTGGTTCTTCTACTTCCCAAATTAATGAGGAGACCATTGCATTATGCAGACAAGGTATTTATTCATAGATTACTCCCTCTGCACAAAAGTTAGACACTGGTTTCCTTCTATGTGTATCTTTTAAATTGTTTCTTGTTCTGTCAGGATATTTGTGACAAACCTCCAGTTCAAGTGAAGTTCACTTGCATATTTTCAGATAGGGCTGGCAAGTGGCTGTGCTGATTATGGTAGAAATCATAACATCAGACAACATAAAAGCCAATGAGAATGTGAAAGAAAACAATGATGATTTAATTGTTCCTGAAAACTGACTAGGAATCGTAATAACGCCAAAAAACCCATTGCTCTTCAAAAATGTTTTAAGCATAAAGGATAGATGACCAATGAGCAGCACGTTAGATTTGTGTGAGTGTGCAAAAACAACCTACCTAATACTCTGTACCTAACTTAGATATTTGTGTGCCTGTAGAAAGCTAGAGTATAATAGTGGTTTCATTTGAATTTCTCCTAATTAGGAGACAACTGTAGCAGGTCATTTTTGTCCACCACAATATGATCTTAAGATTGCCAGCTACTTTAGCAAAGCTGATTTAAAATGGATATTACAATGTTAAAAGAAGACCCCTTGCTTCCCCTTTAGAAATCACAATTGGAGCATCCATTGCATGTGGACAATGTCTATATAACATTCTACTAGACACTATTAAAATATCTAAAATGCTATTTTTCACTAGAAACCAATAGATTATAAAGCAAAGTTCAATGATTAGCCAAGATAACCTGGTACCTTCTAAATTTCCTAATTTTTTCTAATTCTAAAATACTACTAGGAGGTAAGTTGATAATTTTTTCCCTCACTGTATTTATTGATTCATATGTGAAGATGGATAAAACTACACAAAACTACATAAAACTACACATGGAACTTCACTCATATTAAATAGGACTTCCCAACAGGGTGGGATGTAAAGAGACAAAATGATACTAAGATAAATTAGGAAAGCAAAGCAGACATGAAGCACAGAACAAAGAACTCAGGACAAACTCTCCTCGTGTAACTCTCTGTGATGTGATGGTGAGAATTGTTGGAGTGAAAAAGGAGGCCAAAGGAATGGAGTCTTCATATAATATATTTCCAATGTGAACCAGAGGCAAAACCAAGGAAAATTGATATTGATAGCAATAGTAGTTTCTATTCAGGATGTGGCTGAAGCAATCTAATCAGAATCCAGACACTTACTACAGAATACTTTGGATTCTTAGCAATGATGTAACATAATGCAGCTTCACAGAGAAAAGCACCATTCCAGCAAAATACTCCCAAATGACTGACAGAACAAAATGACACAATTACAAAATTAGAAGAGGAGAGGTAAGGAGATGCTAAGAGATATAAACAAGGGAGAAAATCATGTTTCACATGGTAATCATGTTCAGATGAAAAGAATGTGTTGGAGGATCATTGATGAATCAGGACTGCTAGACATTTCAAAATACCTAAGAGAAATGGGATTTTAAATCACATTTTAAAGGTAACTTGAGTTCTAAGACCCATTGATTTTTAACAAGCTTTGCATTTCCGAATGAATATTGAAAATAAGGCAGTGTTCCAAAGCTATTTAAAAAAAAAATCTTGTCATAGATATTATTCTTCTCATATTCCAATGGCTTAAATTATTGCTTTTAATGTCTGCACATTTTAGAGAAATTGAAATCCCAGATCCATCCTGTTTCAGCTTGTGGCTTAACCTCATCTTTACTAAAGAGACACATAACTCCTAGCTCCCCATGTTTCTGGTGGAGAAACCCATCACTGTACCCAACAGATAATGCAAATTCAGGGTAAGCAGCACATGACCAAGACAGTGTTTTAACCATTTCACTAGATATGAAAGGCTGCAAAATTATCTTCAGATCAATGTGGCTTGTAAGTGTCCCAATAGTCCTTAGAACTCTTGGAATGACACCCTGGTCGATACCTCTCTCTACCTACAGGAAGTTGAAATTTAGATGTGCAATTTGGCTTATTGCAAAGACTTGAAGTAATAGTATGAAACTGTAGCTATTTAAAATGCCCAATCTACAAGTGATAAGAAACATGAACTTTCTTGTTGAGGGAAACACATTTTTAGTCAAAAATTCATGTCTCTGCAGGGAAAATGTTCTCTGATGGAAATGTTGCTATGTATGCACTAGCTTTGAAGTTTGATATGTGAAACATTTGCAGTTTATTCCTCTGCCATAGTTTATTCTATAGTTCTATTTCTATAAAAGAGTGGCAGTATAGCGTAGGTGCTCCTTGTCCCCTCTAGTGCAAAGTCAGGTAGATTAACCAGTTCTCTGATGACAGTTGAGCTAATTAGAGACAAATAGAGGACTACAGCAGAACAATTTCGATTGGCACCTTGTTCTACAACATATGTGTGATGATGGCTGTAGAATGTCTTGTCCATCCACCACACTGGGATACTCCACAGCAGAACAGTGGTAATGACCAGTGGAGATGGGGTTGTGTCTATGAAGATGGATTGTCTTCCCATATGTGGATTTTAAGAGTTGGGTTTTTCTTTTCCTTTTGTAGTAGTTAGTTAGAGAAATGAATTTCTTAATTCTGCTTTGTGGGGGAGCGAACTAAAGTGGGATATGTGCTGATGTAAATCAGCATTGCTCTCTTGTGCCAAGGCAGAGGCATATTTACTTATCAATTGAAAGTGATTTTCCAATTTGTGCTATCCAACTCAGCTTGGTAATGGTTTTAATATTGGATATCTTTTTTAAAAAGAATACCATGTTCTTCAGACTTTTTAAAGAAAGGGGTGTTTTAAACCAAATTACCTGACTGCTTTGTGATACTGAGTGTCAGTTCCCAATAAGTCAATCCTCAAAAAGAGTAGTGGAAAGCAATAACTCTTGGCAAATTAAGTATACTGTGCATGTCAGTAGGAACTTCTGTGAGATATGTGAATGATCAGCCAGCAGAATGAAGTAACTTTTTTGTCATTTCAGTCTGATGTAATCTCTCAAGCAATTTTTCCCAGAAGTATATACTTGTCTTGATATGCAAAACTTTGGCCAGAGAGTTCACATGATTTTCCATACTCAAACTGCTTCTTTTGTTAGCTGCTATTCCAGTGTGATTTCATGTTACCTCTTTAACCTCGTGATGAATGATTCCTCAATGTAAAACCAGCACATTTCTCTTCACCATGCTGTTTTCTCACAGATGAGGTTTCAGTCCTTCTTTCTCTGGCCCAGCAAGACTGGACATTGATTTCTCCCTAAACTGCTAATGTGAAGTAATTTGTACAGGTAATTGTGCCTCAAGTGAAGCTTCTTGATCTGTGGAACACTTCTGGCCCAGGGGTCTGGTGATCTGCTTCTTCAGTTGTCCCACATAATAGCTGCCTGAGTGAAATAGGAGCTTAAAGAAAAATGAATTCAGATCCTCTGAGCACAAAGGACGCAAGAGCAACCTGCATAGCTACAAGTGTTGTCCATCTCGCCTCTGTGTCTACCAGCCAAATATCGTATCTCAGTTTGCTTGTATTACTACACACTCCCAATTTTCTTTTCAAGGCACGTTTTCTGTTCAGGAAGAGTGAGACATACAGTTTGAAGGGAACAAAGTCATCTTGGAGGAGCCACTCTCAAAATCTCCTCTGATTTTAAGGGGTCAGTACTAGGGCCAGTTCTGTGCAATTAAATGTAATTTCATGACATCCTTAGGTGATAGACTGAAGACAATTTATTATATTTGCACCCCAAACCAGGTTGTGAAAACATCAACACTGTGTTGAAGGCTAACAGCGGTGTTCAAAGTGATCTTAATATTTGACTAATTTACTAAACGGCCATTGGTCAGAGAAAAAAAAAAGGGTATGAAGGATCATAAGTGACAGGGAGACAGCAATATGCTCTTGCAAAAAAGACAGATACCACTGTGGCATGTCAATGAGAGTAGCCTGTAAATGGTGTGATGTGCACTCTGCCCAGCACCGGTGAGGACTTTGGACATCCAGCTATGGGTTCAGCTCATATGAGTCAAGACAAATGCAGTCCAGTTGGAAAGCTGACCTAAAGGGACCAAAGGAAACTGTATATGCTTGATGAGGAAATATTGAAATAATTTGGATCGTTTGTCCAAATATGAGCAGAAGGAACAAAAGCAAGGAGGAATATAACTCTTCTCAAGTAGGAAAAAGAATGTTGTAAAGGTGTTCTCCCTTTCCATGGTTACATTTGATTCCATGGTATCAAGAAGAAACAAATCCACTGGATCCTCACAAGGAATTTCACCTTATGCCACTCTCAGAACCTTTCCTTGGCAAACCTTTCCTTTTCTCACAAATCTGTGATCATGGCTCCCTTGGATGACATAAAAGAGCATGGGCTTGGCAGTTTTTTTTTTAATGTTTACTAACCAAGGAAGTTCAATGGAAACATCACATTTACCCAGGCATCATCAAACATAAGACCAGATTCAGACCTGGTGTAAGCTAATACAAGATAACCTTTGAAAGAATTCACTCTTCTTTCACCAGACCTGATTTTAGCCCTTAAACTGACTCAGAGAAAAATGCAAATTAGCCTAATTAAACATACAGTTCGAGCAATCAAGATACTGGTTTTTACTATATTGATCTATTTTAAAATATCAACATAGGACAGTTAAAAGCAAAGGGGGCAATTAATGTCTTTCCTTGGAAAGGTGTGAAAGGTACCTGTCAGGTTTCATTAAGTGTATTTATTCTTTTCTTTCAAATTGTCTCCGCTTTGAGCCGACCATTCTTCTGGGCTAATGGTGACAGAAGACAGCAGCACTGCTGTAAGGATTCTATACAGCAAATGTAGCCTATTAGTGAAAGATGGGGAATCTTGAAAATTAATTACTTCATAGCTGATGCCTCTGAAATGCCCCATATGCTTATAACTGTCCCAGAAAAGCAGTGTGGAGCTCGCTATCTCTGCTTCTTGAGAGACCTAATATCTTTGGGCAGCATGTATAAACAGTAAGAGAAAAACCTATTATAATAGCTTTAAAAATGGGGATCTGAGGCACAGAAAGATTAACTTATTTGTTGAAGGTCATACAAAAAATTCCATGAAGTAACAAGAAATTTTGTGCAGCTCTTCCAAGTTCAGCCTTTTGATCCTATTCCTTAGTCCTCAGGGACATCCTTTGGGAGACATGTTTTTATGGCATGGCTTTTATGTCTCAAGGTGTAAGGAATTAGGTTTTTTCCACCTAATTTTTCCACCTAATGAAAGAATCTTCACCCACAGCTTGCCTAAATCAGTGAAACATGTCCTGTTGGTTTCAGTGGGCCAGCTAAAACCTTCAGGGGGCAAAGCGATTCTCCACTTTTGGTGTGAGCACAGTGTTCCTGCATTAGACCACAGGGGATCAGCCTGACCTTTGCCAACCAAGGCGCCTGCCCATAACCAGGAGAAGCTGGCCTGCTGTGGAGAGGGAGAAGGAGATGGGGGGAACTTTCTAACTGGACATGCTGCAGTGGGAAGGCTGGGGCTAGTGAAAAAGGAAGGGAGAAGAGGCAATGGGCAAAGAGGAGGGTCTTCGTGTACTTCCCAGTGAAACCTTTGCTGTGCCTTGTGTGTGTTTCTGTCCATTCCTCTGGAACAAGTACTGCAGGGCTGTGATCACAGCCATACAGTTTGCAAATAACCAACAAATGTGAGCAGCCATAGGTCTCTGAGTTGTGACCTTTGATGGTGGAATAGATTTCCCTTGTGATGCTGAGATTCTTTGACAGCTGAGCCTGACTCTGAGTTTACATGTTTTGTCAGGCCAGCATCTCTCAGGGTTTGTGGTTAGGGTGGCCTTGGTGACAGTTACTGTTTTCAGTTCAAGATGTGAAAGGAATGCTGGGCTATAGCAGTAATTCTTCGGATATTTCTCCAGCTGAAAATCTGCACATCTCTGAGAATGACATTTCCTTCTCAGTAGCTTTTAATGTTATATGGATTTTTAAGAAGTATAATTTATGTCAGTGCCATTTAATGATGCACCTTTAACCAAAGATAAAACACTACCCACGCTGCTTCTGATTTAGCCTTTTTGGCCTGGTTGCTGCAGATCGTTTTAGCAAGGGAAAGGTTGTCTGCAGTATGAATCCCCCAACCAGTGAAACTACTTTGTCTTAATTACCTCAGGACGAGAGATTGCCCCTGAAGCAATCATCTTTGTTTGTTAACACACCCTATCTGCTGCGCTACTTCCCATAAATAAAACATGACCAAGATTACAATGTCATGTTCCCGTGGACTCTAGACCCTGGTAACTGCTCAAGTAGAATGCACAAAAACATCCCACAGCAACCCTGTGCATATCGGAGGGCATAGCAAAAGGATGTTTCTCATTCCTAAGCAACCACATGCATACTGGCTTCTAATATTAAACACGATGTTAGCTCGAATGCTAACAGGATGCATAAGACATTCTTTCTCGCGTTTGTCGCGGGAAAACAGCAGATCTCAGGCCAGATCTGTAGGTGGTAAAAATCGGCAGAAGCTCAGAGATGGAGCCCAAGTGTTTACCCTTTGCAGATTGCCTAACTGGAGCCCATACCTACCGTGTTAACAATCACCCTGGAGCTGGTGGCAGAGGATTGTAGGTGATGTTGAAAATATTTAAGGATTTGCAAGTGTTTTGTCTTGGTTTTCTCTTGTTTTTCTTTCTAAGGGTTTATCCATTAGTGCTCAGCCACTGTTGGTGTTCTTGCCAGGCAGGATAGCCCTTGACCACTTAGGCTGGGATAGATGAATACTAAAACCAAATAGATTGGATCCTTAAGTATCTGCGAAGGGGTGGTAACAGGTACCAGCTGTCAAATACCTGTGAAATACTTCCCAGGCTTTGATTTTTAGAGTCAAAAGTGGACAGTAGGGTCACTTCTGCACTGAATAGTGTCTTAATCTGTGGCTGATCTTACTAAAATTAAGGGGCACTGTGGAGTTAAAGATGGTTTAATGGAGGTTAAGATAAGGGCAGTGCAGAATCCCCTCTTCCAAGATAGAGTAAGAGGGGAATGAAGCTCCCCAAGCAGCTCAGAGGAAGGCAGATCTTGCTGCTATCCCCTAAGGGGCTTTGGCTTTTGGTGCAGTGGCAACCTGGGCCAGTGTGATAAGACGGTAGGGAAGATGGGTTGGTCGGAGATCTGGCATCTTCTGCCTGTTCTGCTGGGCTGCTTCAGCACGATGGAGCTTCATAAGAGTCGAGGGGACCTCTTCTGATCTCCTCTTTGTAAAGAACATTTCTATTACAGAAGCACTGTTACACCTGCATTGCATTTCTACACGTATGTCAGACCCAAGGAAGTTCATTTCAATGTACCCTCAAACCTCTCCTGCCTTCTTTTTCTGAAATAAATGTTTTCCATTTTGCTTCCCTCTGCCACTAAACTCCCCCCCTCCCCTTCCCCCCATTAACACGGATACAAAATGCCTTCCACTGGTCCTCAGATCAGATACAAGGACCATTGGTGGCATCTGCTTTTTCAAGTGGTTCATCGTGGTTCTTATTCAGAGAAGGTCTACAGGGAAGATGCAACATATGGAAAGAGAACAATTAAGAAAAGATCTTTGCAGACCATGAAAAAGATATTTGAGGTTCGTAAAAACGTACTTGTTGACAGGGATGGATGAAGTGATGATGGCTAGAGAAGGTCAAAGTGATTTTTCACTCTACATGCAGGAAAGTTGAAGCACTCCTTGATTCATCCCTTTAGAAAAGTTTACATGCCTTAAAGGGAAAGCTTTGCAAGCCTGCAGAAAGGAAACCTGAGGATTCCTGAATACATAGAAGCCATTTTTGGCCCAGGAGGTTGCTGAGGCACAAAGGGCTGGGGACTGGAAGACTGCAGAAATGTTGGACATGCTGCCTTGATCTTAGACACATCACATGCTCCTGTATTTGGGCACTGCTGGAGAAAAAACGTGCAAACCTTTGTTCTGATCCCACACATTGCTGCTATGGTCATATTTGGGGGCTGACAATCAAATGTGGAAGGTTGGTGTTATAGGCTGGCGTATGCACTTCATGGCAGCTTAGTGAAATTTTCTGAAACAGTCTCCAATGGCCTTCCTAGTGGGGGTCATGCTGTATGTTTGTAACTGTGATGCTGTATTTGTTCATTCAAAATATGTCTATGTCTGTGGCCCATATTATTTAAAANTGCCCAGCCATCTCTCAGCATCTTTGCTCAGAGAATCAGTTGTGCCAACTACCCTGGTATCCTTTGTAAGAGAGACAAGTATCTCCTGCAAGGGAAACCAACAGCTCTTTTTTATACAGGACACTAAACAGACATCAGAAAGAGCACACTGCTGTCTG
Organism: Cyanoderma ruficeps; assembly: GCA_008694505.1. Taxonomy (NCBI): domain Eukaryota; kingdom Metazoa; phylum Chordata; class Aves; order Passeriformes; family Timaliidae; genus Cyanoderma; species Cyanoderma ruficeps. The sequence goes on along the minus strand of VZDJ01007753.1, from coordinate 39,827,411 downwards.
ACAGGCTGTTGCATGGATTATCAAAGGCAACTGCCTGCCAGTGCCTTGACCTACTGTACGCTTTGGTCAGGCCACGCATTTCATTCATTTGTGAATTCAGAGGTGCTTTTTGAAGGCAAAACCTCTTTTCTTGGCTAGTTGCTATAAACGCAGGACTCCAAGTCTCTGTAGAATACTTCAGTTCTTTTAATGATTTGTGCCCTGTCACTTACAGAGTTCTGTCTTTTTCCCAGCACTGCAATAAAATGTTATTTCCGTCTCTTGTGCTTTCTTTCTACTACCATACTTTCAAGTTTTGTTTTGTTTGTTCAGTGTTGTCTTGATAAATTTCATATTGTTCTTCCTGTTTTGTTTCCCCTCATGTTTGTCTTTACATCTTTGTCCTGATTTACAAAAACTTGCTTTATTTCTTGAGCTTAAATCTCTATATCTGCCTTCTTATCTCTTGCAGTTGCCTTTTTTCCTCAGATACATCCCTGGTTTTTATCTGGCATCTCACAGCCTCTCTTGGCAACTTTCTGCTAAGTGTCTTCTTTCTTCATTTGTGGCACCATTGTTTATGCGGGTTTTACTTTGAGATTTGCTAACTTTCATTAGTCGGGATGGCACACAGGAAGTTATGTAAGGAATGAATTTTTTTTAAAATTCAAAATCTATCCGGTTAAAATGTGTACAAAAGAAGGGAGTGAAAAAAAAAAAAGGGTGGCCAAAGCAAGAGAGTAATCTCCAGTCAATGTTTGCTTCCAGAAGACAACAGCTTTGTTTTGTGGGGAAATACAGGCGAAAAACTTTCCAAAAACAAACAAAACCCCAAATCTCAATAGTACACGGAATCAGAGCGGCTCTAAGTCTCCATAGCGGAGGGTTTGGCCCTGGCTCTTAAGTCATTCATCTTGCTCAGAGACCTATCATCTGAGAATATTTCAGTCATTTTGCAGCTGGGGAGAGGAACCTGTCGGGGCAGGTCTGTGTGTCCGTGCAGAGAGAGGAGCGCGGATGTTGCGAACCGCCCGTGCCCAGGTGCGCGGGTGGAGCGCTCGGCTGCTCCCCGCTCCCACGGCCAGCGGCTCGGAGACTAATGGAGCTGCCACGGGGAGGGCTGCCGGCGGCTGCTGGTGGTAGACAGAGCTTTCTGCCCCGAGGAAGGGACAGGAGCGGGGCCTCTGTGCTGTCTCCGAGCAGCTCAGCCTCCCAGGGCTGCTCCTGGGCTGACTCGCCGTCATCACCCACTGCTGTCCCAGGGCTGCGCCCGCGGCGCGATCAGAACCATAATTTGTTGATGAAAGGATCTCTTAATGTGGAAAGTCTGAGTTACTGACCTCTGAGTCCTGTTAATTAAAGTTTGGTAATCCAGGAGGGAGGAGACTTGGAAAATCACACTTTGTCCTACGAAAATGTTGGTTGCAGGAGGCCACTGCTGTTACATGCTGGCACTAAGGGAGACTCCAAACTGAACAACGGAGCCAGCAGACAGAAACTGACCTTGTAAATTGGAATTGCCAGCTTTTGTGACAATGAACAAAAATGTATTTTTTTAACCAAATGTATGTGTCATAACTCGGTGACCTCAGTGAATACGCTTTAATTAAGTCCTTTTGTTGCTTTTTACTCTTTTCCCGCAAGCAATTCCAAGTTTTTAAAAACAGCCAAACAAAGTCTGTTGTGATTATTATGTATCTGACAGAGCTGTGAATGACCTACAACTATAAAAACATACCAGCTCCTGTCTTTGGCCTTTGGGCAGAGCTAGCCATAGCCATTACTGGGGTAATGAGAACTTAGTGTGATGTGGTGCAGTCATCCCCTTGGGTGAAGCTGCCTGTGAGCTGCTCAGCTGCTTGGAGCCTGCAGCCTTCCCCTGAAATCAGGAGAGCCAAGCTGATGCATATCAGATTCAGATTTGGCCCAAAGACATCTGCTTTTGTCTTGGGAAAGGGAAAATCTGTAACTGTACCGTTCAAGTTGGAAACCTGACCTAAAGGCATATAGCAGAGGAGATTGTGGGAGCTGCAGGTGGGATGGAGATATGGAAGCCCTTCAAACAAGTTTGATGAAGAACTTCAGAAAGCCCGGGTGATGTGGAGGATGCAAAATAGGGGATAGGCCAAAAGAAGCAAGAAGAGAACAAGGAATGCATGGGAATGAAATCCAGGCCAGGGAAATTATGGGAAGGCAAAGAGAAAGAGCAGGGCTTTGTAGGAGGTGAGGGTCAGCAGAACGGTTAGGAAGGTTTCACTGCTGGGCCCCTGAGCAGGAAGTGGGAAAAGGGAGAAAGATTTGGAAATTGGAAGTACTCATTTCATTTGAGATAATAAGGCATGAGAGCACTGGGAGGACTCAGCAAGCCAGGAACTGATGTGATCTGAGGCACAGGGCTATGACTGGGTCTGGTGAAATGTGTTTGAGTTTACAATGCAGAAGCAGAAAGAGAAAGGAACTTGACTGAACAGGCAATTATTCTGTTTTTGCAGACCTATGGAGAATTTTCTAAATTCAAAAGAGGACCACAGAGGCACAGACCATTGAAAATAACTAAGTGGATGATCTCATTCCATTATTTTTAACTCCATATACCATTGATAATTAATTTGTCTGTAACCATATTGATTTTCTGTCTCATGTTTTATTGTCAGTGTTTTGTTTGCAATATATAACTGGTAAAGTTACAATTAACTCGTATTGCCCTGTCCAAACACACCTTGGCATGTTTAGAAGCACAACAGGAATATGATGGCTTGAATTGGTGCTTGCAATGTGCAGTAAACTGCTCATGTCTGTACAAAAAAAGACCAAAAAACCAACAAACAAAACAAAAAAGACCGGGTGCTTTCATGGATGAAGGTCAAGTTAGGACTGAGCCCTGTTTAGGGAACATGGGGTAGAGTACATCTCATAATGAAATTATGCCTGTTTCACTCGTATCTTGGGCAAAAGGTCTGTGCAAAATAGTCTTCTGTGGATTTTTACCTAGCTGGCTAGTATTTCTAAGGGAATACTTATGCTTAAGCCAAATCAGGATACTTTACATTTCTTGAAAGAACCTCCCCTCTGACAGCATTAAAAACCTAGATATGCATGTGATTCTCCCTGCTATTCTTGATGGTCTCACATTGTAAAGCTAAAATGCAAGCTTTCTTGCTTCTAGAACAATTAACTTTGTTTTGAATCTTCAGAATAACTAATATGTGTATTTTGATATTTACACCCCCCCCCCCAATTTTATTTGACTTATTTTTCAATTGCACACTGTGAACCTCAGCCACCAGGTGCAGCAGTTCCTTTGTGTTATTTGCAACAGATTCACTGAAATGCCAAAGCTAAACAAGCAGCAATGCCCTCCTGTGTGCCTTGGCTTCTGCACTGTCTGCATGTCAGAATGCTTTGCTTTGCCCTCAAAATTCACACGGTCATCCAGAGACAGTCTAAGAGAAGCCCCTCCCAACCATGATGAGAGTATTCACAGACCCCTTGGCCTCTCAGCTGCTCAATCTCCTGCAACTGAGATGCCTGGACCTTCCAAAATGCTTAATCTACCTGCAATTTTCATGACAGCCCAAAACTGTTCTTCCCAGCTGCTAACATTCTCCCTACATCCTGGACAAGCTGACTTAATATTTTTCCTCTCATGATCTATGCCAGCAATCATGGCCATGCAGTGTTGTCACACCTTGCAACTGCTTCTCCTGAATTTTACAAAATATTATGGTCAGTAAGTACTTAAATTCATTCTTACTTGTATATATGTCTGTGGTTAGTGTTGGTGTGATTTGTGTTCATGCTGGCATGAGGACACTGGCATAAGAGCCCGGACATCTGGGAGGATGAGTGGGCTCTTAGCCCTGAATCCCCAGCCTATAAACACATGGGAGTTTGGTCTTAGTCTGCAGAGCTCTCTCCTGAAGTTAAATAGTGTGAACATTTGTTGTAGAAGTTGGTTTGGGTGTTAAATAAGAGCCACAGTACCTTCTGTTGTCATGGTTCATAGTGTGAAGACTTAGTAATTTCTAATCAGAAATGGGACCAAGCCACGACTCCTCTCTTGAATTCTTTAGGGAACACCTGGGGTTTATTCAGTAAAGTTTCTAGAAAGCTACATAAATGGCATTCTGGTGGTGGACACTGATTGTTTTGCTCCTCTGGCTCAAGAGAACACTCTTCCATTTGGATAAAACTTGTCTGGGAGGAAAACAAAGCCTTAGGGAAGTTCATCATCAGTTAAAACAAAGGCCTAAGAAGCTAAGGACTATCACAAGCCTCACAGTCTTCTACTCCAAATGTGAGACATGCTTTGTGACCTTGCTTTATCCAGTATGCAGAAACATGTGCAGACAAAACCAGAAAAAACCCAACAATCCCTAGGAAAACAAGAGGCCTGGCGCAACATACTGCTCCTCCATGGGGAGATGATGAGAGAACAAAGAGCATGTGATGGATATGAGACACATCCCATATTGTGATGTCCTCAGATACTCAGATGAGCAAGTATCTAAGCTGCAGCAGGGCAGAAAGACACCTGAATTTCTGCAGCAGACTTTAATAGAAAGTGAAGATGTTGGGGTGAGTGTTTCAGTGCCATGGTGCTCTTGCAGTGAATGTTCATGAATTTAATGAAATTTAGTGGTTAGTATAGACATGTTTTCTTCTGGACATTTCATGGCATTCCTGATTTTATTAAAATCATGTGTTGTACTGCTGTTTTTTGGGTTTTTTTTAATACTTTATTCTTCCTTGTATGTAGAATGTCCTGGTTTGACTGCTGGTCCGGTGGCTATTTTCCAGGAAAACTGTTTTGTAACAGCTGGCGCACGTTCCTCTTCTTTAGCTCATAGACTATCAGAGTTGAAAGTCTGCCTGTAATCATGTAATGGAGACAGGACATGTTTTTAACTTACATAGTGAGGCTGAAGCTATGACAGCAAATATAACTTTTCTTACAGGGGAAGCTATAGAGAAACAGAGAGAAAAAAATAATTGTGACCAAAGGAAGAAATTCTTCAGTTCTGCTCCCACACTGAGCAACTGGAAGTCTGTAGGTGCATATTGTTGGTACCTGCTGTGTTTGCTTGCCTATGGAAGACAATTTTCACACAGAAGGTTTAATAATAAATAATTCCAATATTTCTCAAAATCAGGAGCAGTTTTCAGTGAGGAAAACAGATTTCTTGGTTGCTTTTTGGAAGTGGGGCTTTACTGCCAAAGTGTGACAATACTTCTGGAAATTAAACTTCAGGCAACCAACAGCCATCCTTTAATAATAGTGTCATGTAAATTATACATGGAGAATTGAAATGATAAAAGGATTTAGGAATTTGTTGCCCACAACCATCAGATGCATTAGATTTAATCTTCAACCATAGTCAGCCATAGTTATATTGTAGAGACAGTTGAATGTGGTGCTTTTTGGAAGGTCTGATCATGGAATCATAAAAGGTGATTTTTCAAGGTGTACAGAAAAGAGCGGTTCATTGGACAAGAAATACATGTGAGTTATTCAGGGGAAAACAATTAAGGGATTTCTTTGTCCCTCTGAGTGCTGTCTCATTAGGTGGGGATTTGTGTAATGGGAAGCCCTGATGAGTTTATTGGCTGTCAGAGTCTTTCTGTCTTCTTCACTTCCTCAGCTGGTCCTTCTCACATGATTTATAGTGTTCTAAAAGGACAGCCCAAAATTTCAGGACATTTGCAGCAGCTTCCATACCTGTTGTTCTGAATTTGAGCTGACAGGGCAAATTCTGGCCTCAGAAGGCTGTACTGGCTCTAGTCACTCACCCCTTTCAAGCTGTTCTTGCTGCCTGGAGCTGAGAATCAGAGGCTTACCTCACCCGTGGCAATTTGCTGCTCTACAGGCACAACATACATATCCAAATCTGCTCACCTTGTTTGCTTGTACTGAGGTCCTCAGCCCCTCAGCTTTTTCTCTTGCATTTCATGCTTCCTTGCAGAAGGCAGCTGTCTGGGTGCCACCTCTTACCAGAATACCTGCTGAAATGAGACATGCTGTTCTAGTGCAGATCCAGCCTGCCTAGAGTACAGATTCAATCTGGAAAGCAGGCTCCAAGGCACATAATTAAAAAGGAAGTTGAAAATTATTTAAACATGAGTCTTAGCAGTGGAAAGCTGTAATCTGAATATGTGTTTTCACTCACTGCAAATATTTAGTGGCTGCAGATACACGGAATGAATCCAATGGCTTGGCTTCCCCTTGCAGGTGGGTGTATTGATAAGGCGTGTGTGCTGCACACTGATTTGACACGTAGGAGGACATAATCCTGCTGAGCTGCAAAAAATGGAACATCAGAAACAGTGGGACAGTTGTCTGCCTTCTTGATGTCAACATATTTGGGTTCATTATCAGCTGGACTTATGTCAGGTTTAATACTTTGTTAACTGTGGTTGAGTGCAGTGTGGTTGGCTGAGGACACTGGATCATCATTCATTTCTGCCCACATTACAGCATAGAGACAGGCTATGTCATTGTTCCTATCCTCAGTGGAAGCTGGTCTCAGAGGAAAAGTTATTTCAAAATATTGGCATTTTCTGATGTAGAAAATAAGAAATGAAGTGTTAAATTTTGGGTCACGTGTACAAAAACACTATGGGAAAAACAGCATGCATTGTTCCTGCAGATAAAAACCCAACAAACAACAAAACAAAGGCCCTTGGAAGCCAAAGGATGTACTAGAGACAAATGTGAAGCCCCATTTAAGAGAAAAGAAGCAATAAGTCTGCACAGCACTAACAGGTAACACAGAAGGTGACAAGTAACATGTCTCTTCAGAACCTTAGACAATGTCTTCTCTTTTACAGCTGTTGTCATTTCATTTGAAGGACATTAGCAGCTTCATCTTTACTGCACTCTTGGGAAGAAAGTAGAAGAGACAGCACCTAGAAGCTATACTTCCCTGAAAGGATGTGTTAAGTGTTATCCGGTAAACTTAAAAAGGTGAGCTAAAAGTGAACTGATGTCCTTGGTGTTTGATGTTCAAGAACAAAAAGAGAGAGAGCCAAAGTGGTGCACAGTTCAGTTTTAGTCCTTCCTACACATATAGTTAGTGTCCTCTATCATAGGCACTTCTTGAAAGAGGAGATTTTAAAGATATTTTATATATATATATGTACACACACACACACACACATATATATATAACTATAAATAAATAAAAGATACATAAACCTTTCACATAAGCAGCCTATCAAAACACAATATCCCTTCTTGGGAAGCCACCTTTCCTAATGTGATTCTCACTGTACTTAAATTAGCAACATTAAATGTGGTTAGCAGAACTTTCTTATACACTTAAAATTCTCCTCAATTATATAACTTAACACTGTTTCACACCAAGTTCTTTCTTTGATAGCTTTTGTGAGCTTCCAGTTTGCTTGGAGAATTAACGTATTTTCTTCTGGGTTTAAGAGAGTCACTTTCTCATGCCAGTATTGTACAAAGCCTTGTGTTTACCTTGCAGGCATCTTGATGTTGGTGCCAATGCAATTTATTCTTGTGATGATAAGAGGCTGGCTTGTACTTGGTTCTTCTGTTAGCAGGGTGTTTTGAAAGTCTGTTCTGATGTTTACTGGATGTTTTTCTGCTATGCTCCTTTCCACATCCTGCAGATTGAGTCTCAGTACCACCTTCATGTTAATGTCCTGAGTTTGTAATAAGTGTGTATCTGTGATTTTTGCGAATAATATACCCAGCCACTGCTGTGTGACATGATTGAAGCTTTATCTGTTCAACACACGGATCTTCCTCACAAATATATTATTTCTCATGAGGTTGCATTTGATCCCAACAGGGGCTCCTGATGGTAGTTTTGAGATGTTTCTGGTTCATCACCTCTTGTATGCTTTGGAATCAGGAAGTCTCAATTTTTGTCTTACCTATCCTTTCATTGTTGGCCCTAATAAAGCTCTAACAACACAGGGACTGTTGGCATGCATCTGTGTATCAGCCTAGTAAGATCATGTTTGTGAGAGATCCTCTGTTTTGTTCCTTGTTTAACTTTTCTCTAATAGGCTGGAAATATTTTCCTTTCTCTACTTGACCAGCTTTCACATTTCCTGGTAAATTGCTCAAACTCGTTGCTAACAAACTGGTGTCTATTGTCTGAAATTGCACAGTGTGGGATAACATTCGTGATGAAATGCTTTACTGCTTTGTTTGTGATGGTCACTGTGGTAGTGTCTGACAGCTTGTCTTGGTGCCAGGAGGAGAGTTTTACATAAACAGTTTAGCATGAGTGTATCCCTTGTTTTGACCAGATCACTTTTTCTCAAGATGCTTCTCTCTGCAGTGCCCTGGCCAGACTCCAAGTCAGGGAATAATTTTCTCTCTATAAAAATCCCTCTCAAAGTTACTAACAGTCATGTCCTAAACACTCTTGAATTTAACTTGTCAGGTTAAGGAAATGTCAGCTTAAGAAAATGAGGAGAAAGTCTGAGATGTTTATTCCCTTTTTTAGTTTTTCTAAATTTTGAGGATATTGAATTTCAGCGTTTATTAACTGCAGAACATTTTCAAATGGTGAATAAATTTCTCCTATTTTTTTGACATATCTTCTCTTTCAGGCAGCTGTTGGGGTGTGTCTCTCACAAATCAATCTGTACTTCTATCATGAAAACGATGGTATGCTATTGAACTCTTACATCATTCTGTAAATCATGTTTTCCTGTGTAATGGATTATCAATTTAAAACAGTTTTGTTGATTTGTTTAATAGACATTTTGTTCAAAAGTTTAATTTTTTGGAAAAAGTATTGACCAAAGAAAGAAATTTCTCACTTTTAATTTCCTTTTTAAATTTCTGTTTCCACTGACTGAACTGAGATTTTACCTCCACGCAAATCCTTTCAAACCGAGATTTTATCACTTTTCTTATTGCATAACTTAAATTGCCCAATCATCTCCAATATTTGAGCAAAAGGTTTGCAAAATTCCTGCAATGAAGGAGGCAGGTGTGATTCATGAGAAAAATTTGGCTTGTACTTAGGCAAAGGTGCCTGTTTATGACAGGGTATGGAACCCTAAGACACTGGAAAAAAAATCCCAAACAAATGTACCCTGGCAGTTTCACAAGAACAAAAAGGGTAGTAGGAAATTTAAGTATTTATTGTGCTGCATGGAACAAAATAGTTAAAGGTTGACATGTTATTTTTTGGAATGAGAAAAATGGAATTAGTGACAAGTCCCTTTGAGATCCTTTGGGATGGAAGATGGCACACAGTGGCAGGATGCACAGTATTTGCTGTATTATTATAATCTTTCTAATTGTTCAGAGAAATAAAATGTACTTTGCTTGCCATCCTGTCCCTCAAATTTCCATCCCCTCTTAGAATATGCATTTGAACAGTATAAAATGATGTTTTGGCAAGCCCTGTTGAAGATAATTACACAGACACTTTATTTAGGTCAAAGCAACTGGGACTACAGTTTCTTCTTCCAAGTTCCTAGAGATTGTTATTTTTGCGGAGGGGTCATCTGCATAACTTAGAAATGAAGAGGCCCTTGCATTGTATATGAGGCATAATTTTGTTTTTTTCCCCTGTTTGCCTTTGATCTGCTCGGAACGAGGAAAACCTCCTCCAGTCTGAATTTCAGAATTACACGAATTCCGAGTTTGGAGAATCACAGTGTGCAGGGAAGAAAGGGAGAGCTGGTTAATCCTCTGTAATGCTCTTTGTATGAAAGGAAGGAAATATCTTAATGGCACGTTGCAACAACAAGTGTGCCGTGTGTGCGGGTGCAGCGGGTGTGCGAGCGCACCAACACCCTCGTGGCCGTGGCTGGAGCTGGCACAGAGAGCCCAGCTGACAAACAGCCCCGATGGTTGTGTTAACCATTGACACCCCTGGAAAACAGCTGACATGGGCTTTGGTTTGTAACATTTCATGCAGTAGTCAGGTGGTTAGTGCTCTCCTTCCCGGGAAACATTTTGTAAACTGTGTGTTGTTTCTCTAAACAGAGGAAGAGAACCAAATTTTGGGGTTCTCCAGATTTACAAGGTAAATTTAAAAATTTGTAAAAGCCAGTCTCAGGCTATGTACTAAAAGCTGTAATTATTGATCCATCCTAAGTAGAATGTGAGGCTTTTTTTCAAATAAAATTGCCAGTAAGCTCTGAGCTTTGTGTGATGTGTGAACATAGGAAAAGCCACAGCAATTCACTTATCATACAGTTCATAGATGTTCTAGACAAGACTAATTTGTCTCACCCTTTTTTTTCAGGAGAGTTATGGCATATCATATATGTTGATAGTTTCTAAATAATTTAACTATGATCCCTTCATACTTTTCCACTAGCTGTATATTAGATGTGTTTCATGGGAAACTACTGAATAATACAACATCATGGGCACAATTCCTTTAGTCCCTGACACTAGAGTAGATAATTTCCCTATGTTTTTATATAGGCCTTATAGAATACCTACATCCTTATTCATATCTACAAAAGCATAACCATATATTTTATGTGTTATTATATCTGTACTTGTAAAAAATAATGCCTTTATATGTTAGTTTAGATTATTTATTTAGAAATATAATAAAGGGTCTGAAAAGCTTTCATTGTCTTGAAAGTGGAAAGTGGAAAACAGGGTTTTTTTAATAACATCACAGAACTCCAAAAATCCTTCTGTAAAACTGCAGCTGTGTGGTGCTCTTTGGCTGACAGCCTGTGCAGTGGAGGGATGGCATCAGGCTCCTGCCATTACTTACTAAATGATTCCCTCCTTGGCTTAGTGATTGAAGAATAGTCTCTGTTATCCTATTATTTATATTTATATTTATATTTATATTTATATTTATATTTATATTTATATTTATATTTATATTTATATTTATATTTATATATTAATTTTGGAAAAGAATGCATGCATTCTTTAATCAGAATGAGGAGAAATTTAGCATATAATTAAGTAAGAATATGTGGAGGGGTTTTTTTTGAAAACATATGTGCCCCAGGGATGCTGAGTTCCATAACATTTTTTAATTTATTGTTCAGAATTATTTTTCATTCTTATATTTCCTACCTTATGCTAGGTGCAGGAGCAGAGGGATCATCGAAGACCAAAAGGAAAAGAAGAAAAGGAAAACAACTTTGCTAAGATGATGGAAGTTTGCACAGTCCTTTATTTGCTCAATCAGAGAACTATATGGCAGTCCTGTGAAGTGGAATCATTTAATTAGGAGATGGTACAAGTATTCAACCGAAGTGCTACAGCTAAATTCTGTAATTGCCACATGGAGCATCAACTGTGTCTTCTTGTATGCTGTCTGCTCCTATAAGATTGCATCAGTATGATCTATTGTGCCATCAATATTGCTTCCCATTTTCAGTGGGAGCTCCAGTGAGACTGTGTAACATAGTCAGACTCTTGAATAATTTGGAGTTAAGAAGGATAAAACAGGATCAATTATTAAAAAAAATATGAAGAGTGTTATCTACCAAAATTGACTTCTGATAGCATTCATTTAGTAGCTGTGACCGAAGTATCCCATGATCCAGAGGGATGCTGTTGTTAGATGGCAAATGAAATTCAATGGTGGTAACTGCAAAATAGTTACAGAGAGGGAGGAATTCTCCCTAAAACCCTTGCCTGTTCATGTCTATATGTATCTATAGTCAGCATGGTATAGCTGCACAGAGATGTTTAAATAATTTCAGAGAGCTGTTCAGAAGGGTCAGTTCAGGAAAGGGAACGGGAAGGTTAGGAATATTTAGATAAAGTATGGTGGGAAAAATAAGCATTATTATATTGCTATGCATGTTCGTGGCATATCTGTATCTTAAATACTGAATGCAATTATGGAGAAATGCGGTGTGTTTTACCAGATGCAGGAATACCTTCCATACACTGTGGACTGGAAAGAATTGGACTTTTTAACTTGGAAAGGAACTTCTGAGGGTATATAATTAATATTGCATAGAATGTCATTAGGGAAGGATTAGACTCTGATTTTCACAATTCAGTGAAATTACTAGGTTTAAAACAACAAAGGCTTCCTTTTTTTTTTGCAGTACAGAATCAAAATGGAGAATAGAATATGAAGGAAGTGAAAAGCAAAAATTAGTTAAAATAAAGAATTAGACATATTAATGAAATTCTGGTGGTGGTTGCTAAACCATACGTTTCAGAAGTAAACTCTGCTTCATGGGATCCTTAGAACTGATTGAGGGAGGCTTGGCAGGTAAACTGGAGACAAGGCCCAGTCTGGAGCAGCATCTCTGCTGCTTCCCCAAACATTCATCACTGGGCACACTCTGGGCAGACTGCTGTCTGATCCAGGGTGGGATTTATGTTCTTATGGGTTCGGTGCTCAAAAAACTTGGTTACATTTATTCTGTATTTTAAATAGCCTTTTTAAACTACTTTGAGACCTTTTGTGTGATGCTCTTCCCACCCTCTTAGTCCAGTCAAACAAACTGGGGAGACAGTTCCTGTGCTAATGGGCTTGAATATAAAAAGAAGCTGTGGGAGAGACCACAGGAGTCTGGAGCAGTAACTTGCTCTTGCTCGCACAAGCACAGAAAGCTAGTGAGGATCAAATTTATCTATTTCTGGCGAATTCCTGACCTTGCTAAAAACAGTGGCATAACTACCCTTGGCTCCCAAAAAGTTAGCTCTTCACCCTTTGTAATGAAAATCCTGTAGACATTAGTTACTGTATTCTGAATTATGATATATATTAGAATAGGCTAGTCCAGGCTAGAAAAGTAATTAAAGAGTGCTCTTTCCAATTAATAGAAGTCTATTTACCTTGCCTTCAGAAACTCAGAACAGCTTCCTTCACTGTGTGTGATACTTATCACAAGCTGCCTTGGTGATTATCTAGTAAGGGGCTGCAGCTCACAGAGAGCTCTGAGAACCCAGGAGAGGCAACAGACAGCCCTGAAGAGACAGTGTGCATCTAGCAAACATAGTGTTAAAATTAGTTCATCCATTTTTTTCACATGTATATAAATTCCAGCCCTGCATGCTGGTACTCTAAGTCTCGCTCTGTCTAAATTTTCTTCCTGCATAAGTTAACTTCAGCATGGAAAACCCCTGGGGAATATAGCAGTGCCTGTGAAAGAGGGACCTGGATATTCTTGATTACGAGATGTATATCTCAAATAGAGTAGGAATGATTTTAATCCAGATTATGACATTTGTATTCTTTTCAAGTTAGTCTGCATAAGGGAAAATTTATTAACATCTCAAATCTATGGTAGAAAAATTATTTTCCATACTAAGATAAAAATCTTCAAGTTAATTTTACATGTTACATATTTGTTTTTTTTTTCTCGGTTTGTTTTTTCTTTATGAGATTTCTGTTGTCCCAGTGCATTTCATGAATAATAATCTTCAGTCTTCAAAAGAACAATAGCACTTGGATTTTCTTCCACATTAACTGGACTACATTTTTTGAACACATGCTAGAGATTTAGAGCCACATCCTTGTGAAAACTGAATCAAAGGAGCTTTGCTGATTTACACAGTCTGAAGATTTTTCTCTGTGTTCTAGGCTTTGCTGCTCGCCCTAGATTTCATGCTACAAGAAACCATGAGAGTTTCCATCATCACTGTATAACTGGCTCTGTGCTTCCAAAAGCTGGGAGAAGGAGAAATACAAATGATCTGGAGAATATTAGTACTAGAAATTTGTTTAAATTTAGTAGTACAAAGTGCAAAGTACTTCCCTTAGGAAACAGTAACAAGAATTTCTGCAAGAAAAAAGGAGACTCATTTAAACAGAAGACAAATGCCTGTGCCTCAGCCATTGCAGTCTAATACACAGAGATGTGCCTAAGCCATTGGCAGTGATGTGGCAGTAAAAAAGGCAAGTGAAATCCCAGGTAAGACAAACCTTGTGGAAATAAAAAATTATTAATGATACTACACATGGCATAAAAATAATCTCTGGAATAGGATGAATTGTTCATTCTTATTGTCTAAATATTAATATAAGTGGGGGAAAATGTATACATGAATCTACTCTGAAAAACACAGGGAAGTAATCTGTTTCAGAAAAAGAGATGGAAAGATATCAATAAGAGAAGCTAGCGTACTGCCTCAGCCCTCCTGCCTGAAAGCATTATTTCTATCTTCAAAAGCAAAAATGGGAAAAAATACCCCAGACCACAATTTGATGGTTAAACAATGGCTGAAAATTTCATGTAGACCCTAAAAACAATAATTTCCTATGTACTTTGAGATTTCACAGCTTGCTTTCTCACAGATGAATTTTAATATATCCGTCAGTCTTCTTTGGATAGGGAAAGTAGGCTACAGTATGCAACACTGAAACTATTTCCTATCCGGTCTCCATATGGATACCATCAGAGTTAACTGCTTCACACAAAAATATTCTTAGTGGGAGCATAGCAGCATCCGTGTGAGGATCCAGCAGGGGATGAATTCTTCCTAACTGTAGGTGCCCTAAGGTGTTTCACATAGAATCCTACTTGTTTCCAGAGGGCAGTCAGATCTTAGGTGGGTTGGAACACCCTGGGGAGATGTCTCTCTCCTGACTAGGTGGTAAGATTTGGCACTTGGGTTCGATGTCTCAGACAGTGTCTCTGTAACCTCTCATAAGTGAATCCTTGCCTTTCATGCAGAATTACTGGTGTGCTGCAAATTCTCATCTTAATGTGAATTGACTTCTAAAAAAAGATGAGGCCAGCATTAAAGAACAAAATCAATGGTTGCTTTGTCACTGATTTGAAGGCAGGAGAATTGGATTTAAATTACATTTTTACTCAGAATATAGCTTTTTAAAATGTATACTTTGCCATGTATCTCTTCCTCTCAGGGCAAGAAAATGGTAGTTAACTCATTCTGAGTTTCTTTACTGGTCGCTTCTACATGATTAATTCAAGCCTCTGAGGAAGAATTACTTCCAGGTTGACTTTTCTACCAGTTGGAATCTCTCCTGTCAGGATTATGAAGCTGTCTCCCACACTATTCAAAAATCTCTTTGATGAACCTGTATCTTGCTCTAGCTGCACAGTAAATATCTGGGAAATTATATTCTCTAGTGGGGAGGGCATCCTGTGGTTACAAGTATCTTGAGAGTTGGTCCAAGAATTATTATTCTTCCTTTCCTCCAGTCTTGGTGATCTATAGTGTTTACCTCCTGTAGATTCCCCTTTGATTTTCATTCCTTTTGTCTTTGTCCAAAAACTTCACTATCCTATTCTCCATTTTCATATTGTCATCTGCTGGCATTGGAGATGTTTTTCACATACAAAACCATCCCTCCTCTGTCTCTTCCTGTTGCATCTCTTCTTTATAAATTGAACCTGTCTGTACTGATATTCTGGTTATGAGAATCATTTTACAAGGTTTCACTTGCTCTCATACATTCCATTATTTAGTGATCCTTCTAGTTCTTCTTGCTTGTTTCCCATACAGAATTTCCATTCACATAGAGCTACTTTATGACTTTAGTACTCTTATTATTCATCTCCGATTTCAGATCCTCAACTTCTGTCTTTGTGCGTTAAAAGCACACACTTGATTCTTCGCATTAAGTAAAAGCTTCTCCGTTCAGAGTATTTTAAAGCCCACATAACAAGCCAATTTTGTTCCTGAGAAGTTGTCACCCTATGTTTTAGTGGAGACCATCTAAACAAAGCAGCCATCTCTCATCGCAGAAGATACTCAAATGCTTTTTGATTCTAAAATCTTTCTTTTCTGTGCTGCAGGAGGATACAGTGATCAGTGTCTCATACCTGTCTTTGCTTTTCTTTGCCAATTCTTTGTATTGGAAGGCTCTGTGAAAAAAAAAAAATCACCTGGGTTGATTTCACCTTTGTTTCTTTCCCTGTTTCTTTTCCTTG
Source organism: Cyanoderma ruficeps (assembly GCA_008694505.1). Lineage (NCBI taxonomy): Eukaryota > Metazoa > Chordata > Aves > Passeriformes > Timaliidae > Cyanoderma > Cyanoderma ruficeps. The sequence goes on along the minus strand of VZDJ01007753.1, from coordinate 39,811,592 downwards.
ATCTCTGAGGAGGTCTTTCATCTTCCCTAAACAAAAATTATAGCTGTTTCTTAAGTCAGAGATTGCTTATCAGAAAAAAACCCCTTCCTTCTAAAGAAAAAAATTAAATAGAACAAAACTAGAAGAATATGAGACAAATATTTCACATTGCTGTAGTTATCAATATGTCTGTGCTCTGCAGTATTACTGTGGAAATACTGTGGTATTACTGTGGAAACAGTGATGTGGGTTACTAAAAGAAAGATGATCTACTGTCAAATGGCTGCCAAAAAAGAAAGAGGGGTCAATTTCTTTACGAGCCTTCCTATTAAAAAGAACAGCAGAAAACTGAAATTGCAATCTGATTCACACTGCTGCAGATTTTGAAACCTGAGCTCAAATCATCATAACAGAATTGCAGCCCAAACACTTTGGGAGACATTCTAAGGGTATGCAGGAGCACTGAAGGGATAAACAGAAATATTATTTGTATTTTAACAGTTAAATGTCATTTAGCTGTTTTCCTGTTTTAACAAGGAATTTGAATGATGATTCCTGAGTTTCTCTGAGGTTGCTTCACTTTGCAGCACTCTTTGATATTTGTGAAATGCCAGCTTTCTATGAATATAGGAGTTTGGCAAAGAACGAGAGAACTATTCATTAAAATTCAAAAGTACATAAATGACAAATAAGGAAGTAATTTAGAGGAGGTATTTGGCATGCGGGGTGTGGAAACCAACCAAGTAACCTACTGAAACTTTGACTATATTTGAAGTTATGTATTTAACTCATCCTTCTGATCCCAGGCTAGCTGGAGTCTGCAGAAGAAGTGCTTTGAGTCCTGTGAGAGGCACCAGGTGTGCTTTGTACTGAGGTCAAGTGTTGGCTTGACATGGTGAGGCCAGGGTGAAGGCTGCCTGTGCTCCATGGGCCTCACAGAAAGTGACAACACTGACACAACCAAAGGACAAATAGGGTAAATACGGTGATGTACCCAAGGGCTCAATTTTTTTATCTGTTGCCACGTGAGGCCAGGAATGGTTGTTGTTCAACTGATGGCAATTTTCCTCCAGGAAGAACAGAGACAGCACACTATCTCTCCACAAGGATTAGAAGAGCTTGCTTTATCTCTGCAGTGCATAGAGGTGGGTACCATCTCGAGCAGGGCAACTTGAGGAGAGGTTTTGTCTTACCTGGGCTAAAAGCCCAAGATGCTGAATACTCATTGCTATTTGTAGTTGAAATAGATGAAACCTATACTGGGATTACCTGTGCATGTCAACTGCACTGTCAGCACACAGAAACAGACTGATTTTCACTCGAGCTAATGTTGTCTATGAGACAAAACACATCTCAGAGACGTCAAAGCCTCCTTTGCACGAGTGATTCTCTTTGCATGCCACAATGATTGTGCAGACTGCATTACAGATCTGTGTTGCTGCCTGGAGTTTGCAAACATGCCTTAGCTCCCTTTTCACAGGGAGTTGCTTGCACGGGGAAAAGCTAATGAGTTCAGAAGCAAGGCTTGAAAATATATAGTCCCATGAAAAAATATTGCAGAAGATCTCAACCCTGCTCACAAAGGAGGAGATAGATCAATCTATTACTCCCCCTAATAAGTTCCATGGTACACAGTAAAGCCAGGAATTACCTTTACTAGCTGGTGAGCCATTTTAAGGTGCACAAATGGCACGGTAACTTCATTGTTCACAATGGTAATTAAGTCACTACATTATCTCATCACAGTGAGTCACTTAACTGGCATCACTGTTGCAAGATGGGAAAATTTACCAAGGTGGAAAATTATGGGTCAGATTAACTCCTAGTGTAGCATTCAGAAGTATTTTGCCCTGAATACATTTGGCCCACCCTTTATAAATTAGATTGTGTTTAATGTGCTTTGGAGAGGAGATGAATCAGACCTGCTGTTGGGGGTGAAAAAAAAAAAAAGGAAGAAAAAAACCTGTCTCATGCTTTTAGCTTGCCCATTCCTCAGGGCAAAAGGCAGTTGAAGTTGTGGAAATAATCCCTTGTTTTTCCAGAAAAGGCCTACCTGCAGCTTCAGCAGTAGATCACCAAGAGAATGTATCTTCTCTACCAGGTCATGGGAGTTCAGTGCAGAGGTGTACAGTAGAAAGAGCATGCCTGAAGTCTCTTAAAGACATCAGACTGCTGCAAGTCAGCCATGCACATGGCCCTGAAGGGATATCTACAAGGTACTTGGAGTTGTAACATCACACAGAAAGGTCTGAGATGGGAACTGAGTCTAAAATATACAATTACATTTATAAAGTATGTTAAAACAGGCCATGAATATCTGTTTTGGAAAAGCCTCTGTGATTGAATTTTTCTTTTGACTGATATTTTTTTTTTCCTAAAGAAGGAAAACAGAAACTGTTGGTACAGTAATATTTTTTACTGATGACTCGCATTATCCCTGAGTGACAGCTCCTTAATTCAATTGCAGGAAAATACGGACATCATGCCCAGGTAAACACTCATTAACTTCTCTTGGCAGCCCTATTTAAATTAAAGGAAAAAAAAAAAGGCACTCCAAGTTGCTGCCAAATCTGGCAGCTCTGATCTTGTCCTGACTCTAATCCCAAGGAGCTTTTACCAGGTTTCTTTTCCGAGAACACTGGTGTGCTCAAAGCAAAGTGGGTGCCACTGTCTCTGGCAGGCTTGGGGCTCTGGTGGCCCCCATGGTGGTGACAATCCCATCTGGGAAGTGAGAGGAGCAAAACCCCTCAGTGGGTGGGGAGTGCTGCTTGCAGATTTTATTCTTGCAGAAAGAGTTAAGCTTTTAAAGATGAGGGTTCAGGGGAGGAGAGTCTGAGCCTGTTTAACTTGTTTTTCTCTCCCCCAGCTGCCCAAGTTTACAGTCTGTGGCGCTATCTGTAGGGCTTCAGACAGCAATAAAAGGGAGGCAGAGAGGTTCTCTGACAAAAGCCTGAAACCCTGGTATCTCTTTTGTTTTCACCCTAGTCTATGGCCACTGACATTACTCCCTTACACCATGGATGGGTAATAAGCCCCCTTCTCAGGAATAGAAAAGCTCTTATACATTTTAATGTGACCTTAGACAGTGCTTTTCAGAAATCACAGGCACATCTGACTACACTTGAGGTTGAATTGAGCTAATGGCATTCACCTCATCTTTAGATGCAAAATTGGAAGATAAAAAGACCTTGATGTGAAAAGGAAAGGGGGGTTGTGGGGAGCGAGGGTGGGGGGAAGAGAAGCAGATTAGAGATATTGCTTAAAAATCTTATGATTGCTAGTTGATAACGAAATGTCTCCTTCTCTTTCTAAAAACCCTATGGGCTTGCAAGATGTCCTTGTGCTTTTATTTTTAATGATAGAATCTTTTTATTCCCTGGCCAAGGAAATTTCAATGTTGCTGCATATGTGGCCAGGAGATACGTTGACCTTTAGCAAATCTTATTTTTAAAATCAGATGGAACAGTTATTGCAATATTCCAGCCCTGTAAGATTAAAAAAGAGCTTTCTTCCTCTGTAATCAGACGTGGATTAAATTTATTAAAGGTGCAGTATCTCTTTTTTAAATGACACTTGCCAGTCATACTGAATTCTAATAAGCCATTTGAAGATTTTGTGTCCTCTTGCTTTTATTTTTTTTAAAGCTGTAACCAAGGCTTTATAAAAAGAGTGGGATAACTTATTTGACTAGCAAAGGAACTTGATGTTAACAGGAGAAGGGCAGCAGACAAAAGAAGGCAGCTGAAACATTAATGAATGATAATGCTGAGCAATGAAACATGCAAAGGAGCATGCAACATGGAAATTCAATGAGGAAAATATAATTTAAAGACCAAAGTAATTCTACTCAGTGAAAAGGTGCAAATGACACAGAAAAAGGCTTTAAAAAAAAATCAAGTGGTGAGTTGGTTATAATAATTTCAATTTTATTCCTGAGCAGAACTGACTGCCTATTGGGCACGTGTGCACATTGGAGAGTGAGAGGCCAGTCAATGCTATCTGGATGTGTTTTTATTTTCTAAGTACAAAGAGTTCCTTGGGGTAATCCAAAATATAAGTAAAGCCATAACCCTTTCTTTTGGGAGTGTACAGACAGACTAAATTGACTTCTTTACACTATTGTTGAAATTTTGCGAGCAAATTTGGGAGGTTTTTCAGCCGCATCTATGAAAATGAATCTATCCAGAGTTTTTCTTGAATATCATATAATTGTTTAGGTTGGAAAATGCCCTGAAGATCACTGAGCCCAACTATTAAACCAGCACTATCAAGTTCACCACTAAACCTTGTCCCTAATCTATGCTGGAGTAATTTGAGGCCATTTCCTCTTGTTCTATTGCTTTTTACCCGGGAGGAAAGACTGATCCCCACCTGGTAGCAACCTCCTTTCAGGTGGTTGTACAGAAGGATAAAGGTCCCTCCTGAGCCTCCTTTTCTCCAGCTCCAGCCAGTCCTCTTCAAAGCTTTGTTCCAGACCCTTCCCCAGCTCCATTGCCCTTCTCTGGACACACTCCAGCCCCTCAATGTCCTTCTTGTACTCACAGCCCCAGAACTGGACACAGGGTTTGAGGTGCAGCCTCACCAGTGCCAAGTACAGGGGGACAATCCCTGCCCTGGTCCTGCTGGCCAAACTATTGCTGATCCAGGCCAGGATGCCATTGGCCTTCTTGGCCAGCTGAGCACACATGGCTAGTGTTCAGCTGCTGTCACCAGCCTCCCCAGGTCCTTTTCTGCTGGGCCACTTTCCAGCCACTCTGTCCCCAGCCTGTTGCACTGCAGGGGGAGGTTATCTCACAAGTGCAAGGCCCAGCCCTTGGCCTCGTTTAAGGCCACTGATTCAGCCTGTCCAGATTTCTCTGCAGGGCCTTCCTACCCTCCAGGAGAACAACACTCCCACCCAAACTGGTGTCATCTGCAAATTGACTGAGGGGGCCCTTGATCTCCTCATCCAGATCATTGATATATTAAACAGGAGTGGCCCCAACACTGATTCCTGGGGAACATCACTGGTGACTGGTCTCCAGTTGGATGTAAATCCAGTCACATCCACTCTCTGGGCCTGGCCATCCCAACAGTTTTTACCCAGGGAAGACTAGACACGTGCACAACATGGAAAGCCTGTTTCCCCAAGACAGTGCTGTGGGAAAGTTGGCTCCTGCAGAAGCCTTTGGTGGATCCCATCCAACACCATACACTTGTTTGTGTCTAAGGGGTGTGGCAGGTGGCTGACCAGTTCCTCTTGGATTATGGTTTTTTTTTTTTTCTGGTCCCCATCCCTGTCAGCTCAGGGGGCTGATTACTTGGAGAACAATTTTACTATTAAAGACTGAAGCAAAGAAGGCATTGAGTAACTCATCCTTTCCCTCACTATTTTTCACTATGTTGCCCCTCACATCTAGTAAAGGATGGAGGCTTCCTTTAGCCCCTTTTTGTTAATGCATTTATGAAAATATTTTTTATTGTATTCCACTGAAGCAGTTGGATTAAATTCTAGTTCTCTCTATTCTTTATCTCTAAGTGTGGATGCAAAAGCACTGATAACATAGGTAATGTAGAGTGTACAAAGACACTCAGCTAAGTTTCTTGTTAAGCATATCCGTCCTTTCAAAATAATTAATTGAGTCCTGATTAGGAATCTGGTCTATGCTGTCTGATTGTGCCTTGCAAGGCACAACCTATCTGACCTTCCCAGTCCCACTCAGCCAAAATTTCTGGTGGTTCTGAGCATTCTTTGCAGAATTGGTCTACACGTGTGATAATTACAGTGGGAGTGTTCACAGTTAGTCTTCTGAAGAAAGCCAATCCCCAATCTGGCTGTGCCCAGAGCCCTGGATGATGAGCAGTGCCACAGCCTCGGGGTCTGGCTGGGGCCCTTGTCTGGGCTGGTGCTATGGTGCACCAGGGTTACTGTCCGTTCACACCAGCACAGGGAGGAGATGTCCAGTGCCAGGCACTGTCCAAGCATGTGCCAGCATTCTACCCTGGACTTCCTGGTTGTCCTTCTGGTTTCTATCTCTCATTCCCCAGGAGATGCCCATTATTGGAATTATATATGATAGTGTGATACGTAGAGCCAAACGTATCCCCAGGGTAATTTTGCTGACACTAGTAGATTAGCATGTGTGATAAATTTAGCCACTCCCATGATACAAAAACTCTTCTTTTTATCCCTAAATAAACATTAATTAAAAATTCTACATACATAAAATACATGAGAGGAAAAAAACACCCAACTGCTCCTGCATTATTATAAGGAATACCACTTACAACAATGAAAGCTAGGAAATTAAGTAATTCAAACTAGTCTGGAAAATTGAAGCATCAATGCCAGCTAGCAGGAGCTGAGAATTAACTACCTGACTGTAATTTGTTAGTCATATGATTTTCATTATACATAGGAAAACAGCGCTAGTTGAAATGTGTGATTTTTTTAAACACAGATGCTATAGGAGCCTTAAAACTTGTAAATCA
>VZDJ01007753.1:39774425-39804932 GCA_008694505.1 Cyanoderma ruficeps | reverse complement strand
TTTCTCTCTTTCTTCTCTCATTTTTTCTTCATTTTTTTTCCCTCACTCCTTCCCTTCTCTTTCTCTTCTCTTCTCCTCTCCTCTTTTTTCCTTCTATCTCCTTTTTTTTCTCTTCTCTGCTGTAGCTGATGGGAGTCTCTAACATCAGGCCAGTGTTCTTGTCATAATTTTCCAAATAAAAATTATTATTATTGGAGGGTGGTCCATTATTTCCTATGTTTTAAAGTGTATTTTAAATTGCTTTTATGATATTGTACAATGCCCCAAGCACTTCAGTGGGGGAGCACTTTATAAATAAAATTATTATTATTATTATGCTTAGTGCACATGTCAGCAAGTGTTCATAAGAAATAAGTGACTGGTACCCTTGCCCTCCAGAGACTGAAAGCCTTATTTCTTTAACTTGACTTTCACCGGCCTGAAGTCTGGGTAAGAATTAGAGTCACTTCTAATCTTGTTCTTCCTATTGGCACAAGAAAATGAGCTGTCATTGAGTAGCACTGGCAATGAAGAACCATTTTTATAATTCCTTCTACATCACATGCTGTAACCACATTACCCCTTTTAATTTGAGGATGTAAAGTTGTCAAATGGGGAAAAAAAAAGAGCCCTTTAAAAATTCAATGGGACCTTCTGGAAGATTCATGTGTGTTGTGTGCATGGAAGCGTGGGAGGACTGGCAGAAAGGCAAAAATAATTTTAGATTGTGTTAAAATTAAAGCATAATAAGAAGTTTGGTGCAGTATATGGAGAAGGTAATGGCCCTAAGTTTTGGGTTTGAAATCTACAATACTTTAATAGATTTTTTTTTTCCTTTAGATGAACTTTAAAGAAAAATGATAATGTAAGCACTGCTAGTTACTCTAGGTTGGGATTTAAGATTACAGCATTTAGTAAGATTATATATTTGATGAACAAGGCGAGGTGGTGTGTGTCAGCCTTTGAAGGGGTTACCTCGCTTAGGAAGTGAGTATTAACAGCATCTCAGCCCTACCAAGATTAATGTCAGTGGAATCAAAACTGGCATTAGCAGAGCACTGTTGTCAGGAAGCTCGCAACAGTTCAATAACTTTAACACACTGGGTAGATTTCAATGTGTGTGTCAAAGACTAGTACTGCTTAAAAAGGCATGTGGCAAGTAGGCAGTTTTAATATAAAGATCATGAAAGATTTGAATACCAAATGTACAAGTGTTGAGTATTACTTGTGGGTACTTGGAAAAAAACAACTTTTATTTCTTTTATTTCTGCCCCCCCCCCCTTTTTTTTGTTTTTGTTTTTTTGCCATCGGTTTCCATCTATGAAGAATAAGTGTAGAATTTTAATCCAACCTGTATATCTACTTTTTTTCATGCATATATAGCTGTCAATGAACCTAATGAAGAAATGGGATTTTTTAGCTACTGATAATAGGAAGAATGTGTAAGAGAGGGATGAAACTGCTTTTGATGGTTTTGTTAAACATGACATTGTATATCTTGGGTTTGATTTTCACTTAGTTTTATGTTTCTTTACTTTTTCTATCACTCACAATATTAAGCAGTTCAAGCACCATAAAAATCTTACTGTAAATGACCCTTTGTTAACTATAAAGATTATTTATAGTTCTGCAATGATCAGGGAAGCCAGAGGAACACTGATGAAAACCAGTGATCAGTATATATAAATGCACCTTTGAGGGCACTAAAAGAATTGCATATAAGGCCTGTCCTCTTTTCCACCTCCTTCCCTGAAGGGAGAAACAGCACAAGCCTACATTTCCAGTTAATATGTGTCCAAAGGCCAGTGTCACCCTTTCAGCACTGGTTTTAGTAGTGGTGCACACTAGAAAATGCTATTTTTTTTATTTTTTTTTTTTGCTTTCTCTTTCAGAGCTTCCAATCTGAGAGTGTCAGGCTGAGCTCTGTGTAAAGGCTCAGTTTCCTTCAGGTGCACACACGGTTGTGCACTGTGCCATTCTTATCCTGAATTGGGAACTGCAATTTGGCACAAACACTGCTGCTTCTTGGGAAGAACTCATGATTGATTTCTATGGAAATGCAGTTTAGTTTCAGGTCAAATACAGATAATATGTTGTGCCACATAAAATTGTAGAAGTGATGAGTTTAGGGAAGTTTTCTGTGTCTTTGGGGGAAAGAAAGAGATTATTTTGGAGTAAAGGGTTAATTAATTTGGAGTAAAAGGTTAATTTCACACTATAGTGTGAAATCTTAGAAAACTAAAAGGAAATGATAAAACAGTATAGTGAGCTTGTTTGCCTCTGCTACAGGCCTTTTTATAAATAAAAGCATTTGGCTGCAAACGGTTTGAAGTAATATTTTAGCACAAGACTTAAACCACACACTATTATTATCCATTCCCATGATTTTCTCTCTATGTATCTAAAGATAATTTTGCTGTCCTTGCTGTTGTGGAAACACAGTCCTTTTCACAACGTTTTCCTTTAGAAGTGACTAGGATTTGAAAACCTAAATCTGACTTCTGGTTCTCCCTGATTCTTTAATAGCTGCTTCTGCTCTGCAGTTTGCTGCTGAAAATCCAGAACTACTGCGAAGGAAAGATAAATAAATATAAAAAAATTATTTGCTTTAAATGTGTGAAGTGTTCCAATAATTTTAAACAGTTTAATTTAAATTTTAAACTGCAAATCTTCAACCTCTAATCACTTCTAAACTGAAGTGGTTTTAACCAAATGTGAAGTGCTGCAGAGTTTGAAATGATTATGCCTGGAGTAGATGGCTGTAAACTTTGGAGAGGGATGAAAACTATGATTTAATTTTTTTTTTTTTCCAAACAAGCACTTGTGCTGCATTGAACCATTCCTGCTGCAGAAGGCGAGGGCCTGACAGGGCAGCTCTGTTAATTTGCAAGGCCAGTATAGTGAAAGCATCAGAGCATCTGGGCTTCTCAGAAGTGTCTCAACACCAGGCTGAGGCATATTTGGAAAGGCCTTCCCAGCCCGAGAGCCCCAGGTGTGTGCCAGGCTATGGGTGCATGGCAGGGAGGGCACGGGAGGGGGTCTGCAGTCCCTGGTCCCTGGCGGTAGGGACAGGCAGACCTCGGGGAGGCTCTGGGGAGAGGAAGGTATGTGTGCAGCAGGGGGATGGTTAACACTTCCAAATTCGCAGCTATGTTTTTAGGACTCTTTCCAGCATTAGTTTCTCTTCAACATTTTTATTTTAGGGCTTTCAGTCTTTGCATTATGTGTTTTTTCCTGTTTGAGGGAGAGAGTAAGAAACTTAAACTAGAATTCAGAAGCTGGTCCAGGACTCGGCTCCAGCTGGAAAAAACACATGTGCTGGCATTCAGCTCCTGTAAGCTCCTTTCTGACTATTTTGAATGCTGGCATTGTTACAACGGGCAGGGGAACAGCCATGATAGCCCAGGGTGACAAATTGCTCAGCCTTGTGCATATATGTTTTTGCCTGGCTGGTTTTTATTAGCATGTAACCATCATCTGTGGACTGTGCATTCTTTCCCTTTCATTTTCATGACCCCGTCCAGTTCAGACGACTGACAGATTCACTATGTGATTTCCAGCTTTTCATGATTAACTTTTTGACAGCGGTCCTTATCTTTTATTTAATTATGTTATGATGATTATAACAAAGGGCTGCATGTTGGCCAGCGTGGAAATCAGACTGGGTGCTGCCTCCTTAACTCCACCAATAACTTTGTGTTGATTTAGCAACAAAACAGAATACAACTTTATAGATTAAATGAGGAAAGAGGGTGACAACAGTTGAATCTGATTATTTGGGTTATTATGAGAGGTAATTATTTTATCTCAATAGGTAGGTATTTTATGCCCTGCTCCTTCAAGAGCTTTCCTACTTATTTAACTTCTCAGGCAAGAAATCCCATTGATTTAAGTGTGACTATACGCGTGTGTGAGGGCCAGGGCCTTATTATGCAGAGAGGATGTAAATAAACATCAACTTTTTCCCCTTTGGTTAAAAGGAGACTCTTGTAAATGAATGAAACCAAATGAACAAACAGAAAACAGATGAAAGGGAAAACATCCCTTCTTCCTGAAAGAAAAATGTTACATGCATCACTTCAGATTTGGCAGGCTCTTGTCTCTTGCAGTCTCTGTTTTGTTTGCTCAGAGATGGCTGAATTACTATTTTTGATACCACTTAGGAGCATGTGCTAGCAAAGGGTTTTTGTCAAAGCCTTTCAGTGGCTCTGGACAAGATCTCTCAACTGTACTGTGTGCTCTCCAGCAGGGATGATGGGGAACAGAGGCCAGGGGTAATTTTTGCTCTGAAGCTCCTCTTTTGCATAGGAATTTCCATGAAAGATATAAACACACTTTGTGTGTGCAAATCAAGAATAGCTACTTGTTGGGCATTTGCCAAGGAGAAAGGCTTTGACTTCTAGCTTGTTCTTACTGCTGGTTCAAGACCTTAAATCTCTCATCCTCCAAGTGTTTATTAAATTATCCATGTCTATTCCTCTAGGTGATTTTTGCTAAGTTTTGCTCTCCTTGCTGAAGGTAGAGGCTTGTAGAGGGACAGTAGATGCAGAAGACTGATTTCTTTTCCATTCCAGGATCCACTTGGTAAGAGACTAACTCTTGAATTTACTAGCTGTCCTTTCCCTGTGTGAGTTAGATGCTGCTTTGTTGCTGTGATTTGAAACAGCTGCTAAGGGAATCTTTGCCACTGAGGTTTGGGGACAAAATGGAGATGATATCCTTAAACACCCTCCAAGACATCTCCTTCCTTCTCTACCTTGCAGGGAAGGAAGCGAGTTTGGCATCAGGAAATGCCTCTGGGAGTTTTATGTCAGTAGAAAATATTCCTTTGCTTTGAGAATCCAGTACTGGCAATCAACGGAGGCATGATATCCTCTTTTCAATGCTGAAATGTAGTGAAGGGATTGAGTCAGGACAGAATCCTGTATTCCTGTTTAGCAGATGTTCCTCTTTCATGCATTGAGATTTTCCAATCAGTACATGTCATGGTTGGACTCAAGAATTACAAGATAAAATCAGTCCTTTCAGTGGGTGGAAAAGCAGTCATGAATGTGTGAAAACTGTCTGGGAACATCCACGCTCTTCATTAAGGTCTTTCTGTATAGTGAGGCTTATGGAAAATCTCCTGCCATTTTCTCTTAACTTTGGATCAGGCTTATAGATGGATTTCTGAGATCAGCAGAGGTCTTGTACAGGTTGTTGTCTTGGCTAAATGCTGGAGGCTGACCTATAGTAGTATAAGATGTGAGCTGAGGCACCATAAGTCAAGAAACTGGGCTTTTGTTTTTCTGGCTAAAGCAGACTTATATCCTATAGATGACTGCTGAGGAAGATGTTTAGCAGACTGCACTCCTCTGGGAATCTGGTCAAAGCTTTTGTACTGAAACATTTATTCTGTTAAAAACACACTTGTTTGCTGGTACCAGTCGTTTCAAAGGCACAGGCCTGCTCTAACACATCTTCCAAACGATTTCAAAACTGGACAGGGAAGCAGATTTCCACCAAAACCAACCTGGCTCCTCATTGCTCCTTCTCTACTATCCACCCTTTGGGATGTCTGTGCAGGGGTGGTCCTGGACTGAGGGTCCTGGTGGTGGGACCCTCATGTGACCCCACAATACCCTACAGCTACCAGTGCCAGGCACACCTCTGAGGCATCTGGTTTTGGGGCTCCCAGACATCCTGGCCTGTTTGTGGGGCCACAGCTGACCTAGAAGTGTCTGTGCTTAGGCTTCCTTACACTCAGTATTTCTAGTTAAAATATTTAAATAATTTACAGTGGTTTGTATTTTCATTTCCATACCCAGCTTTGAAACCTTTACTCTTGACTGTGATGTGTTTTTTTGGTTCTTTCAAAACTGAAAAGTTTTACTTAAAAAGATCGCCCCGTAAGCCAGCTCTGGTCATGGCATGCGCCTGGTTACCATGGCCTAAGAAATGAAGTGAGAAAAATGTGTGAGAATGTGGACTGACAAATTGAGAGGGGAATTTTCTGGTGTCAGAAAACAGGTAAGTAGTACCTCACTCTGCAAACACTTACTGTGAAGTGCTTATTTTAGGGGCAGTATAAACATCTAAGTGAGAATGTGCCCTGGGAATAAATGTGGGACTTTGAACCATCTTTTTGTATAAGTCAATATTGCTCCCTCTGGGTAAACAGAGTAATGAACTACACTTATGGTGAATCTGGCCCTCTGTTTTTTTGGAGGCTTTTGCAGACCCTGCCCTTCAGTGACATTTTATCCCTTCTCTGAGGACTACACTGGCAGTGCATCGTCTCCTCCTGGCTTCTGCTTGGCCATAACACCTGACATCCCTGTCTCTGGGTTTTCACTGGGGCGAGGAAGCTGGTGCTGGATGGCACTGTGGGCAGGAACAGCTCCAGGAGCAGGGTGAAGGCACTTGCCATTGCTGTGCTTTTGCAACAGGGAGATTGAGTTTAATTTGCTGGCTAATCTCTGGTGGTGAAATTCATTTCTGGTCTGTCTGTTTAGACTGCTGTGACACCCACCCGTGCAGGCGTCTGTGGCACCCTTTGGCTGCCAGAGTGGGTTGGGAAAAGCAGGAATGCTGGGTGCTAAGAGCTGGTCCCCTCCAATTTGCTGTGATGCAAAGGGACTGCTTTGCTCAGACATAACCTGCTGCCCATGCAGAGCCCTACTAAACTCACCACAGTGTCTGTAACATTGGAAATCTGCAATTGCCTGGGTTCTGTCCTTCGCTTCACAGATTTTAACATGTAAATCGATGTGATTGTCCCAGTTCCTCTCCTTTGTTGTTTTATTTTTCATCTTAAGTTTTCTCACATCAAGGACAAGGATACAAACAGAAGAATAGAAGGGAAAAGGTGAACACTTTCTAGTGCTGCTCACATAGGACAACATTTCAAACCCTCTATATCTTCTTCAGTATTTTGGCTTTGGTTTTATTAACTTTTAGTCACTTTCCTTGTTAACCTGATTGTTCATTTCTCAATATGCTTTTCTAACTACTTACATACCTCACAAAAAATAGTGCACAGAAAGCAAACTAATTTATTAGACAAGCAGAAGCACATGGCATTCCATATTGGGCAGATTTGTGATGAGCAATTAATTATTTCTATTTTCTTCCTTCCCAGTTTAAATACAGTTTAAGTTGTTGATGTTAATATTATCAAACCAACATTTTTATATCATTTGCCAGGCTTGACAGAATTAAGTGGATTTCTTTGAATGATAATAGACATAATTAATTTTGTGTATAAGTTGCTTCACTGCCTTTGAAGTTAAGTAAAAAATGAGATGTTAAGACTGAATTAGTGATATTTAATTGGAACCGATTATAAAAAATAAACGAGATACACGGTAGTTTTCTGAAATAAAAAAGAGGGAGTGTGTGTATAATTGCAGAAATTAACAATTTGTGGTTGAATGTTTTGCTTTAATAGGGTGGCAGCAATGACTGTGAGCACAATGGAGAGAAGGAAGAGTGACACAGAAAGGGCAGGGCTGATCTATTTGAACATGATTGACAAGAATAGTTACGTGGAATTTCTTTATAGGTCATGCAAACAGACCAAATGAAACCACTGCTGTTGGAGATCAAGCAAGTGTTTAATTTTCCTTATTTCATATTTTGTTGTCTTGTAATAGATGATGGCAATATGCAATGTTAATACTTTGCAAAGTTTTTAGGTTCAGCCATGTGGATCGGCACCTGGCTTAGCAGATATTAGGAAGACAGAAGAAGGTGTTACTATGTTTAATGGCTTTTAAGATACAGCACTGCTTATCAGGAACCCATTCTGAAAAATGACATGTCAGAGACCTGGCATCAACTGGACAGTCTGGAAAATCTAGTCTGTGATACCACTATTATAAATTAGATATCGCTCTCAGAATGTAATCAACTGATTATCATCTCAGTCCTTTGTAGAGTAAAATTTGGCTGTTTATTAAAATGGCTAGGTTTCTGGCCCACCTTTTTTTCTCAGAAATAGCCCAAATTAAGACTTTGGCTGTTAGAATAAAGGTCTATTATCTCATAAAGCCACAGGTTAAAACAGCTGCATCAGGAGTGTGTATGGAATGAGAGAAGAAAGGATGAAGTTGACATTCCTAAAGTGGAATAGACCAGCCCAGGGAAACCAGTAATTCCTCCCAGTAACAGGGGCTTAGGCAAGGTAAAAAATGTGTGAGAGATAGATTTCTATACTGTTGTGGTTAACTGGATGAGCTAGTTTTTATTGGACGCCATCTAGGTGAAGTCAGCTGTGTAAGTGAAAAGATTACAGTGATGCCTACAAAAGGATGAAAATGAAAGCATTTATTCCATCTGAATTTGTCAGGAAATAGTGTGGATTATAACACTGTGGTTCCCTTTTCCCCCTCCTACACCTTTGTTGACAGTGAAGACACACACCAAGTTCATTCTTGGTCAAGTATGTGCCCACAGACCGCTCCGATCTGGGAGGAAAAAAGATGAGGTGCTGTTGAGAAGTAAACAGAAGATGCCTGTGGTCACCTTTAAATTACTGTTATGGTGAAAGGTGCAAATAGCTGCCATCAAGAGAGCCTTTGATCCAAAGATAATAATAGCCCTCATTAAAATCAGTGGGTTTGCGAGCTCTGAAGAAAAACCAACGGAGCCTCTTTAAACAGAAGAGACAATGGAGGGATCTCAGACAGCACATGTCAGGTCAGACCTGAGCATGTAGGCAGGGGAATTTCCTTGGTAGCACACAAGGGATGGGATGTTGGGTTTGCAGTTGCTGAGCAAAGGCATTCAAAGCCCATGGGAGCAGCAGCAAGCGGGGCTGGGGTGGCAGGCGCAGTACCAAGGGTCTGGAGCGCAAAGAAAAATGGTGCTGGATGATGGATTTGAATATGGGTACAGAAAATGCCTCCACATCCAGGGAAAGACCCTGCTGGTTTGGCAACAAACAACCAAACAAACAAGCAAACAAACCCCCCCTCAGCCTAGGGAATACTGCTGAACTGTGTCACTCATTACTCAACTGGGGCAGTTCTGAGGAAACTGGACCCTGTCTAACTCCTAAGTCCAAAGGAGCAACAGTGACTCACTTGAAAACCAATGTAGTCTAGGAAAGACTCCTTTTGCCTTTTGTGAGCTCCGGATCAGATCAGGGTTGCCAGGAGTTTGATACTGCTAAGATGATTATCTCAAGGGGATGTTTCTGAAGGAGCTATACAGTGGGGGAGACAATACTTGCTTTGCCTGGTTTTGACAGCATGTCACATTCGATGGATGCTCTCTTCACTTCCCAGCTTTTGACAGGCCATAAAGGCTAATTAAACAAAACTACTAAATTCACATGCTTCCCTCAGAGGAGCACACATTTATCCTGCAAACAGTTAATACCTACTATCATGGGTATGTAACTAGTCAATATGATATAACACATTGCAGAGCCTGCTGAAGGCAGATATTGCCAATTAACACATGGTATTACCAATCAGTGCTCATGCCATTTATAGAACACTCTGCCTTGCTGCTACTGGAGATTCAAGACCCACAACTGTTTGAATGCATTTTTGAAGTAGGATTTTGTGTCAGAGAGGGAATGAGGCTCTGAATTGCTAAAGAAATGGAAGAGCAATGAAGGACTGAATTCCAGGGAGAGGAGCAGCACCTTACAAACACACAAAAAAGACGAGGTCTCTGCCTGGAGGGGCTTACGGTCTCAGGCCAACAAAATCCTGTGTATGAGACATCAGAGGATGGCAGTGGGAGGGAGGAGGAGGTGGAGAGGGGGAAAAGGTGGTGTGATAAGCACAGGTGTGTACCCTGGAGAACAGCTTTTTTGTATTGTGCTTTGTCAGCAGGTTGCAGAGGTAAAGGAGGTTTCCATCTCATGGGCAGCATGGACAGGAGGCAGCAAGAAACAGAGCACAGGAACATAGTTTGAAACAGATACTTAAGACAGGACAGTGCATGAATAAAGTGTTACTTTCTGCTTCCTCAGGAAGTTTTGGGCTGCCTGGGGAAAATTTGATTCATGAAGCCCAGAAAATATTTTATTATGGGCATCTGCTGGGGTTCTTTTCATTCCTCCCCACTCAAGAAAAGGCTGCATCCTTACCTTTCCTTCCTGTCCCTTGACTACCATAGCTGTCCACAAAATCTTCCATGGGGTCCTATCAGTGTTGGAGCTAGAGTTTCATGGTTTCTTCTGTCCCCAAACTGTACTCAGCAGCAGAGCAGTTCCTGTGTTTGAGGGACTGGGAGTAACAGCTCAGGGCCTAATGAGAGAGAGCAATAGGCTCATCAGCAAGGAGACATAGGAGAGAAATACATATATGCATGCACACATACCCATGTATAAGTAGATACATAAAGATAAAACAATCAGAAAATAAAGAGACTACAGAGAAAGAATACTTCCTAAAAGTGGTTTGGCATAAAATTTCTCATGAGCTGTTAATATATGCCGTCTCTAGTAATGCAGATTTCATGCCTAAGGAGTAAAAATCTGGCAACACTTTCCTCTTCGTTGAAGAAGAGATTCTGGGGCCTCCTGCTGCAGTCCAGATACTGGCATAAGCTAGTATTAGTGTCTCATAAGGGATTTTTTAAATTTTTTAATGTTTTTTTTTTTTTTTTTTTTTTTTTNTTTTTTTTCCTTCAGCTGAGGTGCTGTAGTATTGTGTTTTGTATTCTCTTGATGCTAAGTAATCACTTTGTTCTCACTCAGCTTGTCAGGAGGTTGCACTGGAGCCTCTGAGGAGACTGGACCTGGAAAGTTGCTAAAAACAAAGATAGGTGAATAATTGCTAAGGGTGTTCTAGGGGCGTTTCAACCTCTTCTGTAATTAAGAAAGCACAGCTTGGGGTTTGTATAGATGTTTGTAGATTTTTTTTCTCATCTCATCTATTTTTTAGAAGAGAAATCTGAGTAGTTCTCCCTTCTTTTGTCTTCTTGTTGAAATGCTATGGAAAAAAAGAAACAGAAAGTAATTAGCAAAGTCACTTCATAAAATGCGCCTCTCCCCTCAATCCAAACATGGGAGGTAACTAGCACCCTGTTCCTGATTAGCTCTAGATTCAAGAAGAAAATGAGGGGAAAGCAGATGATTTGTAGTGCAGTTATCTTCTGAATCCTGGTTTTCAGTAGTCACTTCCTCCTTGAGTGTTTTATATTAAAATACTGTCTCACTGTTCAATTAACTAATTTAATTCCTGTATAAGATTCATCTGGACTCCAACTACTCGTCTTTTGAATCATCACTAGGAGTTTGCAAGAACTGGTGAACTTTTTCAATAAGTATTTTCCATTTCTTGAGGCAAGACATTGTGTTTCCTCTTCATGGCCACAATAGAAATTGACAGGGGATTTCTGTGAGTCGAAGCAGATTCCAAGGATGGCTTCAGTAAGATAATTTCTTCACAACACCATTCTTGGAAAAATTATACAACACAATGTACGACTCAGGCTGTTTTTTCCTTTCAGTACTCCTGACTTTAAAAAATAAAACAAACCCACTAAAATCTTTTCCAAATGATATAGTACTGTAGTAGAGCTTCACTTTTTTTTATTGCTGGTGAATGTAAATGCTGAGCTAACACCATGTAAAAATTTGAAATGGAAATAGCGAAAAACGTGGAAATTTTATTTTACTTTCAGGTACTTTCTTCTTAAGAGGAAAATCAGAATTGCAAGGCAGCTTGCCTCTCTAGGCTTTACATGAATCCTGATTAAAATGAATGGCTCTTTTAAAATATAAAGCTGTTTGCTTTCAGAAAAATTCACAAAAGCAGCAATTCTGTTTTAGCCTATGACAACACAGGAAATTTTGAAAATCACAATTGTCCGTAAGCCTAAATAGCTGGGGAAAAATGATAGACATTTGGTTAGCTTTACTGAGGACATAATGTGCTGTTTGGCCTTCAGTACAATGTTTCAAAGCACTTGGATCCAAAATACCTCTCTGAGTCACGCTGAATGTTTTATCTTCAGTGCAGCAGCCTCATTTACAGGAGTGGGAGCTATGATATTGATCATTAGAAGTTGCACATTGCTAACATTTTAGCCATAAACTTATTATAACCCTAAAAAAAAAAGAATATTATCTTACTTGGAGTGGATTGAAATGCCTATTTTACAGATGCTGGATGAAATTTCTGAACTTGCATGAAGTTTCTTTTTAATCTTGAATAAAAAGGTTCTTTCTGTGTTAATTTAGGAACTGTTTTACTTTCCTTTGTGCCTGCTGTCTGCTGTTTAAAGGCTGAGGTGCACCTTTGTTTTTCTTCCACAAACCCTCCCAAAGTGCAGAAATCCAGTCAGTCACTTTCACACACCCACAAAAAATAATGGCTTGACCTGCTCGTGGCCAGATCTGACATGCCCTGCTGTGGTGGGAAAATTAATTCACCTCACTACACTGCAGTCACTCTCAGCTGAGTCCTTCAGTTATTTCATTATGATCTAACTAAGGCTGATAACAGATCTCATTTGATACTGCGGATGGCTGGGGGGGCAGCACGGGGGTGGGAAGTGGATGCCCTCACATGTCAAGCCCTTGCATCTAACCAACCAAGCTTTGTGAGGCTTTCTTGCCTGATGGAAATGGGGGTGATTAAAGACATGTTGTGCCCGTCTGTGTAGCTTCCACATGATTTTTCTCCCTTAGATGATGTTCTGTGCATTTAGCATATTTGAAAACCTAGCGGCTTTTCATCTTTGGCATGGGAAGGGAGGGATGTTTTTGATGGACTGGCTGGAGGAGCACACTCAGAGTCCAGTGTTTTCTGGAGGAAGGATCCATTATCATCTTTTCTTTCTACCCATTTTTTTTTTTTTTCACCTGCGCGGTGACAGATGGACGAAGAAAACCCTGGAAAAGTGCTAATTGCTCTTTTTCTTAATTCAAGTGGTTTGGAGGTTCAGGAGATCAGGAGACCCTCTAATTAAAGAATCTGTGAGCAAGCTGGGCATCTGGCCTCTGGCACTTTAATCAGCTTTGTAATATGAGGAGAGGGCAGTGATTGTCTATTTACTTGACAGCTTGAAGAGGTATATGTAGTAAGCAAATACATTTGCTCAGAAGATGCCAAATTGTTATAACAACAAAATGCCTGCTATCCATTTTGTGTCTATCATTTAAAAAAAAAAAGGGTAAATGTACCCCTTCTCCATCCACTGAGTGGATCTGTGTGGCTTATAGGATTGTTTGCCATGATTTTGAATCCACAACAATACTGCTATGCAGAAGTTTTGTGATATACGCAAGTATCATGATACTGAGTCAGATAAGAGTTTCCCTGATACGACAAAACTACTGAACTGAGGTTTTTTATTTCTGAGTCTGATGTGAAATATCTAATTTCACCCATTTGCCTATGAAGAATTGAATGAAGAACATAGCTACTATTCCCCCCATTTTTCAAAGGATAGAAATCCTAGCTCACACACCTGGAATTTGGCACAGAGTATGACAAGGCTACTTCATGTTATTGAACATTATGTTGAGTATAAAATTATGTAGTGCTGTTTTCCTGAATCTGATGACAACTTGGAATAATTGCTGAGCAATGTGAATTTTGAAATTCTTCCTAAATGCTGTTAGCTCTGCTGTTAGTAGAGATGAATGTTGAAATACCATCACTATTACTTAAATATACATGATCCTGTTGAATCAGCTGAATTCACATTATATCACTGTTTATCTTTTTAAGAGAAAGAACTCATAAAACGCTTATCTTGTTAAGGCAAAGTACATCCCATATTCTTCAAGGTGAAGCTCTAGTGTCAAAGTAAACAAGGCAGATGTCTCTTTAATAACTGTGCAATTCAGACTTATATTTAATTAATTAAAATGTCAGCACGAAGACACTAAAGGAAGCTGTTGTAGCTTTTAGAGTTTGCTGCAGAATCCAAAAGACCTTGCTGCAAATGCAAATCTTGCATCATGTGTATTCTTTGAAATATAGATGGCTTAGCTGCTGGCATCTGGTCAATGAAGCTTTTCTTTGCTAGTCTTTGAATCGAGGTTAAATATTACATAACAGTAGATGGCATTTTTATTTTCTACAAACCTGTCAAACCTATCACCTCTAAAACTCATCTTAATAACTCTCATCTGTATTGGAAACCTCTTTCTAATTCAATATTAGAAAAGCCAATATTGAATGGATTGTTACTCAGCAGGAGCCTCTGGCTGACAAGAGGAATGTCTCCTCAATCCCATTGTGGTACTTCAATTGCACTTTTCCAGGCCCATGAATAGACAGAGCTCTCCACTTCCTATTTTTTACATATCTTTGCAATTAGCTTTATTTTAAAATTTTCTTCATCAGGGAAAGTCTCTATCCACTTCCTTGCACACCATATAGAATACTAGCAACCATTGGTACTTTTATAGCTGGCCTCCAAACCATCAATTTGAATGAACAAAGCAGACTATTTTCTCACACTTATAAGACCTACATTTATAGTATCCACATGCTGGGGTAATTACTGCTAAATAATTTAATACTGTAAAAACTGACATATCCATTTAGGTGTATGCCTGTTATATTGTTAAACTGTATTGGGGTTTTGACCTCTATTAGACAGCAAATAATCCTACTAAAGACTGGTCATTCACTCTCTCTCGCTCTTATGGAGAATTTTATTCATAAAGCTTAGGGTTTTGCAGCTATTCTCATCGTGAGATTAGTAAGTATACACTTGTGACAGCACTAAAAATTCAGTGCAATCACAATCATGTTTGATTACCAATTCAGAAGGATCTAGCCATCTAGCTGCAAGGATAATTTTGCTCACTGTAAACAGCTTGAAGAATTGTGTGCGATCATGTTGTGTGACCAAAAAAAAAAAAACCAACAACGAATTAGATTATTTGCTAAATGCCAAGGCACATTAAATATTTTTGACAACAATGAAGATTCTTTGTAAATTTTAATTAGACTGGAAATTATTGCACAGAGCCTGCTTCTCTATAATCCTTTTAAATCAGAGTAGTTGTAATTGGCCTTAGAGACTCAAACTGTTTCGTGTTTTATTTTCTAGAAGTTCCGCTTCTGCATATGTAATAACAGAATCCTTTGTGGATACAATACAATAGACATGTGTGTAGGGTTATTTTAGTTTATTTGTTTTGGTAGTGAGTCAGATAACCAGAGAAAAGGAATATAGAAAAGAAAACATCTTGAATGCTCCTAGATATGAATACTACTTACTTACTTATGCAAAAAAAGTTGTATAGAAATCATATTGGGCCAGATGAGGCCTAGAAAAGAAGCATAACCCTGCTGTTCAACATCTGCCAAGGGCCTGGACCTATATTTTGCCTGTACTGTCAGAGGCTTCAGGAAACCTAATAATGTGAGTTTTCCTGAACACAAAGCCATGGATTTTTAGCAATTCTAGCAGAATCCTCAAGGATTCCTTTTCAAAGTTATGATTTTACTTTTTTTCTTCTGGTTTTGGGTTCAGAGGAATGAAAACTTCAGGAGAGCCTGTGGGAGAGGATGAATTCTGCTGCGACCTTTCTACATCAAATAAAGACCTTTTTCAGCACAAGATCCTTATGCTACTACTGAAGTGTAAGTATGTCTGTGTGTTTGTATAAATAACAGCTATAATATAATATAAATAATGGGTGTGAGCAGTGGCAGATAGTCAAGGAGTTAAGTGGAAGTCAAAATTAAGTGGGAATTTTGAGGTTTATTTGATGTAACACTTGGCTTTGAGGATGGAGGAAGTTGGACTTGAGGCAAACCTGCAAATTACAGCCCAACCCCATTAGAAATTAGCTGGTAGTAATCAGAGAGCCTTAACTGACTGCAAAAGTACCTTTAATCTAGAGATGTGGGATTCTGTTGGGTGGCTGTTGCTCATTCTCTCACAGGCCGAATTAGCCTACAAAGCTCAATACATCAATACATCCAATATAAAATTTCAGCTCATCTCTGCTGAGCTTTGATTTATCACCAATATCCAAAATGAAGCAAGGTTTGTCTTGGAACAGTTTACACAGGATTAACATTCATGTGAACATGACTTTCATTGAAATAAGTCTACTCTGTAGACATGCTGAGAAAATAATATATTTAGAGCCACCTTCAACCACTTCATGTATGGAAGTCACAAACCCCAGTATCCAGTGTGGCTCTATGCAAATTTTAGATCTATTGAATTACTTTAGTTTTCCTGGATCTAGTGAAGGGTAAACACTGGCCTACATACAATCCTTTTATATTTTTAATATTAAATTTACATCCATTACTCAGAAGTATAAAACTCATCTGCTAATATTCATTTATTAAAAATTGCTAGAGTCCAAGGATGAGATTTCTGTAGCATTAGTAAAGTAAATGCAAAAATGCACAGAAAGGACTAGAATGTTACTAAATCATCAGTTACAAACCCGACTTTAGAAGATAAAAAACTTAGCATAAAAACAGTATAAATATCAGTCTTAACTGTTTCAAGGAGATAAGAGTTGCATGAATGAAATCCATCCAAATCAGTGAAAAAAAAAATCTGTTATCTTCAATGAGGTTTGTTTCTGATACTCTGGAAGAAAATCTCAAAAAATATCTTTATCAGCTTGACAATTTTTTTATTTCAGTGGCTTATTTTGGGATCAAGCTAATTTCTTTCGATAAACTAAAAATATCTAACCAGCAGAGAAATTTACAAACCAAGCTTTTATCCTAGGCCCTAGCTTAACTTACTCTTCTTTCCTTTAGGAAAACCATGAATATTTTTGTATACTGATATTAGTGATTCTTAGTTTGATTATATGCAACATCATGAAGTTTTAAGGGCATCTCTGGCAAAGACTATTCCCTTTTCTTCCTTCAGGTCTCCCTCATTGCTGGCTGAATTAATCTGCTGTAGAACAGTGAAGACATGGAAAATGTTGAGGTGTCCAAAGCTGGAGGGACAGGATGTAATAGAGAGGAATCTATACATTCAGATGGGACATTAAAAGGACTTCTGACTCACGCCGAAGAGTAAGACAGAATACACGGTTCTGAAGAGCCGGAAGTGTAAACTGAATTCTGCAAGCTGGAAGAAGAGGCCTTGGGCAGCTCATCAGTTTGGGAGAATGGGGAGGCTGCCCTGGCTCTCAGCCTGCTGCCTGTGTGGCTCATGGGGCTGGCAGTGGGGCCAGGAGCAGGATGTTTGTGGCAGGTGGGAGCCCTTCCCCAAAGCCTCTGGCCAGTGAGAAATTGTTGATTCACTGTGTGCTCCTGGGGCCTCTGCATTGCAACCTGTTGGCCTGGCATCAAAGAGAAAGGCTTTGCTGTCTGCAGCCTCTTATCAACACACTTTACTGGCCAAATTCCATGGACTTTGTCTAAGCCTTACAGAGGTGAACCACCCATGGAGTCAGTGGAAGCCTGTTTTAAGCAGCGCTTGAATAAGGAAATTGAAGGCACTGCCAAAGGGAAGGCTGGACTAGGTGACCTCATTGGTCTTTTCCACCATAAGGTTTATTAGTCAGAAAAATACTGTGCAGGGGCCTGCAGTGTGTTGGGAGAGGAGCAAGCACGCTCCTGAAGTAGCAGTGCTGGAAGGCATTAGGGCTTAGGGTGGTTTAATTATCTCAGTGCTGCTGCTGGGAAGAAATTCTCAGTTCATCAGCACGTGAGTCCTTTCAGCACAGGTCACTGCAGTTGGGCAGCAGGGCCATCACTGTGTACTGCCCCAGGGCAGCACAGTCCTACAGCTGCTCCTGCCAGCTGCCTGGCCATGCTCCTTCCCACCCCTTGTCCTCTAAGTCCTACAGACACTAGCTCTCCAAAATGGAAAAAAACCTTTGAAATAGGAGACTGCTTTTGAAGCAAGCAGAGTTTTAATATGAAGAATGCTACATTTTACAATACACGTGTGAGCGTTGTGCAAGTATATCCAAAAAGAGGGGGAAAAAGACTTTATGCACACATATGCAAGCACATATTTATTTACAGAGCCTGCATCTTCTTAAGGTAAAGTAGGTTATAAAACTGACAATGAGATGGAGTCAAACTTTGGGGTTAGGTACTTGAGCACTGGCCTCTGGCATCATGTTTCTTGTTAGTCTCAGCATCTCATTTGAAAAGTCATTTATATTGATACTATTACCAGACACCTGACTCATAGCTGCAATGTAGAGGTTAATTAGCTTCGAAGTTTGGAAGCTCATGATGTTTGGAAGATGAAAAGTGCTATAGTGTCTTGTTGCTATGTTGCTGATTATTTCTGTGGTAGGTCTCATTGAATGTGTGTCAGTGGAAATGCAGGTCCATGATGCAAATGCCACCCCTGTGCTCTCCAGCTCAGAAATGCTGAGGTACTGATGAATAATCAAAGGAATTTGATGGTAGTACCATGAAGAACTGGTGGGTACTACAAAACTGCGAAGTTACTGCAGGCAACATACTCTTGGTTTGCCTTGATTTGCCATATTTACCTGCGGACCAAGCATGTGCTTTTGCCAGCTGCAAGGTAAGGCAGAACAAGGCAGAATCTTCTGGCACCTTCTTTCCAGTTAATCTTCTGGGGGAGAGAGGACTTGTTTTTCTCCTCCCTGCTCTCTCTGCTTGCTGCTCCTCTGGCCAGGATGCCTGGTGTGGGCGGCATGTCCCCTTGAGCACTCTGAGACTTCCCCTGACTTCCTCCCCCTGAGCTCAAACGTCTCCTTTGATTTTCCTGATGCCTGTCACCCTGCCTCTGCTGCTGCTGATGTTCCCAGGGATGCTGCAGATGCAGGAGTGCTCCATGAAGCTTGGGGGGGATGGGGCAGAGAGAGCCTCACTCAAGCCTGCATTCACCACTGTTCTCTGCAGCCCCAGCACACGAAGACCAGGGTGAAGCTCAGCCAGCAGTGGCTCTGCCCTGGCTGCCTTCCTGTGTGCCTCATTCACCAGCCTAATGCTCCTAAATATACGACTGCCTCCATCTTGTCACCCTGCCACAGCTCACCCTCTCACTGATGTGAATGGGTACTATATTTACCCAAGAGAGTCATGAAAATTGCCATGACAATGATTGTGGTTGCTTGGGAATGCAAGGAGCTAATTTTGCCTGAATAATAAGACACAGAGTCATCTGTCTCCCTTGGTAAAGCAACAAGGAGTTTATGCAGGTGAGAACAGGTAATCTTTGTGAGGGCATAATTGCAAAATGCAAAAATGTTCCTGTATCAGTTCAGACCGGTGACTAATAAAAGGTTCTATGTGCTAAATGGCTGAAGTTTGATGCACTCCCTCATTGTGATGAAGATCTGTAGGAAAACTGAGCTTCCCTACCTCCTCGTTTCACCACCAAAGAGGAAAAAAAATCCCATAAAAAAAAAAAACACCCAAAAAAACAACTTCAGCCTGAAAATAACTCTATACTGTACATCTTTGCCTAGGGCAAATTTTTCACTGATGAGTAACAGCATTTTCACAATTCACCTTTTATATTTATTGATCTAATGCTATGTAGTATGCCAAAGTTCATTTAAAGGAGACTACAGCTTTTGCTTTTGGGAATCTGAATGAGACGATAATTACCAAAACCTAAAACTTTCTTAACTGATGCTTTTTTACTTCTCTATCACCCTCCATCACAAAATCTGTGAAGACCTGTTTGGCAAAATGCTGACAAAGATCCCACCCTAACAAACTGAAAAAGCACTAAAGAAGTTCCGGTTTTGTTTCAGAAATGTCCTGGCATCTGTGAACAAACAGAAAAGTCGGTCCCAGTAACGCAAATTCCCCCGAGGCACTGAAGTTTGGGAAAGGCCGTGTGGCTGGGCAGGTGCTCCTTTGCAGCGCTGCGGCCGCTGGCTCGGTGTCCCAGGGCACACCTGCGCTGAGAACAACACGAGGGGCTGATTTCGTGCACGGATCGGAAAGACGCCATTTCAGGCATTTGCTAGCTTTTCCCAAGCCGGGCACAGCAGTTCCCCCGGAAAGCTGAGGAGTGTTTTCTGCCGCACCTGAGTGCAAGAGGCACCAAGTGGATTCGCACAGGCACAGAGAGAGGCACCGTCGGCCGGCAGCGCTTCCCCGGCTCACACCGCGCCGGAGGCAGCTGGGCTCGGGCGCTTCTCCGCTCCGCTTGTCTGCGGGAGCAATCAGCCTTCTAAGGCACTGGTCAGACTCAGCGAAGGGAACTGGTGGCTTTAAAACTGCTCCCCGGAGTCAGATAAACAGTCTCTCAGGGCTCAAAAAGAAATCTCGCACTCACTCTTAATTTTTTTTTTTTTTTTTTGGTGTCTTGCACTTTTAGTAAGTGACAGTTTTGCAAATTGCTAGTAAAGAACTTAAATGTCTAATTAAATCTCGAAGATGTACAAGAGTTTGAAGAGCGTGATTGATGCCCACAAAGGTATGGCTGTCTAATGGAGTCGTCCTGACAGCAATCGCGAAAGCCCATTTAACGGCTGATGTCTTGTTGTGATCCATGTTGTCATTTTTTCATTACTGATTAAAATTAAAAATCTGCTTGGCAAATCCATTGTAAAAATTTCCTTCATGAAAATCGACGGGTACAAATTATTTTGTCAATCGCCTGGCAATCAAACTGTGACTGAAGACTGTTTCATGCCCATAGATTATTTTTTTTTTCCTTTTACTCGTGCCAGTGAGTTTCCATAGAAAAGTTTCTTAAGTGTAGGTGGCAGTCTTGGCAATTTTTTTTTTTTAATAAATAAAGCTGCATCTCTATATGTTAATGAAATGTTTTGTTTATGTTGTCTTCCCATTCCCATTTGAAAGCAAATGGGAATGTTCCTCACTCTGAAAGTTGGGCTATACTACTGAATTGTCTAATGCCATGTAATGACAGGTGAATAATAGTTATAAAAGCCTTTATTAATAAAATCTGTTTTGAGAGTTGAAGCGTAAGCTGTCTAAGATGTAAAACTAGGAAAAAAAAGAAAGAAAAAAACAACCAAACCTTGCAATGCTTTATAGTTAGAATATATTTATGGCTGCACTTCTTGGTGGGGTTTCCAGCTTGGTGTTCCCATGTAGGGGTGCAGCAGACCTGGGTGAGCTGCCCTGGGGTGAGAGCTGCAAATTCACTGCGAGGGGTGATCCAGGATGGCAAAGCGGGGAGAGGCTGTGAATGAACAGTAATGGACTCCTTGCAGGAACAGCACTGAGAACTCAGCAGTGTGTAGTTCACTGTCAGAGGAAAGTAATTTAGAGCTCCTAATCTCTCTGTAAAATTCAAAGATGCTTTACTCTGGCTAGAAACAAACGGACAACTCAAGCAGCAAGAAAAACATTATTGTCCCATTAATAAAACTTTTCTCCCACTTAATTGATATTTCTGCTTCTCATAATTGAGTCTCATCGCTGAGTATAAATCAAAGATGATAAAAATAGCTCTCCATAGCTGATACGCGTGCTGGTTTCAAGTTTGATCTCTGTTGCTGTTCATGCTTATCTAATCTAATCAATGTATCTTTTTCTGCAGGTTCTTATATCATCACTGAGGATACTTCTTATTTCAGAGAACAAGAGAAAGGGAATGTTTTGTTTTGCAGATTTGTTTCTTTATTTTGATATTTAAATGAAGATGTTGAATTTTATTGTGTGCTTTATATATTCTTTTTAAACCCTTCTGAAATAAAGAGTGTATTGTTCACTGTGGATGAGTAAAAATTGTCTGAATAATTTTAGCCTTGTTTTAAGTTCATCATATTTTAATGAGCATGAGCATTTTATTAGTAACATTCTCAAGGTTGTGAAATTTTTAAAACAAAGATTTGCAAGTTACTTTACAGTAAATATATTTATGTTTCTATGAAATGGGTTGCAGATTTTAATGTGAAGATCTTGTCTGCTTATGGCAAAATGTATTTGTGTGATAATGATTTTGGAAAGCTGATGTACCATACCCCAGAGTAAAATAATAGAAAATAATTACTGGGAGAAAGCTGGCTGCCCAAGTCACAGATTTAAAAATTGTTCAGTGTCTCTGGGGATATGCTTTAGGCAGTTAAAACTTGGAGCTGGTGTCTTTTTATTGCTGCTTAAATTTGGATGTAGCAACAACATTAATAAGAACAATAACTTTTTTATTGAAATGTTAATTTCCAGAATAAAATGTATGTTTTGACCTCTGCTATAGAGAATTGTAGAAGTATGTGCTTTCAGAAGTTACGTACTATACATCTGCACAAATCCTGGAAGAGCACAGTATGCTCGGGAGCCACGTGCTGTTTTCATCTCTGAGCTCCTGCTGGAGGGGACTTGCATCTGCACTACGAGTTTCCCTGCACATGGTCGCTTTTAACTATGAGTTTCCCCAATCTTTCAAGATGGGAGAGGCAGATCTGAGCTATTGCAGCCTGTTTTTGGTAGCCTTGCCTGCTGAACTGGTACTCTGGGCTGAAATCCAGGCAACACGACAGGACTACTGCTGTTCCCCAAACAATTGCACAGGGCATTTGCTGCTTCATCGGTTATTGTTCGTAGCATGGGTAATAAGTGAAAACAATGGGTTGGAGTAGAATAAGGAAACAAACAAAATAACAATGTGAGTACCAAAACAACAGCAGCAAAAAACCCCCAAGTTTACATGGTTTTAATAATGTTTATGTGACAGAGAGAAAGGCCGAGGAATTTTAGCCATGTGGGATATGTCACTCTTTATTTCTGCCTCTGAGGCAAAAGCAAAGCAAAATGCTTAATAGTTTGAGCTTGGAGCAGGGTGTCAACCTCAGTTTACGAAAGCTTATTATTTATTTTACAGTAGTGCCCCAAATGTGCCAGCTGCTACATAAAAATACTGGGAAACAGGCTTTTCCCCTGAGAGCTGGTATGATGTGACCCCTCTTTAAGGCTGTCTGCAGGGTTTGAGCCTGAGGCTCACAAGCATTCAAAACGTGCACACACTGAGAACTTTCCCACTCTGCTGTCATATCATGTCTCTGTTACAGGATCAAATCCTGGCATGTACCATCCTTCATCCAATAGCCCTTTTTCATGGAAAGGAAGTGGGAGCGTGGGTTTGGAGGTTTGCTGTGAGAATTAGATGACAAATTCCCCTGGTATGCTACAATGCTCTTTGGTCACAGAGAAAGGACTTTGCAGACTTTAGAGTAAAAAATTAAATTTGGAGAGCTAAATCCTAAAATAGAATTCACAGAGCTATCACCTAGCTTCATACCTTTCTTTTGTATACAGCTACCTGTATTAAAATTGCAGCAGAAGCTCAGCAAAACTGACATCTTTGGAGGTTCTGAAATTGTGTCCAAAAAAAGCAACAAAGCTGGTAAAGGGTCTGGAGCACAAGTCCTATGAGGAGTGGCTGAGGGAGCTGGGAGTGGATAGCCTGAGGAAAAGGAGATCAAGGGGGGACCTTCTCAGTCTTTACAACTACCTGAAAGGAGGTTGTAGCAAGGGGATCATTCTCTTCTCACAAGTAACAAATGATACAATGAGAGGAAACTGACTCAAATGGCACCAGAGGAGGTTTAGATCGGATATTAGGAAAAAAAAATTCACTGAAACAATGGTCAGGCATTGAAACAAGCTGCCTGGGGAACTAAGTGGTTGAGTCACCATCCCTGGAGGTATTTAAAAGACATGGAGATGTGGCCCTTAGGGACAAAGTTTAGTGGTGAACTTGGCAGTGCCATGTTAACAGTTGAACTCAATGATCTTAAAAGCCTTTTCCAACCTAAATGATTCTGTGATTTTGTGACCCCATGATTCTTAGTGCATAACTCACACCTGACATGGTCAGTGATACTCTGGAAGGCAATGTGGGCATGGCAATAAAGGTTAAAAAGTTTTTTTTGGTTCAAAAGTTTTGGTGGGCTTTTTTTTTTTTTTTTAAATTTTTTTAAAATTTGTCTTCCTGTCCACAGTCATAAGTTATTCACTTGCTTAAATGCCTAGTTTCAGGTTGTTACTGAAGTTGCATGTCTATGTCAACATACCTTGAAATGGAATTCATTGCAGAGATTGCCTGCCATTATTCTTAGTAAAAATAATGGAAAATCCAGTGTCCAAATTCCTCATAAAGCATTACAGTGTCATCTGACTGAAAGGATTTTTGGGTTAGCATTGTGACTTGCTAAGAGTTTTACTAATGAGCACTGTTCAATCAGAAATGTGTGATCCACAAAACCAATATTGTTTTCAGAAAGGACTTTGTTTTGATTTATTTCTCTAAACACTAACTTCTTATGCATGTGAGAAAATTTTAAACAACATTTGAAACAGAAAACTTCTGTATCCTTTCTCTGTTTTTTGTCTGAAATGTGTGTAATAAACAGCAGTAGGTGTCATATATAATAACACATCCTATACAATATAAATGTACATTATAATATTATATACTCTGTACAAATACAACATACCAAGTAATTCTATATGTTTAGAACTATAAGGCTCTGAATATTTTCAAAAGAGCCAGAACCCTTCAAGACTTTTGCCCTTGTGGGTGCAAATGTCCAAAGTGAGGTTGGAACGAGTTGTCTTTTGTGACAACTAGTGAACCAAACTAATTTAATGGCATTTTATTATGTCATTCATCTTACCTATCAAGTTAATAGCTATGAGGGTACTTGCTTTCCTAATTTTTTTCCCAAAAATGAATGACCAAGGGAGGAATCCGGTTTCTCTAAAAACTCAGGCAGATGCAGGCTCTCTGGTGAGTAGAGGACATGAGATAGGCATTTATTCCTCACCTCCCTGAAGGTCCTGTGTCTAATTCAGCTCCTCCACTTAGGGACCTGCTCTTACTGCAAGTTACTTGTGAGCTTTACTGTGGACTCTTCACTACTGCTGGGTGAAACAGGTTCTTGCTCATGTGGTTGAAGCCTCTGCTGTCATATCTTTGCTTTCCTGCTACCTGAGGGAGCTGAGCTGAGGCGACAGCAGGTACCTGTATCTGTACCAGAGTCACATCTCCTGATTGCAGCACAGGGGTAACCTTTGTGCTCGCGAATAAATGTGTGGCATATGTATGACATACATAGCAAGTATTTAAACTTTTGCCCTAGAGTGTGTTAGTAATTGTCTGTATGTGCTAAATACATTACCATTTATTGAATTAATTATCTTTTATTCTTACATTTGACATTCGACAGTGATCCCATCAGTCTAGTGTCACTGAGTTGATAATCACATAGTAAGTTTTAAATCCCATAATATTTCATATTGAACTGTTTCCAGAAGTTATTTACTTTTAATACCTGTTACGTTGAAATGTAACAGTGCTGCTGTTTCAGTGCTGCTGAAATCAGAGTCTAGACTGCAAAAAATTTAGAAGCAGGGATCTTGTATTTTAATGGGGAATTTTTAGGTTATGGGCTGGCAAATATTTTCTCTAGCAATGAATTTCATTCAAAAAGTTATGCCATAGAAAAATATTAGAGATTAGACGAGACATTCATATTTTTCCTGTGGTTTTAGGATTTTCTTTATAGCATTAAATATCTCAAATCTAATGAGACAGTTACCCCTTGCAAACACAGTTAGTACATAATCTTGAAGTGTGTATGATTCTGTAAAACTGCAGTGTGCAATCACAATTATCTACAGCTTTTAAATTACTTTCAGGAACACAATATAGCTCATAAATCTGAGTTTTCTTATTTGCAGAGCTTCTCTCCCAGGAACAGTGATTTTGGAAAAGAAAACAATTTTTTGAGAGAGCATAAAGTACTTGAAAATAAAGGAGGTCCTCTCAATGTGGATTGCTGTAACCGAGGTCAGAAACTGGACCCTTTCACTTCTGAGAGCTAGTAGGTTAATGCCTCATTACGCCCCAATAGTCAAGGGATTAACAGACTTTCCATTACATGCTCCTGTATTGAGAGGTTAATATCTCAGCCTATAAAAATTTTCTGTGTGCTGAAACTTGGCACACGAGGCCTCGAAATGGGAGAAACTTGTTTTTACAGAATATGGTTTAAATCACTTGGATATTTTTTAAGTTACAAGAAAGAAAAAAAAAAGACAGAAGTTTGTGGTTTCACACTGGGATTTTTTATGGTCCTAAAAATGCAAACTGAGCTTTGACTTAAGCAATGTAATTTTGCATAATGTGAGCTATTGTCTCTCAGTATTAAACAGAGCCTTGAAAACTTCTGCCATTTTAGGTCCCTGAACATTTTTTTTACCCCATTTTCAGTCTTAGCTTTCATTTCTGGTTTAAGTGAATGTAAAATATAAAGTGACACCAGGCTGAAACTGTATTGCATATTACTATGTTTCAAAAATCCTATCAAGAGTTGTTGATGTTACATAAGCATCCCTTAAAATTAAGCTGGTTTTATCTTAAACTCACTTCAGCAATTCTCTCATGGTGTCAATGTGCCCAAAACGGTGTCAGCAATGTTCCAAAGAACTGAAAGAGGAAAGTAAGAGGTTATGTTGACCTGTGTGAAAAGCTTACAAGAGAACTTAAACTGTTATAGTAGGTGGTGCTCAAAGATAAATGGTCACGTATCATGTCATTCACCAGCCCTCTTCTGTTTTTGCACAAAATTCTGCAGCACCTGCAACTATACTACTGAGGCAGAAATGTATGTGGCATGTAGAATCATGAAAAGGTTTGGGTTAAGGGACATTAAAGATCCTCCAGTTCCACCCCCTGCCAACAACTTTCACCAGGTTGCCCAAAGCCCCATCCAAACTGACCTTGCACACCTCCAGGGGTGTGGTGCCCACTGCTTCTCTGGCCAGCCCGTGTCAGTGCCTCACCACCCTCACAGTAAAGAATTTCTTCCTAATATTTAATCTGTATCTCCCCTGAGTCTAATTTATTAACCCGGTAGTAAGGATCAAAACTTGTTTCAGCTTCAACTGTTCTAGAATCTGGTCTCTCTTAAATTCACCCTATTTCATGATATATCTTACCCTACTTACACTGTATCTAGTATTTAAACCATCAGTTTAAAAAATAATTATTCAAGAAAATTTATAAGTAATCAAAAGTTGGACATTAAGTACATTTAAATCCAATTAAATCAGTAGTTCCAAATTTTTTTGTATATTTCAGAACTTAAAAAAATTATTTTGTTCACTTGCAAGACAGCACTTACACAAAAAGTCTACAGGAGGAGGGAATGGGAGCTGGTTTCTTTTTAAGATCAATGTGCATTGAAAACAGTACTTTGAATAGCTGGGACAGAAAGTAAGTACTGCAATTAATTAGTGGTTTTTTGGTTTTTTTTTTTTTTTTTGCATTCACATCTTTCTCCATTTTCTCAATGGGAATATTTAGCACTCCGATTCTGTTTATATACTGCTGCTGGTAAGTGACATGACAGATTGTTGTGGACTGCAGGGCCAAAATCTGCATTTAGAAAACGCAGAATGAAATGGGTTTTAAAGGTAGTGTGGACAGAATTTCACTCGAGTGAAGCCAGCTTGATTCAGTGAGGGCACCATGAGTCTCAGCAGGGCCCAGCTCTCCTGCCAAGAGAGCCGAGAGCTGACCTGGGTGTCTCTCTGGTGCTGCAGCCAGTGGCACTGCTGTATCTGGCTTATACCTCCACATCCTTTCCCTTTCCTCCACATCCTTCCTTTCCACAGTACGTTCCACACGACTGTGTGTGTACAGAGAGATGTATCATGTGATGTCCATGACACAGCTGACAAAAGGGACGTGAAAAGAATGCTATTAAGCATCAGCTGAGACCCCAGGATTCAAACTACACTGGAGAGAAGTTTTCCTGTGAAATTGAAAAATTGGTATCTTGTTAGCAGGGTTAAAATGCTAATCTTCAGTTGTGCTAAGTACAGGAATTGAAAATTATAAGGAAAAATTAAAAAAAAAACAAACCCCACAAATCTATTTTTTCCACAGGACACTGTAAAATTAATCAAGCTTGTGTGGTGACAAAGCTGTTGTCTTAGTATCCTTGAGACTGAAACCTGCCCTGGTGGTTCTATGTGCTCTTCCCAGCCCATGCCAGCGGTGAAGGGGGAGGCATTGCTCAGTGGGAAGCGCTACGACTGAAAATAAACTTCACCAATCAACAGCAGAGGAGTTGAAGCTGCACGAAGCTGGTTCCTAACTCAGTTCACCTGAAAAAGTTTTTTCCCTCAAGAAAAGTTATTGTAACCACAGTCCAGAATTAATTTGGACTACATATTTTTGGTAATTTTTCCCTTTTTGTATATTTGGGAACAACGTTTTCAAGGTTATGGCCATTATACCAGTTATTTTTCCAATTCTACTTTAGGATGACATACTACAAGGTAGCCTAGGGAGGAATTGCACTGCAAATTATATGAAAGGATTTAAGAGGGAAGAAAAAGGCATCATTTTGGCAAGAAATTTGTGACTTTTTTAAAATATAAAAAAATAATAAATATGTATTGGATTTTCCATAAAGGTACTGTAACCTTCAGTCCCTTGCTATTTCAAATTATATAGTACTTCTTTATATGCCTTTCTGTCCTAATCTGTTTTGTGATGTTGTTTTGTTGTATTGTGTTGATAAGAGGCTATCTTGGGGCCAGGAAGGGATAAGATGTTAATAAAATTCTTGTTTGCTGTTACAGAATCAAACAAGTCTGAGGTTTCATGTCAAATTATTGCTGGCTTCTCTTTGTATCAATCATTGTGAGAAAGACCTCTTAACTCTTTATGAAGGTACAAAAAATAAAATAGCCCAGAAATCTTTCAAGGTACAAAGAAGAATTAAGCTTAGGTGGAAAGCTTTCATTTGTTTATTTTCTCTTTAGCAGTATTGAGTCTTTTATGAGGAAGTCCCTGCTAGTCAGCCTCTCAGATGAGATGACATTTAAAGCTGATTGGAAAACTGCAAATTTTTATCACAAAAAAGTGAACCAAAAACAATAACACCACCCCTCCCCCCAACTTAGAAACTTTTATTTGAAAGGGAAACAAACTACCTTGTTTGCAGAAAAAGCTGAAAATTTTTTCTTTGTTTTTGGTGATATGCTATTTATTATATGTGCCATAGGGAAAAGAAGAAAAAGAGGAAAATTGGTATGAAAACTTTTTTATGGAGAAATATTTATTTCCCTCATCTCCAATCAGTTTTGAGGTAAATTTCTGTTAATAATTAATGTGAAAATCTGCAGGAATACTTCCATGAATCAGAAATAATTTTTCCCTTTTCCAGGAAAGTCCAACCAAACACAGTATATCAATCAGCTATAATGTATAGAATTAAATGTTTTCTTAAAATTAAAAACAGTTGAAATTTCTGGAGCTACTGCTGTTATTGTAGCCTTTTTTTTTTCTTAAGAGAAGACAAGACAAAAATAGGAAGTATGAATAAATATTAGAAATGGCAGAAAATACAGCTTCACTTTCCAATGAATACTTTTGTTAGGTGTTGGGCTTCTGCCAAATTACATAAGCACAACAGAGGGTCTTAAGCACAGAGAAACTTGGCAAACTTTTACCAAGATCAGCCAGTTTAATGAACTGTGAATACTTGCATCTCTATTTAAAATTCTCAGAAGTGATACAAAATGTGAATTTGCCTTGCCCCACCAACACAGGCTCTTTTCAGACAGAGATAGGCAGAAAGGCAGTGTGGTGAAAAAGCAGAATGTTAGATTGGGGTGGATGGAAAAAGATACAGCTTAGGATTTAGTTAAAACCCATGGACATGGTGATGCCATTTGGTTTCAGCCCACCTAGAGAGGATATTGTGGGTAATCAGCAGTTCTACGGTGAGTGATGTGGCCTTAGGTACTGGTATGATTGGCGACAGCTCTATTGGTAAAGCTCATTTCTTCCAGGCTATCATCTCACAGTTTTCCTCAGCAACTGACAGATAAATACTGTGCAGAAGAACCCCTCACATCCGTGTCATTAAAGTGAACCAAACAGAATACATTCTGGTGATTTGAGCTGTATACATTTTCTCCTATTTCTAGCCTCTCTGAGCTTGTTGTCATGCCAACTTCAGACTTCACCAGGTACCTCAAGGACCCCT
The DNA here is from genome assembly GCA_008694505.1 of Cyanoderma ruficeps. Lineage (NCBI taxonomy): Eukaryota > Metazoa > Chordata > Aves > Passeriformes > Timaliidae > Cyanoderma > Cyanoderma ruficeps. Next base: position 39,775,075 of record VZDJ01007753.1, on the reverse strand, counting down.
TAGCTAAGCTACTTCAGTAATAAGTAGGCAAAATTGACCAGTTTTTACTAGCATTCCTCCTTTATATGACATAAAAAAAAAATAATATAATGGGTGAGCTGGACTTTTGTAACCTTGGACAACTTAGGCTGCAATTCTCTGTGTAACTGTTGTCAAGTTACTCCAAGAGGTAGCAGCACTTCAAGGCCCTCTGAAATTAAAGTGTTGCAGAAAGATGGTAAGGTTTGTAAAGAACCTGGAGACATTCTGAGAATTAATTCAATATTAGCAAATATTACTTGAGGAAAATCACTTTGCCCTTAATGTTGAAAGGAGTTTTGTTGTATAATGATGTATAACAGAAAGAGTGAAATGCAGCTAACACAAAACCATCCCGTTTTGTATCAGGAATATGTCAAACTGGAACAGATCTTTGGGGTTGTATTTTCAAACCTCAAAAGACTACTTGAAAATGAAAAGAATGGAAATAAAAAAAAATAAAAAAAAAAGAGAGAAAGCAATCAAGGTCAAATATCACAAGAGTTCCCTCACATAAGTTTCATTGTAGTTATGTGATATACCTGCATGAGTAAAGTCTACTTTAAGATGTGTAGCTTTACAATAAAAAATTTTTAATCATCTCCTCTCCTCTCCTCTCCTCTCCTCTCCTC
>VZDJ01007753.1:39762999-39773250 GCA_008694505.1 Cyanoderma ruficeps | reverse complement strand
TTTCCTTTCTTCCTTCTCTCCATCCCTCCTATTTCTTTTGCTCTCTCCACTTTTTTCTCTTTTGTGCCCTGCCTTGCCTTCTTGCTTGTTTGCTTTCCCTCTTCTTTCTTTCCTTTTTTCCTTCTTTCATCCCTTCTCTGTCTCCCTTTCCCACATCACATATATCACATCAAGGACTAGTGAGAGTCACTTAGAATAAACTTCCCTCAAATAAAAATTTATCCTTGGGGAATTAGTATCCAAAACTGCATAACTTGGGCTAAATTATGTTCTCATTTACACCCCTACTGTAAGCCACTGAGGCTGTGGGAGTAATAACTGGGAACCACGAGCCAAATTTTTCTTTCAGTCATATCAGTGTAAATCTGCAATGACTTATTTGAATTTAATGGCCAATTAGGATCTACCTCAATACATATAATAAAAGAATCAAATTATTAATCTTGAAACAATAACTTTTTATTTTAATAAAATTAACTTTGGGAATGTTTCAGAGAAAAGCATTTTAAGAAAATAAAATATTTTTGTCAAAGCTGTGGAACTCTACAAAGAGCTTCATAAATTTGTGATGATTAAAAACCAGCAGGAGATTGAAAGCATGATTAATGTTTCATTGTATCCATTTAATACACCTGTATAATGTGCATATTTTTCAAAGCTGTCTCATTGTCATTTCTTCCCATCTCCTGACCATGTTTTAAGATGTATTATAACAAAGGGCATAAAGCAATGCTGAGATCTGTGCTACTGCTGAAGTGGTTAATAATAGGATGGTTGCCAACCAACTCTGCTGTTCTCTTTTGACTGCCATGTCAGGAGATAAAAAGTAGAACTGCCAAAGCGTTTCACTTCTCTCACACATTTAAAACTATTCAAAATTAAGATTTTTTAAAGAAAATTTGGTTTTTGTTTGTTTTAATGTCAATTTTGCTGTCCAGTTATTAAACTTGCGTATTTCCTTTAAAATACAATGGTTTCTGTGCAGGGAAACAAAGGTTTCACAGAGTCTTTCTAGCGAGAGATAACATCCAGAATAATAACCCCACATCAACCAGCTTCTGTGAAGCTTCTGAGTAGGGTGACAGACAGCAAGAACTTTTGTTTGCTTTTATTTGAACATGTGGGTGGAATAGCTGTTCCTGTCCTTGGCTCAGCCATGTCCTTCACAGATACTTGAATGAGTTAATTATAGATTGTTACCTAATGACATAACTGTGCTTTCTGAATCTCACAGAATGACAATTTCTGATCAAAATACTTCTTATTCCTGTATTTGCTCATCAGCACGAAAAGCACTCTATGTGTGCACTTATACAATTTCTTCCTTTCTTCCTTTCCTTCTTTCTTTCTCTCTTTCTTTCTCTCTTTCTCTCTTTATTTCCCTCTCTCTCTTATTGTCTCCTGCTCCATATTTTACAGCAGCTGTTACATTTTCCTTTGTTTTATTAATGAATATTAGCCCAGTCTTTTGAGTTACTCATTCTTGTTGAGGAGTAAGTCAGATCTGTGTGTAAACTGTGTGGGAAAATAAACCCCTAGCCAACCAAATTTGCTTGATTCCCAGGGAAAAGATGCAATCAGAAACCAAAGGTAACAGGAAACAGAAGCTGAATAAAGAAGCACACAACACACATTCATGATAGTGATGATATCACTTTATTTTGCCACATTTTAAAAGAGTTAAAGACAAAATCTACAGTTACATAAACTAAAAGGTTACTCTGATGAAGGGGAAGACAACCTGGGGCTCAGCTTTATGTTTCTTCAGAGACCAAAGGTGCTGCCACATGCATTTCTACTTTAGATATCATTATTTAATGGTTGTATTGCAAACCTGTTATTACTCCCATGGTGTTATTATACTAATGAAAAAACCTTGCAGGATCATATTCCTGTACAGGTCAGAGTCCAGGAAAGGCAAAACCAGCTGCTAGACACTAGTCATATTAATAGTCACCTCATAACACAAAAAGCAAAAGAGAGCTAATTCTGATATACTGGGAAGCTTCAGTTCATTTTTTATATCCTCTTTCCAAGTGCCTAGGTTTGGTTAGTTTTGGGCAAGGAGTTCCATTCATTTTCTCCTCTTGCATGGACTATGTGACCCACAACTTTTAAGTATCAGTGCTGAGATCTTCATCTCCCACTTCCCTTACCCCAGACTCCCCCTCTGCAGTAGAAACTAATTTCAGCTAAGTACTGATAGATGTGAAGCCATCTCCGTGCTGAAAGTAAAATCCTAAGGACTCTTGGTCTACTGTAAGTGATCAATTAGATTAGTCTCTTCTTTTCCACAAAATAGCTGACTGCTCACAAGGGAGATGCACCACTAGGCATCCATGGTTATTCTGAAGTAGTTTCTACAGCAGGCCAGAATTTATTCACTTTCTGGACAGGGAATCCCCACCCCTGTATACATAGTCAGTGATAGGAACATTTGCAGATCACATCTGTCTTAAATTCTACTCACCTTTTGTCAGTCTTGAGTGCACAGATTTGGACTTGTCTTCTGCAAAAGAGTGGAATTTATTCTTATAGTTAGACATAAAACATTCCTTCTTCTAATATGAGATCAGACATATTTCAAGCTCTTCCATTTAACACACCAAAACTACTCAGAAGAGTTTATCTCTGAAATTAGCTTAGCAAGTATGTTCAAAAATATCTATTCCTGAATGATGATCAGAATCATAGCTAAATGCTATTATATAGACTACTCCTGTTTGCAGACTGGTAATGTGTCTTTTCCTCTTTCAGCTGCAGCTTTACAAGTGTGATCTAGCATGTTGTTGTTTTCCTGGGCTAAAAGGGGCACATGTGATGCTGCGAGGTAGAATCTTTCCAGTAGGTTTTCAGAGTTACACCTGTGCCACCTGCCTCTTTTTTCCCATCCCATTTTTTTAAAAAAAGGAAAAACAATATACATCTAGAAAGGGGAGGAAAAAAAAGGAATTTATTTTTTTTTGCTTCTAGAATTTCTGCCACTATACACTTTTGAACTGTGGAATGGCTACAACTAATCCGAAATAGTAGCAGAGCATTGTAGACAATTATTTGTTTAGAGGCAGTTTTGAAATATTAAAAGCCATCTTTACCATTGCTGGGTTTTGCACAGATGTATCCATTAGCCTTTCAGTCGAAAGGTCTTTGAACTTGTTAAGGGAACAATGTAGTTCCAGGTTGTTCCAGTTACAGGCAAAAGCCCTAGGCAAGAGTGTTGTGGTAGTCTTTGTTCTCACATAGTGATCCTTGATGATCAGAAAATTCTATAGGAGATCATAGTGGAAACTCAGAAACCCTAGCAATTATGGAGATTAAATTTATCCAGCGGACGTTAATACTTATTTCCATATTCTCTCTTACTAACTCTCTAGATTGTGTTTTAGTGTCCTAGAGAAAGGCTCATATTACTGATGCGATACTAATGTAAACACTGTGATTGCAAAGTACTGCATTTGTGGGTTTTCTTGGCTTGGAGTCTCAGTCAAGGAGGACATTTTCTTAAATATTTTTAAAATTAATTCAGCCATTATCAAGAAATCTATATGAATGCACTAACCACGGAAGTTTAACATTTTATGATAATGTTTTCCATTTGTGTAACTAAATAAGTCATAAATTAAGTTACAATCCAGTGTTGTTTTCTTCAGAGCTGCAAGGGTTCTTTCAAAAATCATTCATAAAATGCTAGATGATAAAAATAGATTTAGGTATTTTTCTGCTCTGAGTATAAATATTATCATGATGTCGCCCTAAGCTTTTTTGCATGGTGAGTGTTTGCAATTTTGTAGTGAAGATTCTCACACAGTTTTATATAAACTATATCTATATTTAAAATTATCTATTTTGTTTACATATTTCTCCTCTGGGAGGAGAAATATGATTGATGGCGATGTTCACCTACCAGGTCGGAGAGGTGGCAACCTGTGTAGCCAATCTTTTACCTTCTGTAAAAAGTGTATATAAAATAGAGTAAAAAAAAATTAAAATAAGACTTTCCTACCTGACGTTCTGCTGTCTGCCTCGTCCTTTGTGTGTCCAATATTGCAACATCATACAATTACACAAGCATATTTGTGTAAATCACGAGGCACTGTTCAGTTCAAAAGAATGTTTTGGTGAGACGGCAATAAACTTTCAAAACTTTTGAAAAGATGTAAAAAATACAATTTTAAAAACCAATGAAGGTGTCAAGTCAATTTAATTTATTCAGCATATACTGAGGTATGTTTAGAATATTGTAAAATAGATTATACGTATAGATGTGGTGCTATCTGTGTACAGCCACACACAGACATGCAGGCATCACCCTATAGCAGTGACTAATATTACTCAAATTAACAGTTACCATTGTGAATCTTAGGACTATATGAAAAGTACAATCTTTCAAGGCCACCTATTAGTTTCTAAATTTCACCAAACCTTCTCTACAAGTTCCTCCACAATCACAGAATCATAGAACTATAGAATTATTAAGGTTGGAAAAGATCATCAAATTCAACTGTCAACTGAGCACCAGGACCATGCCCACCTTTAAACCATGGCCTCCAGGGCCATGTCCACACATTTTTGGAACATTTCAAGGAATGGTGAATCTTCCACTCCTTGTGCAGCCCATTCCAATGCTTGACATACTTTCCATGAAGAAATTTTTCCTGATGTCCCATGTGAACCTCCTCTGGCACAACTTGAGGCCACTTCTCTTGTCCTGTCACCTCAGAGAAGAGTGACACCTATTTCACCACAATCTCCTTTCATGTAGCTGTAGAGAGCAATAAGGTTGTTCCAGAATAAACACTCCCAGTTCCCTCAGCCAGTCCTCATAGAACTTGTGCTCCAGACCCTTCCCCAGCTCCATTGCCCTTCTCTGGACACACTCCAGCCCCTCAATGTCCTTCTTGTACTCACAGCCCCAGAACTGAACACAGGATTTGAGGTGCAGCCTCACCAGTGCCGAGTACAGGGGGACAATCCCTGCCCTGGTCCTGCTGGCCACACTATTGCTGATCCAGGCCAGGATGCCATTGGCCTTCTTGGCCAGCTGAGCACACATGGCTCATGTTCAGCTGCTGTCACCAGGACCCCCAGGTCCTTTTAGCCACTGCAGGAGTTGTTGTGGCCCAAGGGCAGGACGCAGCACTTGGCTTTGTTCCACTTCAAACAATTGGCTTTGGCCCATCAATCCATCCTGTCCAGACTTCTCTGCAGGGCCTTCCTGCCCTCCAGCAGATCAACACTGCCACCCAATTTGGTGTCATCTGCAAACTGACTGAGGGTGCCCTCTTTCTCCTCATCCAGGTCATCAGTGAGGATGTTAAACAGGAATGTCCCCAATACTGAGTATCCAGGAACACCACACATGACCAGACACCAGCCAGATTTAATTCCATCTACCACCACTCTCTGAGCCCAGCCACCCAGCCAGATTTTGCCCAGTGAACAGTGCACTCATCTGCACCATGGGAAACCAATTTCTCCAGAAGAATCACGTGGGAAGCTGTGTCAAATGCTTTACCAAAACCTAAGTAGGCTTTCCCTCATCCACAGCCTTCCTCTCATCCTCTAAGTGGGTGACTGTTGTAGAAGGCAATCAGTTTGGTTAAGGAAGACCTGTCTGTCCTAAACCCATGCTGGCTGGGCCTGGTCCCCTGGTTGTACTGTACATGTTGCATGAGGGCACTCAAGATGGTCTGCTCCATGACCTTCCTCAGAACTGAGGTCAGGCTGACAAGCCTATAGTTTCCTTAATCCTCCTTCTGACCCTCGTTATAGAGGGGGCATCGCATTTGCCAACTTTCAGTCACCTGGAACCTCCCCAGCTGACCAGGACAAATGATAAATGATGGGAAGTGGCTTGGCCAACTCTTCCACCAGCTCCCTCAGTAGTCTTGGGTAAATCCCATCTGACCCAAGGGACTTGTGAAGGTCTAAGTTGCATAGCAGGTCACTGGATTAAAGTGGCTTCATTCTGCTCCCTGTGTGTCTTCCAATTTAGGGGGCTGGGCACCTTGATGACAACTGGTCTTGTTATTAAAGACTAAGGCAAAGAAGGCATTAAGTACCTGAAACTTTTCCTTATTTGTTGCTGCTTTGTTTCCTGCTACATCCAACAGAGGATGGTGATCCTCCTTAGCTTCCTTTCTGTGCTGGAACATTTGTAGAAACAGTTTTTGTTGTCTTTTACAGCTGTATCAAGATCAAGTTCTAGGTGGGCTTTGGCCCTTCTAATTTTCTACCTGGATATTTGTTCAAATATATATCTCTACACTTGTTCACTTTTACAGCATGACTTGATCTTTAGTAAACAGGAATAATAAAAAATTATGGTATATGCTTCATGAATACAGAGATGGTAAAGAAGCCTGTCATACAGTATGACTTACCATTTTCCACTATAAATATTTGCTTTGAGCATTTGTATTTTAAAAGTCCAAAGAAATATGCCTTTCCCCCCTGTTCTACATGAATATATTTTTTAATACACACATGTGATACTATCTCTTTGAGGTTTCAGGTATAGCCTGTTCACTAGAATTTATATTTCCCTAGTATAAATAGTATTCATCTGATGTGTGGTGGTCTGAGCAAGATCTGTTTGGGAATTAAGGATGATACACAATGTGTATTGAAGAGGAGAGGGCAAAAGTTCTCGTGATATGAGTTTTAAAGGATTGTGTGGAAAGGGTTAAAATGTTTCAAACTAGCCATGCGTTGCTCTCAAGTGATTAGGTGTAACTCCCAATTAAAGATCAATAAAGCCTTTAAAGTGATTTATAAAAATGGATTAGTAAGAAATGTCCATTTAGAAACTACTGTGAGTAAAATCACTATACTCTCTGTCATATTGATCGGGCCTTTATGTCTAAACACGCATTAACTGGGGCAGACAATAAAAATTAATCCTCTTCTTTCGTAAAATGGAAGGTCATTTTCCCAACTGTCCCTAGGGGGAATGATGTCATTAAACATGCTACCGAGACATTTTATTAAATCTGACTAGGCTGTTTGCATAAAAGTAAATTAGAGCAGTCAGTATTGGAAAGAAAGGGATTTTAAGGAGCAATAACTAGAGGTATTTATTGTAAGTGTATTATACAACAGATGCATAATTAAATTCAAAACATCTCCATTAAAATAAAGTTAAGGGCCTGGCTCAAATGACAAAAGGCATGATTTTCAGAGCCCTAAGCATGCCCTGTTGTACCTAAGCATTTCAGGGGTCTCCAAGCAGTAGGGGACTTGACATACCATATGTGCTGATATTTTCTGCTCTGTCCCCTCCAGGATAATTTATAAATAAAACCAGTGAGCAAAGGGGTGAGACTGTAACTAGCGCCAACCCGACCGAGACGGTGCCCTCTATAAAACACCTGCAGTTTCAGTTCCAGCATGCATCTCTTTACACGCACGTTCTCTCGGATAAGAAGCATCTTTCAACACTGTAAGAAAAACAGAAAAGGGGAAAGAGGAGAAGTCATTTAAGATTATGTTCTGCCTAAGGTGCGTGGCCTTCAAGCTGCTGCTGCCCACAGGATCCGTTTGCCCGGACCCCGGTGAAGCAGAGTTTACACTTAAACATAACATCTCTACCATGGCACCCCGTGAAAGCCTTTGTGTCTGAATGCACCCTGGGGTCACTCCTGGGCCAGCTAGTGTATAAGAAACAATTTTTTTGAAGGTTAAAGTCAGAGTTTCAAGTTGCATTTTTATGTCTCCTTGTGTGGTGCAGACCTCGCTGCTACACCTCTGGGTAGGTGACCTCCTTCCCATCATCTCTGTCTCTGATTGACCTCCCCCCTTCTACAAAAAACTCAGCAGTGGTTAAGTCTCTGAGACTGCTCCATACTGCACTGTCCACATAGGAGTGTGTTATCTTCACAATCTCTAATCAGCTTTACACATCAATTGGTTGTCTGCTGTCTCTAAGTAATATTGTAGATAAGTTGACATAAGTTATCTACAATACTTACTAAAGTTATCTGCAATACTTACTAAAACTAAAATCTAAAACAACTCTGTTTTAGAACCTTAGCAGTGTGGAGGTCTTGGCCATGGACAGAGGACTGGAATCCCATGTTAATTCCAATAATATGCACCCTAATGCTACTCTTGTGATTAGAAATGTTTTTAGGGTAGCACCACTGAATAGTTTCTAATTTTGCAAAGGTTATTATTATACATAAGACATAAAAAAGTTATTTTCTCCTTTTAACCTGCAAATATCCTACATTAAATCAGGTCAGTAGATGAATCTTCAGTTTTAGAAATGCACCAGGTATGAGCCTGTGGTTGTGAAAAGCAGAATTGAGTCTGGATTTCATGTTTGGTTAAGGCATGGAGATTCTGTGCCACAGAGTAATCATGTTGGGTCAGACCCCACAAAAGGTCTGAGTGCCTTGTATGGCAGCTGTGTAAGGGCTTTACAAGGAAATCGGTGAAGCAAGCCTAATCCGTAACCAAACGAAAGGGGCAGGAAGAGGGAATGGATGCCAGGGGGATGTGGATGTTGGTGGGACTTGAACACATGGATGCAGAACTGACTAAAAAATATAATGGTGTCTCTGCTTCATGCCTACTAAGATATTATTTTTTCCATTTCTACATTTTGGCCAAAGGGTGAAAAACTGAATAATTCCATATTTTGTAAAATGGTTGGCAGAAAAAAAAAGACTAGTTAGAAATGTCATTTTGGCCATTTAAAATCTCCTCCCCGATCTCCTTGCAATGAAATGATTATAAAAAATCTTTAGACACTATTGATTAAAAAGAATAAAAAGAATAACTCTGTAATAGCTAACAGTTTTCTAAACTGTTTATTGGGGGATTTTGACATATACAGAACTTCTGGTAATATTTATATCTGATTCATGGCCTGAATCTCTGAAGTTCATAGTCAATAATTGCATTAAATAATACAACAAGAAAACTTAGACAGGAAAAGAAATACAAGAAATTCATAAATTATTTGCTCAGTAAATAAGTTCAGGCCATGTATCTTTTCAAGGAAAATGTTTAAGCCATTCTTGTACATGGTATAGAGTAAGCAGTATGTCGGGAGCCAGTTCTGCAGAGAATACAGATAGTGAGTGTCCAATTTGAACATGTTAATCCAACCTAAGTCTTTTTTTTTTTCCAACAAAGCTTCAATATGCATCTGATCTCAGGATATTGGATTTTTCTTTGAGGAAAGAAATAAATGACGTATCTGGGGAATAAACCCAGTCTTCTTTCTCTGTACTGCTCACCATATATATTGTGCTAGAATAAGGTTCACTGATTCTAATGTAAATCTCTAAAGCTGAACCATGATAATATAAGTTTCTGCATTTTATGTGGTAGGTAAGTAGGTTGCATCTTTGAAAAAAATTAGTGAGGGAGATTAATGATTGTACCTAAGGAGAAAGGGAACAGGCTGAAATACCTTTAGGGTCTGAAACTCCTTGACAGACTAGGAAAAACTGTTCAAACAGATTTGTTTTCTTTTAAAATTAAGATGCATCTTGCAATACAATGGTTTCCCCCCCATCTTGCTCTTTACACACTCATTTTGTGACATCAAGATTTGTCTGTATGGGCAATTCATACCAGTACAAACCAGCTTGCATCACTATTAAAAGATCTGCATCTATAAGACCCTATCTTTTGTAAGGATGTCATTGTCAACATTTTTGTGGGATTTTTACTCTTGCAGAAACAAGAATTAATTTCTCTTCCAAAGAAGTTACACTCTAGCTCTTTGCTGTCTGATGTGATGCTTTCCCACATGGCTTTGCTGCTAACCCCAAATGTCCAATCTGCTTATTGAAATACATTTTCCTGGACTGAAGTCAAAATAATGGATGATAACTCTCTGAGCTAGCACAGACAGGTTCAGGTTTTTTATAAGTCCAGAGTGTCTATCAAAGACACCTCCTGCTTCTCACCACGCAGCACACTTTAGTGTCCCAAGTAGGCTGTGGATCACATCTGTCCCTGGGATACTCTGACTTGACAGGAGCACTGACTATAGCAATGTCTGGGAGAGTGACTGCACAGGATCTGAGTTCAAGGATGGCTTCTAAAAACAGAAAGAAAACAGAAAGGAGAAAGGTGGAGCTTTCATAGTGGTGTGAACAGTTTGCATTGTTGCAGCAATTCTGACAGGATTCCTGGCTGGCAATATACCATCATAGATTTGATGGCAAAGCCAACTGGCAAGAGTACTCCAGTAAATGAACAAACAAACAAATACCTTTTTTTTTTTTTTTTTTT
>VZDJ01007753.1:39631414-39762991 GCA_008694505.1 Cyanoderma ruficeps | reverse complement strand
CCCAAGCAGATATGCTTTTCAGACAAGAACCTGTTTGGTGTTTAACAATCCAGCTGTGGCTCTGTAGATTGATCCAGTCATCCAGGCTGTCTTTCCCACTGTCACCAATCTTCTGGTTGCTGGAAATGTTCAAGATGCCAAAGGCACGGGATGAAAGACTAATAAGCAATATAGGACTTACAATGGTAAGTGTTCTGTCATACAGACTGGGTATTTATTGCCAGTGATGGATATGGACATATGTCATGGGAGTGAGAGACTGTAAATTCTGAATACAACTATTTCTGTTTCCAAATTGTGCCTTCCTTGAATCTTGAGAAGCAGTAATTTCACCCGATAAACATGCTCACTGTAGAAAAGGCCGCTCCAAAATCTCTGCTTACTCTTCCCTGATATCTTCTTCCATCTGTCTTATGAAGCCATGTCCCACCTTCTGGATCAGAGAATCTCTACAACACAGTATACTTAACCTATTTGTTCTCTGCTAACCTCATTTCCTTCTCTATGCCAGATGGGCCAGACTTAAGAAAGTGTACTACATAATTTGGCTGTTGAGAGCCATCATTCTATAGCTCTGTTATTAAGTACCTATCATGCTTTCATCATCCAGGAAATTAATCCAATTAATCAGTGCACAATTATTATCAGCACAAATCTTTAGTCAGTTTTTTTAAAAACAAAAGTCTTATCAGGGTACTTTTTCCAGAAGAACCTTAGCAAGATCTTTTTTATTGATGCAAATCTGAGAAAAGCACATCATAAGTACAATTTCAACTTTCTTTTAAAACTAGTAAAGAATTCCATTACAGTTACTGCCAAAAAGATAGGCAAAATATCATATAGCACTAGTAAGTCAGAAGTGCCTCAATGTCACAAAATAATTTGAATATTACTGCAGCTATTTCCAGTGACATCTGAAACACAGAAAGAAGGTTTCAGCACTTGCATAATATACCTACACTCTCCTTCACCCTTTAAATAGTGAAAAGGCCCTTCCTGTCATGCAGACATGTAAGAATTACATCTAGATTGAATAACAGGAAGTTACCCAGGAGCTTCTACAGAAGAGGCTTTCTAGGCAACAGGAAAGAAAAGGGTTACCTTGGTGTAAGCCTATTTGCTGGAGAGACTAGGGAAAGAGGAGGACAAATAGGCAGTTAATGGTGTTAATGGATGGAAGGCATTATTCCCAGAAAACATTCTCTGTCAGACTAGGCATCCCTCTTCTTTCTCTTTCCCCTTAGGCACACTGTTGCATATCCTGATTTTAGGGAACTAAAATGTTAAAAGGAACAATTTTGGTTTGTTCTGCCATCACACTTTCCTGGCCTGGCAGGGAAAACAATTGGTAGATGGCAGCTACATTTCTCTGATCCCTCTATCTCTGTATCTCAGATAGTGGGATTGAGGCCAATCACATCAGTCCCTTAAATTCCTGATCAGCCTCCAACAGCAAAGCGTAATATACATCTTAGGAGCCCTTTCTTACCTTTTCTCAAGTGAGCTCCTACTTCCAAGTTTTGTGAATTGAAATCTCATTTGTCCTTTATTTAAAATCTAGAATTACTTGGTCTTCTTGAATAGTTGGCAGTCTACAGACTGAAAATAAAATTCTGGAAGACACTGATTTTTTAGTTTTGTTGGAAGGGTTCTGCCTAGGTAGCAACGTAGTGCAGAGAATTATTTAATTCATAATGAAATCACTACTTTTGTAAAGCAAACCCAAAAACTTTGAAGAGGCAAAGGTTGGCATAGTAAGAGAGGAAGTATGTAATTTTTGGAGTTCTTTGTACAGATACAGAGTGATTGTACTTCCGTGTATGTCTCAGTGTGCATGAAGTGCAGAACCTCAGACTACATAAGGACTTTAAGTAATAGAAAGGAGTGCTGGATACTTAGGGAGTGCTGAATGCACACATTGGATGAGAAGCCTTTTGTAATAGCAGGGGTTCATAATGACATTATCCTTACCTAAATTCAGGTGCCTGTTTACAGGTACCATTGACTGATTTTCCTGAAATGAAATATTTCTTGAAAAGATAAAATCCACATCCAGGTAGTTAAAAAATGGTCCTATAGCCCAATATACTACTCACCAAAGTGGTCAATGTATTTACAAACCAACTTCCATTAGGGTTGTCATGGTTTCACTAAAGGAATCCTAGTTATCAATTTCTATCTTGTTGATCTGATTCACCTGAGAATTTATGAAAGACTAATACACACTGGCTAAAAGAATTATAATTCTTAATAAAAATGGCAGGACATATATTTATAGAACAAAATTACAGAGATCCTTGTTTGGGTCGGATTCAGTAGTAGGGAGGATTCAAGCAGTGTGCCCTGTGCTAGCAAATCTGAGGATAGCTTGGATTTTTCTGCCAGAGAAAAAGAGGACAAAAGGACAGATATGCTGGAGGGTGAATAGTTGTGTGCATAGAGAGTACTCTGGTTTAGAAATATTGTCCCACACAATTCCTAGAGACTCCTAAGCAGTTCTTAGAAAATCTTTGGTGTTCTGGGCATTCTGATGAGCTTATTTGCCTAGTTTTAAAGATTCTGAGTAAAACTAAGGAATTTATAACATTAAGCGTTACCATCCAAACACAGTTATTCACTGCTATGAATAATAGGTCAGCTAAAGAAATTCTGGTTTTGTAAAGGTTTCCATCATCTCGCAGGTGCTCTCTGTTCTTCTTTTCTTGTTCTCTCCCTTTTTACTCTTATCATGCTCATTCGTCTCTAGACCAATACCCCACTGTTTCTGTGATAGTCCCTTTTGTGGCATTCAGTGGGATGATGATGCCCTCTCTGCACTGCACACCTTTTCTAATTTGTGTCTCAGTCTTTCCTCAAGAAAAGCTCCACTGAAAGCCAGAATTAGCAGAAGCTAAGGATAGAACCTCCCTGGAGTTTATTTTTCATGTGTCAAATCTTATTATTTGCATTTTCTTAGTTGAAAGCATATTTCAAATGCTAGCTATTGCATTGGTGAGGAGTGCACTCAGTAATAAATATTCCTGAAACTTCAGGAGTACAGTCACGGCAGTCATGGTAGCATAATAGTGGAAGTAAGAGGCATTCATAAGTGCACTATTTCCTTTACATTGAATTTTCTTAATGTACCTTGTTAATGTTGGTCAGTATTTGCTGACAGGTTTTTTTTATGGATTCTCCTATTAGTTCAGGGATTTAAGTCTCCTTTTTTAAACTTGAAATCATTGCAGCTCCAATTTCCCTCTAGTGCATTCCATAGCCTGGAATACTGTGTACTCAGTTTCTGCAACTGGAACTTGCAGCAGTCAAGTTCAGAATGTCATTAACTCCTCATACCTTCGTCAATCAGTTGTCAATATACACCCAGTTGAAGCAAGGTCAGGAGACATGGGAAGAACAGAAATGCTGCTTGCCACTGTAGGGAGAAAATTGGTGTGGCCAAATCACAGCTGGAGCTGAAGCTGCCAGAAGCAGAAGAGACAATTAAAAGAGATTTTTCAACTATTTGAATGGCAATAGAGAGTGTTAAAAGAGCATTGTCCCTTTACAAGATGACAAGATGAGGATGGTCACCTCACAAACAGGGAGAGAAACAAGGCAGAGGTGTTTAATGCATTCTTTGCCTCTGTCTCCAACACAGATGACTAAGGACCATGGCTGTGAGAATGATCAACTCCCAGCTGATCCTGAACTTATATGGGATTTGCTGCTCCATCTGAATCTCTACAAATCTATGGGGCATGATGGCATTCATCCAACATCTCCATTATTGACTTGGATGCAGGACTGGAAACGATATAAGCAACTTCACAGATGATACAAAACTGGGGGGAGCTGTTGACTCCCTCAGAAGCAGGGAGGCAATCACCAACTGTATAAAGTTCAGTAAGTGACAGGACCCGAGGGAATGGCCTGAAGTTGTGTCAGGTGATGTATATTTTGGATATTGGGAAAATTTTCTTCACCCAGAATGTGGCCAGACACTGGAACAGGCTGCCCAAGGAAGTGGTCACAGCCTGACAGAGTTCAAGAAGTGTTTGGACAATACTCTTAAGCATATGGTGTAACTCTTGAGGATGGTCCTGAGCAGGGCCAAGAGCTGCAATCAACGATCCTTGCAAGTCCCTTCCAACTCAGCATATTCTGTGATTCTGTAAACTATAATTTGCTACAGGAAGGGAGAGAGAAAACCCTGCAGCACTGTTAGTATCTGGGTGTCAGCAATGGTCTGGATTTTTCTCCACAATGAGTATGTGATCCCACACAGCAGATCACTGAAATACCTAAGCATGCAGCATCCATCAGATCCAAGGCAACTACCAGGAAATTTGGGATTTGGGATAGACATCAACTACTGAAATTTAGGATTACTCATATATTGTGAATGCAACACAACTCTCTTGATGTACCATGACAACACCTAATCCAATAATTCACATAATGAGCTTTAATTTTTATCCATAAGTTTTTCACTCATCTGGTTAACAAAATTCTTTCCGTAAGTTAATCAATGTCAATCTGAAAGAATATAATTTTATTTTTGGCTGGAAGTCTGTCTGGAAGACTGGTTGGTCTGAAGACTGTTAAGCATTTGGAGTTTTAGAAATTTACCCAATTTTTGTCTAAATTTTTTGTGATTGATTTTGATCTTTTGATCTCCTGGTGATATTTCAGCTTAGATAATTGCCTGTCACCAAATAGATTCACACAAGCTCATGATCTCTTACCATGTTGCTGTTCCTACCTGTGCAATGCTTTTAGCAATCACTGCCACATTTAAAAGGCAGCTGTGGCAGGTCAGTGTTTTATGAATGTGACTGGTGAGTTTGATGTTAGACCTGAGGTTTCGCAAGGACAAGAGGTTGCCTTGGAAATGGGGCATAAGGGTGACCCAGGCTGGCTGGAGGCTTGTCTGATTGTTTCTTCTGGAGCTGAGCTATGAGGACAAGCAGAGACAGACATGTCAAGGCAGAAGGAGGACATGTTTACCATGGTCTTCATTCCACCTTCTGTGTTGTGTTTACTTGAGTAAAGGGAAGATAGTGGGAGGAGATTGGGGCATAGATAACTATTGCTGCTGGGGGTGCAGCAAGTGCCATAGCAGCCGTGCAGAATTGTAGCTGCCATAGGCAGAGATCGCTGGACAGTCAGAGTGGAATACACAGAATGTGTTTTGCATTGTAAAAGAAATACATTTTTCAGAATCACTTTGTTTTGGAGCTAATTTTTGTTTATGGTTGGGGCTAGATGGAGCTGTGGTGATGAAGAGAAGATAAAATTTATTTGTGTTGTGGAAAAATCCAGGGGTTTCCCTGATCTTTATTATGAGAATAGATTTTCTTCAGGAGTGCATTAACTTGATTATAAGAAAAAGATACTAACAGCCATAACCTGTCCTCTAGGAAGGCTTACATTTAGCTCCATATGTCCTGCCAGTGACAGTTCTTGTACCACTTTTGCCTTGTGGAGATTCCCTGTAAGCAGGCTATTACCAGATACTCTCTGGCAGTTTCTCTCTGTTGCCAGAATGACTGAAAGACTTTCAATACAAACAAAAATCAAGTGCCAGTCAAGGCTTAGAGTCACCTTTATATGGGTCACCAGGTTTTTCTCAGTTCTCCCCCATGGAGAAACAGAAAGTCTGAGAATCAGGCCCTCCACTCCTCGTACGCACTCTTAGTAACATTTAAATAGCACATATACCTCACGTGCTTTATTTAGTACAATGGATTTTTATCAAAAGCTGTGAAGGAAAAGGCACCATTTTGAATGCATTTTAAGAAGAAGAGAATGTCTCTCTCTGAGCTACTGCATGCCTGTCCCTTTTTGTTCCCAGAGCCATGCCCCTGGAGTGTAAATGCGAGTCTCACATGAGGTGAAGAAGTTATGGTGTGGAGTTGTGAGAATATGGCCTTTATCTGCATTCTGGGAATGGTTTTGTTCTCCACTCTCTGCTACGTGACGAGGAAGGACTAAAAAGCCTGGACACCCAGACAAAAAGAGGGCCATTTAGCCTTTTCTCTGAAGCCTAGGATCCTTGCTGGGGGATTATTTTAGGCGGGGCTGTGTTTGGGCTGAGGGGTCTGGTTTGTACTCAAAGCCAGGCAGCAGATGTCAGGCCTCAGAATTGCTCACAAAATGATGACCTTGCTGGGTCAAGGCCCATACAACCTGCTTCGCCTCAAGCTGTGTCAAACACAAGCAGCAGAAAGACTTTCCCCAGGCACGCCTGTCTGCGCAACCAGCTATTCCCAAGTCTCCCTGTAGACTGAATTCCTTGTGAAATTCTACAGCTCTGAGAAAAAAACCTCCTGACAGTTAACTTGCCTTTTTTCTTTTTAAGTAATGAATAAGGCAGTGAAGGTTTTTCAAGGGGTAGAGGTCTAATGCATTATTATGCTTTTTTTGTTGTAACGATTTATATTGTCGGGGAAGTTTGTTTGGGGTTTCCATGTGTGACTAAAATGTGTTAGTACAGATAGTGTCAAATACAGAGATGATATGCTTGAAGAAGTGAATGTGAAAAAGAGGGCTGTGTATGAAATGCAATCCATGGCAAATTCACATTGTGTATTGGATGTAAGTACCTCCAGCGTGATGATATTTTGAGGGGGAAGAACGTCTACTGTGATTAAGAACATCAAATTATATTTGCTATAGTTATTGTCTTATTGGGAAATATTCACAGTCAAGGGTTTAAAAATGTAATAAAAAGTGGATCAATATGTGTTTGAGGATTTCATCAATTGCATATTAACAGTACTAGTCCTTCTGACCTCTTTTCTTTGAGCTATTCCCTTGATCAGAGCAAAAATGATCTAATAAATTAAGGGTTTACTCATCCATGTGCTGATTTTTGTTTCATATTTCTATTTTCTTGCATACAAAATTGAAAAACAATGTATGATTCCCAAACATTATTTGATTCTTATGAGTGAATGTTGCATTTCTTATAAGCAAAAATTTTAACCAAATTTCTCCAGAACAAAAATCAAAGAATTTTGAGTGATATCGTAAGATATTTAACACTTCTGTTAACACCAGTATATATTGGCAAATCAACAATGGCTGGCAGTTTTCACATTGAATTTACCCTTTCTGCTTGGGCTGAATTTCTGCAAGTTTTGGAAAAGTTTTGTGGTTTTTTTTTTTTTTTTCCTTTGGCCCATTTGTGCATAAAGGTCACGTGAAGAGTAGTTCACTGGACATTGCAAAGTTGATCTGCCTTCTGTATTTGTGGTGACCTGCACGTGTCCCTTGCTCTGGGCTCTGTATCCCAAGTGAGTCATCAGAATGATGTTCCTGAAACTGAAAATGTTTTGAAGCATAGGAAAGCACCAAACTGATTTTTTAGAACCTAATCAAAATGATGAAGAACAGATATGAAAGGCACTTCTGTTGCCTTTTTGATTCCCCTGTGAAAAATCAGACAGAATTCACTTTATGTGAATAAAAAAAATACTTGCTGTAGAGTAATCTAAAGTGATCTGATTATTTTATAGACAGGAGCACAGAGGTAGACAGAGACAGATAGCAGCATCTTTTGTTTTCCAACAATTCATCTTCTGTGAAGAGAATAATTAGCTTCATGTAAAACTATACACATATAACTAAGATAGTAGTGATTCAGTGGTGAATTGTGCCTTATTTTGCTGTTCACATTTGAACAGGTGAGCTAAACATTAATGAACTTTTACTTAGGAGTGTTCTGAGTTGCATACGTACAAGGAATGCTGTCCATTAATAATGACAACAGGAATTTTTCCTTTGCTTTACAAGGAGCCAAGATTTCAGGACATTTTATTACCCGTCTTTTCAGTATGGAATAAAATATTTCTAGATAGGGATACTGAACATTACATCTGCCAGAATAACATACATGATTTTTCTTAATTTACTTGAGCATGTATGTGAAAATGCATATAAAAATGTATTAATTTATAACTCCTAACTAAAGAATTTTTGAAATACGTCATCTTTGCTGTGTGTCTATGCTTTAAGATGTAGTGTTTCTCAGGAAACGTGATGCTGAATTAATTCTCTGCACTGTTTGGAATTGCTTAGCTGTCCTAAGCCACACTCACCTGTTACTTCATTTGATTGTGGATGCTGTGTTACAAACCTGAAGGGACTTGCTGCTTTCTCCTAATACTAAATCTATTATAGAGAAAATAAAATTATGATGGGAAGCATTTGCTTAGGAAAACATTTTCTTCTTGAAAAAGGTTTCTGTACCACATGAACTTTTGGAATAGTTGCATTTTCTGTGTAACAACATTATCTGCTTTTGCTGTTTAAGAGCACCTATCCCCAAACTCCAAGGGTACTGTGTCAGTTACTGCCCAGGGCTATTGATAGACAACTGCCTTTACTATAAAACTTTGTCCAGAGCTATTAAAAAGGGAAAAAAAGAGCTTGAGCAGATAATCAGGGAGAACTATTGTATCTGTTAATTCAAAATCACATAAGTCACATGAAGTTCAATATAAAATTCTGATTTTTAGTAATTAAAGCTGGATTTGTATGGCTCTCTTCTCCTGCAAAAGAGATGCAGTCTCTTTAAACTTTTTTTATCCCTCTTTGTCTCTCTGAAGATGGATACCAAAAAAAGAAATTAAAATTTAAAAAAGGGAAGAGTACATCTGTAGTAAAGCAAAATGGTTATTCCTCTCAATATCATCCAGTGTGAGGCATGAAAAGAGATATTCAGAAGGTCTAGAGCTAAATGATTTTCTAGGTCAGTGCTGGAAACTAGTAATTTTTAGAACTAGACGTACCCATTTTTTGTCCATATTTCACTTTCAGGTTACTTTTCAGTACTACTGTAAAATAGTCCTGAGAAAGACTTATCACATTTAATTCATTCCACATGTCATCATATACCTTTTAAAGGTGTATTTTATGGAAATGAAGGAAATATTCCCAGAATTTCTAGTCGCATGTTTTGTGGATAGATTTATTCTAAAGAAGATGTCAGTGAAATAAGAATGTTAAAACAAATACAAACCAATTTACTTCAGGATATAAAAGACACTTTACTTTTCTTTATTTTTTCCTGAGTTTATTGAATAGACAGGAAAATAATGCATACCTTTATTTATCCTGACATTTCTTGACAGTTTACAGTGCAAATCCTAATCTATATTAGAAATAATCATCTCTCTAACTATCGTTACTATAAGCTTGTAGCTGAAGGTCAGGCTCATATGTGTTTATTGTGTTTTAATATCATCTGCTTCAACAAACAACCATATTGATTTCATGAAAATGGTTCCATTAGATAAAGCAGAACTTCCCCACTGAAAGCAGAAGGAAGGTAAAACGCTATTCTTTTTACAATCCCAACAGAGAGTCGAGATGAAAACCAGTGTGGAGTCCTGCAACTGTGAGAATAGCATGGTACTGTTTGCCTGGAGTTAAATGAGTGCTAGACTTGTCCATTCTTGGGAAATATTACAAATACATTTTGGTACCAAGGTAATATGAGATACTCAGTTTGAAAATAGATATTCTTTGTTCACAGGAACTGAAGAGCTAATCTTAGGGTTTTGTCATGTGAGTAGGAGCATTGTCATTTGAAATTAAATGAGGCTTTTGAGCACTGAAGTTTTAATGCTTCCTTGATGCAGATACAAGTGAAACTGTCTTACACAAGTGAAAACTATCACCAAGTTATTTTAGTTGCATCTTCCTTCGGTCAGAATTCAGTATCTCAGAGCAGATCCAACATTAAGACTGCTATATAATATCTCAAGAGATTTATTAGAAGCAACCTGCCCTTTTTTGGTAGCATTTGGGAGATCAGCATTGCGTCAACCCTGAACATATTTAGTTTTGTATGTCATACTTTAAAAAAAACTTTCTAAATGGTAGCTCCTAGATCTAGACTGATTACACGTATTCTGGGTGCTTAATGATATGCAACACATGGAGAGATACAGCATACAATTATAAAGATGTCATTCGTGTAGGCACATGCCTGATTATACAATAGAAGTTGTAGTTTTGTATCTACTAACTTCAGAAACCGTGATATTCAGCAGATTGATTTTGTGCAACTCCTGACTATCTCTTCTTTAAATAAGGCTATCTTTGCTTAGCAAGGCTTTAAGCTGGTCAGCAGAGTTTTCCATACCTGACAATCCTGAGCTATCCTTGTGTCAGAGTCTCATCTTTATCCATGTGCATTCATATTGGTCTCCTAATTTCACACTGAACGGTACATCAGATGTTTGCATGAAGACTAATGTCCACTTTAAGGAAAGGGATAACAATTTTCCAATTTTTGTTTCTGCTTCATTTCTGGCCATAGTGAATATGTCATGCATGAACAGTGCTCCCTGCCAGCTGGGATCTTATGTTGAAACAGAATGCAGATGTCCTAAGTTCCAGTCCCATTAAAAAAGGCAATTTTCTAATGTGGTAGGTCCAACTGTACTTCAGTTATATTCATTCAGCTCCTGGGAGCTAAGAGATGAGTTTGGCCCTGTATCTGTAACTGTACCTTCCTTCAAAACACAGAACCACTGTGAGGAAGTTAGTCATCTAAGGGTGCCAAAATTTGCTGTTCCAGGAACGAATGCTGCCACAGAGGAACAGACAAAAATGAAAACAACTTGAAAAAATTCAATTAGATTAACAGAGACAAGTAAGTGCTTGCCCAGCCATCCCTGAGCAACAATTTATTCCTAGGGTGGTGTGAGAGACTCAAGCCAGCGGTCAGCAAGCTGACAAATCTGTCAGCTTTGCTGGGTGGCTGTCACTCAAACCAGGTGCCTGCTGTGTGTTGTGGCGCTCCTTGTATTAACACCCTGCTGAGATAATTCTTTTTTATCCTTTTTTTTGCCACCAAGAGGGTCTGCCACCACACTGCTGTTTTTCATCTTGTTAATTGAGTCATTTATTTTGTTAAAAGGTGAAACTTTATCAGAGTTTATGTGCCAAATGTGAGAAGGCATATTTAATGATACATCAAATGTTAGAAGCATGCAGGTGCCTCTGTGCATGCTCTTTAAAATGCTGAGAGGCAAGGTAGTTCTTGTAAATTAGAATCACCTGATATTAACCCAAAATAGGTATTTTGTTCCCAGGCAACAATGCAACTGCACTGTACATATATGTATATGTGTAACTAAATATATAAAGCACATAGATCGTTATATTTAGTTTTCAATCAGCAGATTCAACCATATTCGAAAGGAGATAACTGCAGGGATAAACAATACAAGAGCAGAATTCAAAATTATGTTAAAAAGCCAGGAATTTCTAGGGTGGCTCCTAAAAATAATGTTTGAAAAAAACTTTCAAACTTCTCCAAAGATTTTCCTATCACTGATTACCACCACTCTTCCCGGGGTAATTTGTTCATTTCCATTTTCTAGGTATTTCTGAAGCAGTTAGTTAGGGGTTTTTTGTAGCCTTGTTAGGAAGGCCATTTAGTTGTTTAATTAGAGTCTGGGCAAGCCTCCAACAAAACTGATGAGAATCTCTCCACTGCCCTCAATGGCTGTTGACTCATCCCTCCAGGTCTGCTTTTATGAGGAAATGACTCTGGAGTCAAAGAAACCTAAGCTCTGCTGAAAGAAGAGTATGTGGGCCCCTATCCTCCTCAGACATCCAAGAAATCACCGTGGGTTCCTCACAAGGTACTTGGGTTTCACGAGATCCTCCTAAAATCAAAAGGACAGAACATGTCCAGGAAAGGAAACTATTGAAATATCAGGAAGGTTGGTTGCTGCAAGTACCAGTTTTCTTTGGAGCAGTCAAATTGGTGGTTGACTACTGCAAACTGGCTTCTTTATGACTTTTACCTCTTAACAGAACTAGGGGAGATTGACAACATCAGCAGATTGTGACTTTCCCTTTAAAAGAGCTGTGTCATTTGAAAAAAGAAGTGTTGATTCAGTAATTTTTTTAAACAATCCAAATTACTTAATCCCACAAACAAGCAAAAATTGCAGAAAATCCGTCTTCAGTAACTGGGTTTCTTTCCCCTGGAATCCACTGGTGAGTGCTGCCTCTCTTGTTTGGGGTTAGCCACGACTCCCCCAGTTCCTGTCCTCCTCGTGATTGCCAAGCTCTCATTAGTTTAGGAGGACTAATACCATCTGTGTCTCAATGACATACTCCCACATGGTTTACTGAGTCAGCAGCTACCAAATTTGCCCTGCCTTCCAAGGCTGGGAGTAGGTGAGTGGATCTCAGATCAGACCACTGAGATCAGGCTGGTGTTTCTGAACTCAACAAAATGTGTGGGTAGGGTGTGTAAGCAAGAGATGCCTCACTCTGATTTCGGCATCAGTCACTGTGCTCATTTCTCGCTTGAAAATGTTCTAGTACAGGTGAGTAGTTTCATTCATGACATAGAATTAGTTTGAAAAAAATTATCACCTCTTATAAATGTTTTCACCTGTCTCACCTGACATCCTTGTTCTTTCCTCACTCCATCCCCCAGATGCCTGAATGTGTATGATCATTTAGATAAATCGTCAGTGTTTTTGCAATAGCCATCAAGCATATTCACTATCAAGAAAAGCACTGTGTCATCTGCTTGTGTTTCTCCAAAATAGTTGAACCACGGTTCAACTTTTGAATGGCAACTTCTTTCTCAATAAACCCACTCTTGTGTGAGTTCACAGTCCTAGCTCCTCTGTGAGTGACAAAAATAAATGTTCACTGATTTTATACCCAAACAAGCTCCAGGAGAATAAACCAAAGTCTAGGAACGGATGTTACAGAAACAGGACTTCTAAGAGGTGATAATTTTAAGGACAGCAAATCAACCAGTGACTTTGTTGATGTCTTTCCTACTTCTAGTAGGTAAGTTTCAAATACTGGACCAAAGTTTTCCCACTTCAGCACTCCACATTTGATTCCCTGCAGCTGATGTGCTAACAGCCCTCTGGCAATCTGGGATCACTAGTGCACTGGCTGGAGAAGGCATGTTTACAGACCTGCCTGTATTCCTACATGTCAACATGATGCCATTAGGTGTCATTGTGTCAAGAAAAGGACTTTGGTTCACACTTGTTGCCCCAGTGTCCATCGCCTGTTTCCTCCCGACAACTGGCTTGGTGGAAGCTTTTATAGTGGGTCTGGGCTATTAGAGACATCTCTTTTTTGAGAGTTTTGAACAATCTATGGCACCCAAATGTGGACAAAGTTCACATGAACAATACCACTGGGGTTTGCCAAGTCAGAAATCTTTTTAACTATCTGTCATTGCAAACATATTTAAATAAAAATAGTACAATCTCACACAAAAGGGACACAATGACACATCTTTTGCCTCGTGATGATCAGGGTTGTTTTTCTACTTGTCTAGATATGCTAATAAAAGAGTTTTTTCTTTTTCTCTTTACTAATGTTGTTATTCTTGTATCTGGAGGAAAACTGTAGATCAGATTATTATAGTTCTATAGAAACAGAGAACAAAATGAATATCTTGGCCCCCCAAAATTTACAGATTTGTAATAAGAGAGAAGCCATTGAAACAGTGGGAATGAGACAAAGCAAGCACAAAGAAGTGAGTAAAGAAAATAGCTTATTGAGATTGGGAAATACAAAGAGACTAATATTTAGTTTGATAAGCACTGCATAGCTCAGCCTAGGTATGTAAGGAGAAAATCCCCGTTGAATATCTACCTTTTAGTGTCAGTAGCAATTTGTACTTGTGTTGTCTTATAGTCCTGGGTGACACAACACTTCACAAATGTTAATTCTTACAGTTCTGAGATATTAGGTAGATAGAGTTAAATTTTATTTACAGCTGAAGAAAACCAAATTACAGAAAAAATGTGTGCGTGAGATCAATGACAAGGACTGCATCTCATTCCCACAAGCCCACACTTTCCATCCTCTCTCTCTACTTACCAGGGACCTTGGCCTGTATTTTTCTGGTAGAAAAGCATACAATATAACCACCCCCTTTCTTGTGCTAGCACTGTTTAGATACCATTTCCCATGAGGTCCCATCACTCTTTTCCTTGTCTATGATCCTCTTCCATGCATCATCTGGGAGTCAGTTTCATCCCCAACATCACTCTTTCCAGTAGTCAGTGTGTCCCTCCACCCAAACCCTGGAACTTTCAAAGAGAAGTGTTAGCAAAACTGAGATTTTTTGAGCTTAGCAGAAACATGAACAGCTAAAAGGGAAGCTGCAATATGGAAACTAATGTTATTTGGAAACAAGTAATGAACACCTCTAAAACCTGATGTTTTTCTTTTCTTTGATGGGCAGAAACAGTTGTCTAAAGGGTCATACTCTGTCATGTTACTTTTTTAAAATTAGAGATGGTTGGGAAATCAGTTTCTCTCCTGCAATGCCTTATAAAATACAAAAAAAAATACTGATTTTGCTTTAATTGAAATTATTCAGCATTGAAATTTTCTCACTGTCTCAACAAAGAAATTATTTATTGGTTTCTTGTAATTGAAAAGAAACTGGCAAATGAAAGCAAGATGTCATTTTTTTCTCCTTAGAAGTTTGCACATTGTGCAGTCATAAGCTGAAAATTTAAAAATCATCCCAGAAGTAATGACCAGAATTCTTTTTGTTGAGCGGAGTTTGTCTTCTCTGTAAACTTCCGAAAAGCACACTATGAGCAAAGCATATAAACTAATGTTCAGCTTGGAAGCATATTTTCAAAATAGAAATCCTTTGCCTTATTTACTGTGTGACAATTTCAAAATGAATATGATAAGGCAAAATTGGATTGAAATCTGTAGTTCATCAGGTAGTGACCAGCAGGAATGGCACTGATTTATAACCAAGATCCCTTCTCTCAACCTTTTGCTTGTGATTAATACCCTGCTAAGGTTGGGTTGATTTCTTTTCTTCCATCCTGTCTGTATCAAGCTTACCATAGCTTACACACTGTAATAAGATAAAACCAGCTTAGGTAAGTAAAGCCATAATCTGACAAAAAGCTGGGCCTCGAGGCCTTTTTCTTAGATTTGGGTCATGATCATGGTCCCACTTACTACTGGCCCATCAAGCAAAAACTAATGATTGTAAAATTGCCATTAGTTACCAGGGTGGCCTCAGGCCATAAGATCTCAGCTAATTTTGAACTCTGCTGATAGATTCCTGAGCTTTGTGTCTAAAGATCAGCAGTTGGCTTTCTGTTAAAGGCAAACTTCACAGCAGAGCCACTGACAGAGTAGTATTAATTTATCCTTGTCATCCAACGTGTAAAGCTTGGATGACAATGAAGTATAAAGTAAAAAGGGAAATGCACTAAAAAAGTGACAAGGACCTTGTCCATTGTACCTACACCAATTGCCATGTTGACTAGTTAGCAAGAAATGAAACTGATTTCCACTCTGGAGTCCTTTAAGTGTATTCTCTACATTTGACACTAGAGATGGAGGGACATACAACAGAACAAAATCTTTCCCTGGATCTAGCTGTTTTACTCAGTGGGAAAAAGAAACAAACAAAAAAAGTGAAGTCAATGCCAGTACCTTCACACAGCCAGAAAACACATCTTGCTGCTGTTTGAAAATGGAAGAGCATTCAGAACACATTGAAATCAGCATATGGGCATTTACTTAATAGACCTGGGATCATATAATATGATGATGTAACAATCCTGTTTTCTAGATGCAAAGAATTAGTGTTGTTATCACTGCAAATGTTACTTTTCTTTTACCTCAGCTAGGCATGTGATCTCCCCAGCTCTCTTTTCCCTCATCATTATAAAATTCAGTGGTCTCTTTCAAAGGGTCCACATTTGTACATGTTTTCACATGCAGAAATGCTCCTCCAGGCTAGTGTTCATTGCTCAGTGCCATGCTATGCAGAAAGGCTCAGCTAATTTGAAATGAGTTAACTGGGTTAACCTCTGTGACCACAGCACCACTATGGCTAAATTACAACCAGTAGCACAGACTTGCTGCAAGAGCATCACACATCTGTAACAGCTGTCATCTCTTTCTCTGGGCTTTGGAAGGAAATTTGGAGTCTCAGACACCACATTAATATAATGGTGGGTCAATTGATGATCACTTTTCTTAAGTAACATGCTTCATTGTCTTTCTTCCACTAATTGCTCCTTCTCCTCCCCATTCTTTTTCCCTTTTTCTGTATTACATTAATTCTTTGACATCGCAATGAGGATCCAAGGACCCAAAAGCTGTATAAACAGAAAATAAATAATTAAACAGGTCTTTTCCCAAAGGACAGAAGAGAGGAAAAGTGCTCTCAGACAAAACTCTTACTTTCTTTGCATTGTACTGTAGTTCCTAACCTAAAAAGAGAAAGCCCACAGTGTGTCTGGTTCAGGACTGGGCTTCATCTCCCTTGATGGTTACTAGCAAAATCCATTTATGAATAAAGTCCTTGTACTGGACTTAGGCATTTGGCAAGGAATAAGTTATGGTTCCTCCAGCATGGCTGACTAGCACCTTAACCAAAACTCTCTGTTAGGCAAGGAAATATTAAAGCAGTAATTTTTCAATGAGATGTCATGATGGTTTCTACAGGAGCATTCTACAACAATAAAGCAGAAACACAGAGTATGCATTATAAAGGTTTTCTTATTTATTTACTGCTTTATATTTTTGGTGCAATATTCTCAGGTATTGTATTTTTGCTAGAAAAAAACATGACAGATTTCAAAACCATTTTTCATAGCAATAGTTTCTTCCTCCCTGTGACACTTTTTCCTTTATTTCTTTCCACACTCTTTACCTGAAGAAAGAAAAACAGAAAAAAAGATAAGAAAAATGGAAGGGAAGGACAAAGTCGTCAAGCCCCCAAATAGTAATATTAATCTAAGGAAAATGTCTTTCATTTTTGACTTTATTTTCCTTCAATTTTTGAAAAAAAAAGGTGGAAAAAAGAGTCTTTCCATAATTTTTTCCTTTTTTTTAAGCCCTTTTAATTTTTAAAAACTTGTAACAAAACATTTATAACACTGTGTTTGCATACCGAATATTAAACAGATATGTTTTGTTCTGATTTAAGCCCACATTTTTTACTTGGGAATAAGTAGTGAGCTGTATAAATTCCTTGTTTCCATAAAGCTACTTTTAAAATGTTTGGGCAGAAACTTCAGGAAGTTTTAATACCATTTCCTGTTCCACTAAATGGAACAGGACTGATCCTGATGATGATTGATCCTCATGGGTTGGCATGAGGTTCTTCAAAATGATTTTGGAAATGCATAAAACATATCACAGCTTCTTCATTTTCTTTATTGTAACAGAGCTTTCAATATTTTATATGAATTTCTTCCAAGGAATTTTGTGAAGTTCTAAGATAGAGATGCTACACAAACTCCTACACTGCTCTCTGCTTTGTGTAGGCAGTGGGTGCATTAAGTGAAAGTGGTGTGGGGCACAGTGTGATGAGTTTGTATTGACAGCCTAACGCCTCTTGGAGTTTATCTAAAATGGAACGAGGAGGTGAGACCCTGAACTGTTTGGTGCCCACCCTTCCCTCTGCCCACACCCAGCACATCACTTGCATTGTGCTGCCTGCACTGAGGAGCACAGGTGAGACAAACACAACTTCATATCCCTCTGCAAGCACAGCTGCCACAGCCAGTCTGCTCCCGTGTACACCTAACATTATTTGGTTAAAAGTATTCTTCTTTTAATAGAATTTAAACAGTTTCTGAAAGCTTCACAGATACCTCATGAACACCATGTCAGACACTGCCTTGGTCAATTTATCGTTCTTTTATGTGTTACCTTTGATCCTGTTTTCAAAACCAGCATTTACATCAATGTATCTTCACAGTTAGCAAATGATAGATTAGATAAAACACAATGATATTACTATATCAGGTTTGCCAGGGAGACAGTTATCCCCATTTATTCCTTACGGTAAGTTCTATACAAAAATGCATTCTTTCCAAAGGACTTCAGCTTTTCTGCAGCTTTTTAAATTAAATTTACATCCTGGCATTTTGTTCTGTATTAAGACTGGTCATGTTGAAATCTATGAGACTTGTGAATGGAACCATGTGGGGCATTCAAACAGAGAAAGAAACAGAAATGCAGTTAGGGTATTACACGGTTTAGTTGAAAAGTTTTTCTTTTGCATTTAATAATTTCACTTAGCTACATATCTGCATTATATGCACACATACACACAAAAAATGCATACATCAAAGACAGATAGAAAGGGAAAATGAAATATATATGGTATAAATATTGTATATCTTTGTTTAGAAGCTACCCTCGTTTAGTAGCTGCACCTTAACCATGCACCTTTACTATGCAAGCCGCAGGGGAAAGTAATTAAATTTAATAGCTGCTGCCCTCGTTTTGAAGTCGCCCTCAATATAAAGCTGCACAGGGAAGTAATTAAATTTAATAGAAGCTGTGGATTCTAAACAAAGATATACGGTATAAAGTCCATATAGTTCTTGGAAAGTTAATTTCCAGCGGTAGCAGGCCTGTCGCTTGAAATATTCATGGTTTTGTAATTGTTTGAATCAAATCTCCAGCTCCAAAGGAAGTTTCTCTGTATGTGAAATGATGGAACTATGAAGGATCTGAGCATGTACTTGGATACCACCATAACAAGAATAACAACAACAACAATAATAAAAGAATGACGAACAAAATAAGATTATAAAAGAAGCCCCCCAAAAGTCACACGTTAATATTCCACTCTCATTTTCATCAATCACTGAAGCAATACCCCCTAGATCAGTGCATTAACTTGTTTATCTTTTACAATGAGGAAAAACTTCATAGCTTCATCATTCATTCCAGAGTGAGGGGAGAAAAAACAAAAGGCAGCCACCGAAATTTGCATGGTGCTCAATTATACATTAGTGAACATCACTTGGCAATCTGTTCATATCAATTTAATTGGATTTTAATACTGCCTCTGATCTTGTTTTCTAATTAACAGCAGTGCCTGGCAATAAAGCAGAACCATGCACCCAGCAACACCTTTGATCTCAACCATATGGAGCTCCTCCGTGCTCTTGAAAATTTTTTTTTTCCTTGCCTCCAATGCAGGCCGAGAGAAACTGGGGCCCCCAGATGGCCAAATACCACTCATGAGTGCGACTTCATTGATTATTTTCCTTCCTGATTGATCCTGATTGAAAATAAATAAAACATGCACATGGAACTGGATGCAAATTGGTGTCACAAGCTTTTGGTTATGTTGATGGTTTTCTCTGCTCCTTCTTTAGATGACAAGTACTTAAGTAAACATTAATTGACTCAATGGTCTGTATTTAGGAGCATAACTTTATCACAAGGACCTTTTGTTTTGTGTGTAGTTACTGTCCTACCACAGCCATTTTTAAAACTGGGATTAAAGAAAGTTAACTATTCATTCTTTATCTTTCTGATAAATCATCATAGACAAACTATTTAGGCATGAGTTCAGCTCACCAGTTTGATTTATATCTACTTTTTGTTGATTTGTTCTTGACAGCTGATTTCTTTTTTTCCTTCTTTCTTTTTTCAGGATGTCTAGGTAAAAGGCTCTTATCTTTGTCTCCTGCACAGGTCTGGCTTCAGTTACAGTAGGCTTAAACAGAACAAATATTGGCATGTCACTTTTCATATGTTCTCCACACAGATCTTGCAGTAGTTCTCTGAGATACAAAGAACTGGCTTGATAGATTTCTTCCTTGGGTTCAAAGTAGAAATAAAAAATGTTCTAGAATGTTAGCTTATGAAGTGGACTTTTATCAAAGCACTTAAAAGTGATGTAAAAATAAAATAAAGAATATATTTTACTTGGTTCTATAAAGAAGTGAGCAAGCAGAGGGAAAGAACAGTACTCTCTTCTTGTAATTTAAGTATTGCATAATGATGTACAATGATGTAATGATGATGCACAAAGAACAACTTTGCTTTCTGGCTTTGGGATAAATACAGAGAAAAGTCATGTTTTTCTTCCTTGTCCTTTCACTTTCTGTTCTGAATCTGCCATTTTAGCCTGTGCTTTGATTTGGATATGACCCATAAGCAAGGTCAGGTCACTCTTCTCTTGAAGAAAAGATTTCCAGCAAACACCCTGATGCGCTTCTGCAGAAGCAGGTGTTGCTGACTTTGCAGGTGACACCTTTCCCTGTGCATTTACAGAGACCACCATAATGTTAAGGACATTGGCTCCAGGGCAGTGGCTTTTCATCCAAGCTGCAATACCCTGACCATTTGTGCTCATCACAGAGCTAGCAGAGCTCTCCAGCCTCTCTTGTAAACCATGTGCTATCCATGCAGTGTGTGAGCATTCCACAGTGCCATCTCCTCTGGTTTCAGCTGGAGGCTTTACTTTGCATGGCTCAGAGCTATCATGAGCACTGTTTGTGTGGTAATAACCACTGCTGCACACTGACACGTGCTGGCGGCGCTGCACTGAGTGACACCTCTCCTCAGGTGCAGAAAGAGCATTAATCCTCTTGGGTTTGTTGAAGTAGTTTATCTTTTCTGTCTCAACTTCAACGTCCATCTGATTAAATACCTTTACTTTTCAACTTTCACAGTTTCATCAAATGAACTTGATGAGATGGTGCATGGTTTCCACTTCTGTGGAGGTATGGTAGTACAGCCCAAGGTGAGAGCCAGCAACCCAGTAAGTAAAACAGCCTGATAGTTGGGATAGAGGCAATGAATCCATGAACACACCTACATTCCATATGATCTATTTTCCACATATACTGCATTTCACTTCTGCAAATGAGAACGTCTGAGGGGAGAAATCACACCGTCTGCTCTGAAAACAACTTTCTTTTATGGCATGAATTCAAGGTAATATGGAGACTGGGCTTCAGAGAGATGCTGGAAAGGTCCCCCAGTCTGTGGTGAGCAGATCTTCAGGCAGATGAGAGACTTTACAGGTCAGAGTGTCTGTCCTGTTGGACTGAGTGTTTAAACAGGGCTTATAATTGTACCAAACATGAGTTCAATCTGGATTTATCTTTTTTTTTTAATTTGCTTTCCAGAATTTCAAGCTACAAATATTTTCATTTTACCACAGAGGTTAAAAAATTAAAGGAATGAAGGAAATAAATGACTCAAAAGAAGATAGAAGGTGCATTTTTATTCTGTTTCTGATTTGTCGATAAATTAACTCAGTTCTAGCTGCTATGGAGTGCAGTGACATACACTGATGAGGGAGCAGAGCTGATAAATGTGAGGGTTTCCTGTTGCACCCTGCTAGTAAACTGCTGCTGATTGGATGTGTTTCACCAAGATTACTGCTGTGGTCTTTTTGAGCTCTAGGACTTAGAGACATTGTCAACATTAGTATGCTGGGACAGCATTTTGATCTTTGTTGATTTCCTTGCTCTGATAACATGCTAGCTGCTGTCTTGTTTGCTTCCTGGACTGCCTGCTCCCAGTTTGGACGAAAATTTGGGTTATTTTTGTTGCTGTTGTTGTTTCTTTCTTTCTTTTTTTCTAATCTTTAAGTTGTATATTCAACTCATTTTTTTGACTAACCACTGTACTGCTTGCACTTTACCTTCAGAAGTTAGAAAGGTTTCAGGTGTGCCCCACCACATCCTTTATTTAAAATAAAGGGTGTTTTGCAAGACAAAGGGTTGAGGAACTAGGCCTTGTTAAGGGAGCACAGTTTGAGGCATTTATGTTTAACAACCAGCCCACACCCCTACGATGAAGGTCTTTATAATTGGAGTGGATATAAATCCGTGATCATGCTTGTAAATGTGTGCAAAAGGTTTGAAATATGTGGATACAGGTATAGATTATAATTCTATCTCTATCATGAGGAGTAACTCTGACCATGTTCTCAGATCCTACAATACACAAGAGTCTGCTCAGTGAGAAGAGGTGGATAGGAATGTCCTGTAGAAACCTCTTCTCCCCTATTTTTATTTATCTTTTTTTTTAAAGACAAATAGAAGCAGGGGTGTGCATGCATGTGATTCTTCTTAAATATGACCTGTGGGAAATGTGGATTCCTGAACATAAGAGGATTTGGGCTAGGGATAGTTGGGGCCTGCAGCTGCCCAGCACAGCACCCCAGTGCTGGAGGGCTCCTGCTATCCCGACAGGACATGAGATCAAGCAAACCAGCAATGAGATTTCTCCACATGCACATAATCAGGAGGTAAGTTGGGTACTGGATGCTTTTATGCTCATGGGTTTAGGAAGACACCCTCTTCAGACTGTCGTGACTGTTTCCCTGTGGCTCATTATCCTGGTTTGCAAAACTGACTCTTCTCTCCAAATAAATGTGCATGTGCTTTCCACCCTACACTCGTTTGGAAATGCTGCCTATTGCTGAATGCACAGAATAAGTAATTTAGCTTCTTCATATCTCTGTGTATGTGTTCTTGTGAGTAGCAGAAACATATTTTATATGATTTCTAATAAATGAACGTAAGCTTTTTTTTCTGTTATAAAACAATACTTGGTAGGACTATCACAATTGCACTAGATAACAGGAGGAGGTTATTCAGCTGCTTTATTGACTTAAAACTTTACTGATGTTACTGATTCTTCTATTTAATGTTAGACACATCTCAGAGGTGTCTAGGATAGCAAGAGTGAGCCACATAGCTGAGTCTCACAGTGCCAGAAATAGTCTAATTTCTGTCTTTTCCCATTCTCAAAATATGAACAGAGTAGTTATTTGCGCTTCGATCAAAATGATGAATCTCCACAACAGCCACTGCTGACCAGTAATATTTAATATATTTTTTCTTGTTTCTTTTAATTTTTAAATACTTTTTCCTGCAATTATTTGGAACTGATTCTTAAAGCATATAATATCTTGTGATGTTTCATTATATTATATGCATTTTATTTTGCCCTTTTCCCTTTGTCTGGGGCAAATGTAATGATTTGCTTATTATTATTTTGCACATTGATTTAATTTGCTCTATTCTTCATGGGAAAAATAAATGACTGATGCATGGTTTCTTCCCCAAAGTCTTTTTCCCCTCTTGAATTTAAGCATGAAAGGCTTCCCGGCAGTGAAACTTAAACATACATGCAGATGATGACATGGTGTCCTGTGAATGTACCATTGTGAAATGGGCTATATTCTCCTTCAAGAACCTGTCATCACACTAATGCCAATTGTAAAGAACAGCAGCTCTGGCAGCTGGCATTAAGCATATGGGTTACTTTCTGCATTTGTGCCTTATTTTGCTGATCTAGGCTATGGCTCATGGGTAATAGTGAGTTTTCAAAGTCCTCTTCCTGCCTATTGATAACTGAGGAAGACTCATATGCAGTATTGACAAAGTTAAGAGAACCAGCACCTTCACAGGTGTACTGCCCTCTTTTCTCAGCTTTGTACTTACTAGATAAGGTGACCCTGTAGGCTGTGCAAAAGATTGAATTGTTAAATGTTGATTCTGCCGTGTTATGAAGGTTATCTGCGTGGTGAATTACAGCCCTATCTGATAAAAAGATACAGTTAAGGGATCTGTAACTATGACAAACATACCAAATTAGTGCACTGGCTTTGAGACTCTATCCTCAGCTTTTAGAAGTCCTGGAATATAATTACCTTCAATCTGCTTGCCTTGTCTCAGACTTTCAGGTTAGTACTTTAGATCTACCATTCATGGCAGAGAATTCCTCTCCCACCTTCCTGCTGTTGTCCTCAGTTTGCAGTCAGCAGGATTTCTGGGCCTGACAGATTCCCATGTGTCTTTGCAATTCTCACTCCTCCCCTCTTTTTTTTTTTTTAATCTAAACTTGCATGACTTCATCAGAATAATACGTTCACAACCCAGTAAATGTGAAGTTGTGAGTTTACTCTCTCTTCCAGACAGTGTATGCTGGCTTTAATATTTCAGAGATGTTTGTGTTCTCATTTCTCTGCGAAGGAGACTACAACATGGGTAAGACTCAGTCTCTCAAAGAAACTTCCACTCCAAGACTGGAGCTGAGCTTGTTTAGCTCCAAGTAGTATGGGTGGTATGGGCAGCTTCTGCAGTGATGGCTGAGAAGGCTCCTTGTCTGGAAAACAGGGAATGAACCACTTCCACCTCGTGGTGTCATCTTCTTTCCAGGGCATGATGCTACTAGCCAGGCCTTGTAATACAGGTGTGTGGAATGACATGCACACCCTGGAGACAGGATTCATGTTCTTCTAAGACTAGAAGCAAGTCTTTTGTGTTTCTTTGGTTTTGTCTTATGATTTATTTCATTTCTTCTGTTCAACAATTGAGCCATTTGCCAAGGGGGAAGAATCATCATTCTGCAACGTTTCCTCCTTCCAGCTAGGAAACATACAGCTGAACACTCAGGCCTTCTTCAAAATGGAGTGTTTTGTTTGTGTTCCGCTTCTTTTACTTTTCTTTCATCCCCAAGAGAGACTCAACTCCATATGTGTCAGCAAATCCCCTGGACTTTCAGGTGTTTCCTCAGGGGAATTGTTTTCCAGCTTAATGCAGTAAAAACCTGGACATTCTCTTGGCTTTCCCTCATGCTCGTTTTCCCAAAATTAGACATGCCTTTCTGCAGGTGAAAGTGGTTGCCTCTCAGCTGCTGCATGTGCTAAAGGACTTAGATAGGGAGCACTGATTTTTCCATTTCCTGCTCTGCACAGATTAGGACATCTTGTCTCATTTTGTGCTATTTCTTCCTTGCTACTTTTTATTCTTACTGGCAAAGGAAGTGAGCCATGACCTGGCTGACCAAGAAAACAAAAGCTTTTGTGACTGTAATACCAGTCTGACTCCAAAAGCAGAATATCTAGGATGTATCTATTATATATCTATTATATGATCAATGCATCTATTATTACTTAACTGCCAAGCCATACAGCAGCTCACAGAATCACAGAATAGTCTGAGTTGAAAGGGACCCAGAAGGATCATCAAGTCCAGCTCTTAAGTGAATTTCCCATATGGGCATCAAACCTGCAGCCTTGGTGGTGTTAGCACCAGGCTCTGACTAACTGGGATAATCTCAGGATAGTTCTTCATGTTTGCAGCACACACAGCTACTGGAGTGGCATTCCGAGTTGATGGGTTAAGATTTCAGTGCTGTGTATACAATGAAATGGAAGCTAATCTGCCGGTATAATTCCTCTATGTCACCCCTGGTTTATAAAGAATAAAGGTAACGTGAATATCTTTTCTCTTAAATATAATAATGATAATGTTTAGCTTTCTCTGCTGCCCAATGAAAGATGGGTCAAAATTTTGTCTGAGTGCTCAGATGTATGGTGTTGAAAGGTAGGATACAAAAAAGTATGAATAAAAAAGCATGTACTAAAATAATGTCTATAAGAAGCAAAAGGTTTTTTTTAAAAATTGGATTACTCCTATAATACAGTGGCTGCGGTTATGCTATAATTAGAACATAATTACATTGTCTTTATAATTCTGGTTACTTGTAATTAACATTAATGCATATGAGGAAGTAAACTACATATCTGAATTGCTTATTAGTACCCTGTTAGGACTGGAGCCTACAAACATATATGGAAGTTTACTCACCAAATATTTTTGTTGGCTGTCACTGAATGACTCATGTGACTAATGCTATGAATGGGTGTTTGTAGGCAGCAGCCCTTAGATTCTAACTAAAATTAACATGAAGTTAACTGCACTAACCACTTTGGATTAACCTGCTGCAATTACCCTGAAGTTATACTTTGATTTTTAAAAAAAAAATTATTTATGGTAGGCATGAAAAAAAAAGAGTTCTGCTAAAGTGTTAGTGCTCCAACTATGTGGAAAATAGTAACCACAATGCAAGTAAGGTGGAATTCCAACCAGTTCAAACTGTGCCATAGAGTAGATCAAGCTTTTTTTTTTTTTNNTTTTTTTTTTTTTGGTAGATACATTTGTTTGTAACTGAAATTTGGCCCAGAACTTCCTAGTTCCAGAAGCTGACTATTTTTAAAATAGCTACTAGCAATAGCAAGAGCTGTGCATCCTCCATACAAGGCAAGATGCAGCATTTTCAACCTTTCTGTAGGAAGTGGTAGGTAGCGGGGCCCCTTTCTATCCTGACATTCCTAAAGGGAATGTAAATAGATGAGCACATTTGTAATAAGATGTCTCACACAGATAGCTGGAGCTCAGGAGG
Organism: Cyanoderma ruficeps; assembly: GCA_008694505.1. Classification (NCBI taxonomy): domain Eukaryota; kingdom Metazoa; phylum Chordata; class Aves; order Passeriformes; family Timaliidae; genus Cyanoderma; species Cyanoderma ruficeps. The sequence continues at coordinate 39,736,993 of VZDJ01007753.1, read as the reverse complement.
GAAAAAAAAAAATACTGGTCTCTAAAACAAGACTACTTTTTTCCTTCTCCTTAAAATCTTAAATGTTATTGTACAGAGAAAGAAGAGGGCTTAATCTTGCATGACACATGGAGAAGGAGGAAGTTTGTGTAGATGTATCATCTGCGTTAAAAAAATTCATATCCAAATGCCATCCATTTCTAGCCTTTCTGCTCGTCCCCTATATATATAATAACCTCATGATGAATGAATATCAGAAATAGGTTTTTATAGATTAGATGCATGATAGACTGCAGTGCTTCTGAGAGTCTATTGTGGCAATGACCATTGAACTAAAGAGAATTTACATGACCAACCATTACAATCGATCCAGTCTGTATTATAGATAGTCCCTAAATACATATCAACGTGACAAATGGAAATAGCTGTACTGTACAGGCCAATAAGTTGTGATTCAAGGAGAACATAGTTATTGACACATAGACTGCTCAAAATGAACCTTGATTTAATGAACTAGAAGTGGGATTTTCGATGCTGTTAGAAATACTGTATTCTGCTAATTGGAGATCCCATTAGGTAACTTGCAGTTATTTTGTAGGCAGAAAAGGCTTCTTCATGTCACACATATGGGCAGTATTGTGGTTATATTCACTGAATGGTCAGGCAGAAGTGAAGCTAAAGGAAGCCTTTACAGCCATTTCTTCCTTACAGCATGAGGATTTATCAGCTGTGACATTTATTGTGTCTTTGTTCCCCCTGTGGAAAGATGCTGAGAAAAGAGGGCATCAGTAACGCAGAAGTACCATGTGAAATTTCTGGTGTAAGTAAGAGACAATCAGCATCCCAGGAGGCTCCTGAGTTTTACCTCCCGGTTTTCTCAGGGGAATCCCCTTTTTATTTTAAGGGTGGAGGGTGAGGAGGGCAGGGGGATATTACAAACTTATTTACAGCAACCCTATTTGGAGGACTGAGCAGAGGAATGGAGATTTTGGCACTGGTTAGACACACTAAATCGGGGTGCACTAGATGTCAAGAGTCCTCTGCTCTCTTACTGTTATTTTTATCTCAAGGCATTTATCACACAGATGTTATGCTACTAGAAGATACTGATTATTGATATTTATTACAATTAGTGTTACCTGTTATCAGTGACACAGAAATTTACATCAGATATGCGGGTAACTTCTTGGGTCCAATGAGAGATATTTACTCACTTAAATCTTGGTACATTTTAGCATTTCAGATACCTTGGGTATCTTAGACACCTTCCTGGGACTAGCAGGACCTTTTCCTTCTCAAGCGGCAACTGCAAGTCAGCAGGGAAACTGAGCCATTTTAGCTGCTTTTTAGGCACCAGTCTTTGGCAAATGAATCCCATCTCACATTTCAGGTTCTCCTACTGCAGTCCACAACCCTGAGGGGGTGGCAGGAGTTGTCAGTGACTTTCAAAGTGCTTTTACTGTGAAGGAACAGCTGACTACCTTTCTTACCCAGCAGTTGCTCAGTAATTCAGTCAATGCTCTTCATTCCTTTGCACAGAAAGAACCAAAGAGTTTCCTGCAATGAAAAGCAGCACCCTGTTCAGCGACTATCCCAAGTATTTGTCTCTGCATGAGGAGAAAGTTGCAGTCAGGGGTTAAACCAAGACATGTGAACCTACAGGAAGGGTTAAATTTGAGGATCTCATTCTCCATTGTGTTATCATAATTTTTACAACCACAAAGGAAATATTAAATAGTGAATCGGAATGAGTCTGGTAGCATTTTGTCTCTAATATGCACAGGTGCAGAGCAAGACAGAAATGTCTGAATCTTTAGCTTGCTTGATTTGGCACAGTTTTAATTCCCTAACACAATCCATGTTTTGTCTGTTGAAAAGAAATCTCAAGTCTAAAAGTACATTTAAAATTCAAAAAGTTTATATTTTTTTTAAAGACAGAAAACAAAGAGTATTTGTAGATAGTGTTTTTTGTTTGTCCAAGCTTTCCACCATAACTGAATAGACAGGGTACTTCTTTTTTCCTAAAGCCAATAGGCTTTAGCATGCAGTTCTTCCTGCAAAGAGTTAATTGAAGCAAATAAAGTTCTTACATTGTTAATAATCCTCCCAATTTGATCTTGTTCTTTTTCCCCCTCAAGCAGTAAGAGGATAAGTGCAAGTGATAGCCAGATTTATAAATTATTTCTTGCGAGCTGAATGCTTTAAAAGGGAATATAAAAATCTGCTATGTGTCAGGCGATCCATGGAGGCATTAGCAAGCGTGGCTGATTCTCAGTCCCCTGAAAGCAGGAGTGATAATTTGTAAATCTAGGAACTGTACGTGGAGAATGGTAATTTGTCATTAGTAAGATTAACATGATCAAGGGAATAGAATAGATTATTTACATATAAAATACAGAAGATCATTGATGCAGCAGTGATGAATAAATGCATTTTGATAAAATTAAGTCAATATTTTTGGGAATCAATACAAAAGTTTTGGCTGTCATATAATATTGCAGCTTATGTTTTATGTTGTATAAAATGTACTGTCTATTTGAGAATGAAGTTTTTTGCCTGGACTTAATTTAATCTACCTGTAGAGCAATCCTTTAACATTGTGCATTTAGCCACAAATTAGTTTTCTTGGTTCCTTTGAATGAAATACCACTTAAAATGTAGAATACCTATGCACTCAAACACTATTTAAAGGGACATGACATTTTTATTATTGCAGTTTCATATTCCAGTTAATTTTTTTTGTTCAAATAGATTTTCCTTCTTGCAGAGAGAAACTATCATAAACAATTTAATACATTTTGATCATGTTTTCAATGCAGAGTGAAATACAGTTGCTGACATGGTTCATTTACTTACACAAACTGTTCTTGTGCTCACACTGTTGCTCAAAAATTCAATGCTATCAGGTAAAGAAAAAATTGAATGAAGATAGGAAGCCATTATCCTGACCACTAAGTAACAGGGAAGGAGATATCAATTGGCAAGTTGTTAACTCTGATTTTCAAATACACCATTTGCAATGACTTGTAACTGCCTACAATAATGGATATAACCTCTTTTATTTTTTTAATTTTCTGAAAGCTTCAGCAAACTATGCTATCATAGTGTTTAAAGAATTTAAAGTAAATTACTTAAGGAATATTGCTCAAATCCAATGCTATGCAAGGCAGTAAGTGACTTTTGTGGGTGACTGAGCACTGAAGCAAAGCTATGAGATTTGCTAATGTAGACACTGTTTATTTGCAGGAAGATTCCTTTGCCACAGATGTTCTCAACAAAACCAGTTCTTGATCTTGCCGATGTGAATATGTGCAGTGCTACACGTGTGTAGACCCAGGGAGTTCAGTGGGATTGCTCATGTGCATAAAATTACTTCTGCGCCTGCATGTACAAGGCTCAGGGCATTGGAGAGATTTAATCATTAAAAGGTGAAACAGAGGCATTTTTGTTATACTTTGTTATACTGTGAAAAATCACAAGTCAGTCTTAGTTACAGAATTGCTTTTCTCACAGAACAGGATATCCAAAAAAATAAAACAAACCAGAAGACAACATTGTTTTATGGCAATATAAGCTTTGAACATTCTCTGCCGTAGGTTGCTCAGACTTCCATTGACATCATGAGGGGGCTGTGTTTAGATGAATAATTTTTTTGGCAAGGGCAAACAAATGAATAAATGCTCAAGGGAAAGAGCTAAGCTAAAAGAGGAGGAAGCCAGAAATTCAGGACTCACACATGTAAAGTTACTATGACTTTACATATAACCACAGTACCTCACTCAGTTACATGGTTTGGCTTGTAATTAGAACAACCAATTTTCAAATGCAAACCTGCAATAAGCACCCATTTGCTAACCCAGGCATTGACCACAGAGGGTTTAAAATGTCTCCTTTCGCATGAATACAGAGAAATAAATTGAAAGGAAATGGAAGGATGGATGGATGGATGGANNTGGATGGATGGATGGATGGACAGCAAAACATAAATAATACCAAGTGTCTGAACAACCACCCCATAGAACACAGCTTAGTTGAGAAGTATGAAAGAAAAAGAGGTAATTTTCTATTAAAAACTTTCAGTTGTGGAGGCCTGACCATATGGAGATTTCTTCTGTCCTTGTCCAAAATGAACCTTAAAGTCTTTAGTGGTGAGATTGATAAGTAACTCCATAAAGATTGCAGATACATCTGAACTTCAGATTTATGATTTAAAACCATTTTGGATTGTAAAGGCCGCAAATTTCCTTAGTAGGAAAAATGAATGGGTTTATGCTCCTGTTATTTCCTCCCCATTTTGAAACCTATATGAAGGCTGCAATTTTCAGAGAAAACAGTAGTTTTGTGAAACGTGTTTGAGATCTCAGGTCTGTTTTTGTTGCCCCTAAGCTTAGGCATTTATCCAGGGACAGAATTTAAAAGCACTGTTACCCCAAACTGGACATTTAATCAACACAGAAAATGAGCTTTCTCCATTAATTGTTTATATAATTAATGATATAGAGTAACTGTTTGTACCAATTACATACCTAGTAGAGGGAGCTAATATTAGTTGGATGAAATTTGAGCCTTAAGTGCCTTTGAAATACACCAGCACAGTTTTCACCCTGAAATGAATGTCCCATAAAATTTCTAACAAGATCTATTGCAATCTAGCCTACAGAGATAAGGGTCTGTAGATATCCTTGAAGCTAAACATCTCAAATGAATAATTACTTTCCTAAACTAAAGAGTTAGTTTAATAGGATATTTATTGAGTGCTAAGATTATTTAAACAATATTTTGGAGGCAGCTTAATAACTGTATAACAATGACAGTATGAGACACAAAAGATACGGATCTTAGGTCTTCTTGCTAAAACAGTAAATACTGGTAACCATTTAACAGATACTTCAAAGCTATGTTATTTGAGTTTTTACACTGGAGAAGCAAAGGAGTTAAAATAGTGCAATTTTCACTTTAGCCAGTCTCATTACTTAAAATTATGCCATCATGCATGACAACTGGCCATGCCCTCCTAACCAGAATAAGAATTTCAACATAAAAATTAGAGACAAAATAAAAGAGAAAAATGCTAATTTCAAATATGAGTTTTGGGCATTAAAACTCTATACAAGAAAAGTGATGGCAGCAACTGTTTCTTGAGTAGCTCCATGGACTGTTATAGGCAACCTTTTTCATGAATCACTTTGAAAACCAGTTTTAAAATGTCTTTAATATATCAATAAAGAAAGCTATAAAATATTTCTCAATCAGATTGACAATTGTTTTGTATCTGATGGTTAAAAATTACACTGTTTACTTTGATATTATTGCAGTAGTGGATCCTCGGAGGCTTAATCTGAACTTTTTGGAATTGTTACCTCAGGAAGAGTTTCATGTGTTCAACTGTTACCTGAAAAGGGAATGCAAAATTGTTCAAATTCTAGAAAATTGTTTGAAAATTATTCAATTTCCTCTGCTGTGGGGGTTCGGAGCTGTTTTCCAGCTAGCTCATTTACCAAATCCGCATTCAAGGGTACAGCATGGTACCTTTCCGATTTTGTGGGTCCTGGCCTCAGGCAGAAGCGTGGCTTTGGCCTGGAATAAGAAGGGAGGACTCCCACATGGGTTCCAACTGAGATTTTATTTCACCCAGAGGACCCATATAGAAGTGAGATTTTTCCTCTGAGTTTCAGTTCAAGTACAGGGGGTGTTGACAGAGCAGGACAATCTGGAACCAGTCCCAGTGAGGGGGGAAGGGACCCAGGACAAAGGACAATTAGCAATACAATTCTATACATAAAAGGAGGGGAACTGAGAATTTGCCAAATCACCCCACAGCCCCACCAGAATTTTTCAGGCTTCTGGGTGGGGTTGAAAAGTGATGGACAGGACCCATAAGAGAAGAAAAAACCAAAGGGGTTTGAACATGGGGGTACAGGGACAAACCATTATAAAACAAATAACAGAAGCATGCAGAAATTTGGTAAAGTCAAAATGCGCACCACAACACTCCGCCCTTCTTAGCTGTGTTGGAAAGAAAGAGGGAGCCTCTCAGCACCACAGAGGACACTCCCTAAATGTACTCGGTGGAAAGCTACACTAGTCTACCATGCCTTTTCATGACCTGGACCTGAGGCTCTGGCAAATCTTATGGTGAGGACTAACTGGTGTTCTGAATTCTTGGGAGAGGCAAATGCTCTCCCTGCAGCAAGGCACATCCACACTCTTCCCTTCGTTGTGCTTCCAGGACTCCTGGCTTTCCCTGTGCGAGGACCCCATAGAGCCCTCACTGCACAGTTATGCAGACATGGACTCTGTGAGTCTCAAGAACTCTGCAGGAAGTGAATTTGGCACACAGTGGATCATATGAAACTTTCCTCTGGCTTCAGAGGAAGATGGAATTTTGCTTTCTGTTTTGTATTTAAACAGACTCGAAATCTCAAATCAAAACATTGATTTTGATTTCCACCTGGCTCATGTCAAATCCATGTAATGCCCCAAGTTTTATATGGTCTAGGAAAAAACCCATAAATCGAATCAGAATTACTTGAAAGGCTGAACTTCAGTGAACTTTAGGACAAACTGGAGCTGAGCTACAAGCTTCTATGAAATCTGAAACCAAGCAGATTTTGCCTGGCTTCTTTTGAGGTTCATGAGTTTTGAAAAGACCTATAGCATTGCCAGTATTTATCATGAAACTTGCCCTAACTGGTGTTTTCATAAAGGCCTCTCTTCTTGAAATGAAATGACCATGTGAAAATCTCATCTTTCATTTAAAAGAGAGCGGAAGTTTTCTATCCCTGTGGTTGTGGCAAAAATTTTGAACATGTGCCCAAATGCACCAACGGTTCAAAAACAAAGGTAAATCTAGAGACTCCAGCATGCATGGTAATATTTTAAACTCACAATTTTAGGATCTTAGCTAATAGTTTTTGAGAATGAAATCTAGCCCACTATCTGTTACTCTACATTCTATCCAGAGGACATTAAGGGGTTTTATTCTTTCTCTTATTGTTATGGTGCTTTAGAAGACAACTTCAAAGCACCTAGGTATTGGCAAGTCTGGCTCCAGATCTGACAGGTGTGGCAATGTCTCTCTGCTGAAACCCTCCATCCCTGTGTACCTGGGTTTTGTGTAACCAGCGAGACAAAATCCAGAGAGATGTTTAAGTTCTAACTCAGCTCTATGTTTAGTAACCTAATTCCTTCCAACCCCCAAGTTTATTTTAACAGCATCATTTTCCTTTGAAGGCTGTAGGTAATTCACTCCTCTTTAACAATGTACAGATGGTTTCTGGAAAAGCCCCTTTGTTCCTTCAAATAAATAACACAAAAAGGCTTACTGATTATGCCCACGTAGGGCACTGTGTTGTGCTTTTCATTTATTGGTTGATTCTGCCATTTATTTTGGCTTGTGCTTCTTTTGGACGCGTTAAAGACTTTTCTTCCTCATGCCCAGAGAAGGAGTTTGTTTGATGTCAAAGCCGGGGAATTTCCTTGGTATCAGAGAGTCTTACAATTTCATATTAAATACATTTCATGGATCAAAAGTTCACCTAAATGGACCACACATCTTTCCTGAATTTAGCTCAAAGACATTATAAGTTCTTCTGAAAATTCAGTCTTGTAGTAAATGTTTAAGACAACAAAAATGAGAGTCACCAATACAGAATATTTTTGTATGCCATTAGCATAAAAATGTTTTGGTTGGGAATTTTAGTCATGTTTTCATGTTATTTATTTTGGGAGAAAGGAAAATGCTTTAGTTGGGAATTAGCTTCCTTTTCTGAATTAAGCTAGTCATCAGAAAAGCTAACAGAACTAAAGGCCCAGTAACCTAATATTTTGTTGTAAAATAGCAGTCCAATTTATTTAGGAACTGTGAGGCTCTGATGGGATTATGGAACAAGATCTCCTTGTGCTAACAAAGGTGGCAAAGTTATAGTTTCAGATGTGGTCTTTTCTAAAGGTAATAGCCACTCTTTTTAATTTCATATTGTATGAAACTTTATCTTTTTCGAGGCTGATTTTAAGAGCTTCATAGGACTATCTAGTCTGCAGTTCAGCTGTAAAAATATCAGGTGTGTTTGCCATGTAGCAATGACACTGCAGATGTCCAGCTAAGGTACACTTTGGTTAACAATCATGAAACTGACGCTTCAACTGGCAACTAGTTTGTGAAGAAACACCTCGAAGTCTAGCATGCAAATAAAATCTTGTAAATCTATAAATACATAAATTGAAGCTTTTTCAGATAGAATATAATTTATCCTTTCATTTTTTCCTGCTATATGACTATAGCTGGAAGTAGTTGGCAGTCTAGCTGGAAATATGGAGTTCAAATTACTAGGGTTTATAAACAGTGACTTAGAGGGCAGTGATACACATTAATTTTCAGAGAAGCATTTCAAGTTCCATTAGTTTCAGTGAGAAATGTAGATAATCTGCACTTTGGAAAATCAGGTCAATACAGTATCGTAAAGACTACTTTGCACATAACACCTCTTTATGTATTCAGAAGCTTCATAATAGCACAAGTTCTTCATCCGAAATGGCAAGAGTGATCTTTTCTCTAAGTATTTACTTTTTATTTAATGTCTCTGAAAAAGCCTCAGGATGCTAAAACATACAAAGACATAAATGTCTGTGTGGTATACACAGTTAAAATTGATCTCTTTATCTCTGTAAATCAGATATGAGGAGTAATAAGAAAGATTGGGTAAATGATTAAATTGCAAACCTTTTCATAGTCAAATATTTAATCAGAAAGTGTGATATAGACTTAAATGAAAACAAATTTTGCTAGGGAGATTGGGTATATGCTTTAGGTAATGTTCTTATACTATTTTTATTCCAGACTACAACATATGAGGTTGAAATACTGTATCATGTGCAGATTAAAGACAAATTACATATAGATAAGGTTACATTTAATTACCTGAAATAGCTTTGTATGCTGAGTGGAAACCACAGTTTTCATCAACACCATATTAATTATTGCTGCCGAAAGCTGTAATTGACTACTGTGTTTTTCGGCTCATGAGTCAATGGTGACTGAATGTTTACTTTACTGCTCCTAATTGCCTAAAATGCAGCACTTGTTTTTCCTTGGAAAATCTGTGGTCTAAGTTCTGCTCTTGTTTTCATGCATATAACCCCACAATCATTTACATGTATAGCTGAAAGCACAGTTGGCTTCAAAATTTCTGGCAAAAATGGTTATGTGAGGGGCTGTAATTCTCTCAGCATCCAATACGGAGAAAAAGGAAATGTGTCAATACTGTCCCACTTATGGCTTCATTCTTCCATATGGCTTGTAGAAGACCTGAACTTGCATTTGGAATAGCGTGTCTACAGACCTCACTTGACCTTGTGTCAGCTCCATTTAAGATCCCTGTGGTGAGAGCACAAGCTCATTTTCTCAGTTATACCAAGCATGTGAGGGAATATGGTACGCATGAAGGTGATTGGGATTACCGTCAAGGTTTTCTGACACAGGAATTACTTTGGAGACACAGAAACAGTACGAAAGGACCAGACATGAAACCAGATGCTGCAATCTCACAGGAATTAGTCTCTTCTCCACCTTTACAGATCTCTCACAAGACCAAACAGAAGCAGTGTGGTTCCCAGGGGGTGTACAGAAGTAAGAGACAGGAAATTTGAGAAATTGTGGAATGATTAGGCTTGAAATTGCATTCAGAATCACACTTCATCCTGTGGAGAGGACAGAAATAATGCAGAAGATGGAGTAGAAAATAAGAGGAAAGAAGTGGCCAACCTACTATGGAAAATCAAAGATTAGCTGTAGGATAACAAAAGAGAAGTAATTATCTTTTTCAAAAAAAGAGAAAAAATAGGTGGGGAGAAAAAAGAAAGGAGAAAGTAGTTCAAACAGCCTGGAGATCACTGTCCCTCTCTCCATTTTCTTTCAGTGATAGTGACAGTGACAACTTTCCTGATAGGGAATGCTCTCCTGTAGGAATGCCACCATCAGAGTCCATGTTGCTCTCAGCTTCACATGATTTGGAGAAGCACTGCTGATTTTCAGGAGCTTTGGCATCTCTGTCAAGAGAATGACGACTAATTTTTCTTTCATATTCCATTTCACAAGCCTTCCGAAAAAAGCTGGTAGGACTCTTTACACTTCTGGAATGAGTATTTTGAGTTTGGAGGGAGCCAATCCTAGATTTCAGCAAAATTCTATCCCCATAACAGCCAATGAAAAGATTTTTACCACAGGGTCACTCTGATCATTAGGCAGTCTGATGAGTACTACCATACCTGTTAATGTTACCAGTAGTCATCTGAGTTATGTGGACTAAGACGCCCCTCAGGCATAAGGCCTGAGACAAATGGACATATTTCTACTATTTCCTCTGTATTGACTACCAGTCTGTCAAAAATATCATGCATTCCCAAGAGAGGCCCACCTGCCCATTGCTCAGAAAGTGTTTGAGACATAGATTATGTACTCTTACTTGAGAACACAGTTGAAAGGTGTAGCTGAATGGACAAAGACTTTTGGGCCCTCTAGGAAACTGCTTCAGTGCTGAACCACAATGACAAATACTTGACAAACAACTCAGGCTCAAAGAAAACAAACCCGTTAAATTGTCACGAAACCTTTCTGGAGTTTAAATAGATCACTTTTACTGAGCTTTTGGCAAACGTGTGTGTATCTGTGGTACACAAAAATAATTGCATTGCTCTATATACTTTTTAAAATTATTTTTAGGTGATTTTACCAGTCAGACTACATTTTAGTAATGAGTGCTTTCCACGGCCTCACAAACTTAAACCTCTGGCATAGGTTTTATTCATATTATCACGTTCTCATTCTCTTTACTCACTATTTTTAATGTGCCTTGTATCATCAAGGTTTTTCTCACACTAATGGCAATGATCTTTGTTTTCTGGGATCTGTGTACAGCCACTGTGCTCATTTTTTGTTGCAGAAACCAGTCTGTGTTCAGACAAAGATTTTGTTCTTGCTTCAAATCTCTATATATTTTCATAATGATCCTTAACATCCTTTTGACACTTCTCTCTTTGCCTTTTTGACTCTATACTTTGACAGTTATTCCACAGGAAAATAAAAGATCTTTATTTTGTAGTGGTGAATTTATGATACACCTGCACAGTTCCACCTTGGAGCTGGAATGTAATGTCAACAAAGCTCATTTGGCAGCACATGAATTCTCCATGGGGCTTCTTTTCATTGGAGGCTCTACTAGAGGAGAGATGGATATACGCGGAGATGTTGTCCAAAATTTGTACACGCAGAGACACATAAACAGACATTTGTTGCAGTTGTCACCTCCAGATGGGGGCTACTGATTCACTGATTTTCAGTACTTGTAGAACTTTCCTTACTAGTAAAATGGAGACATGGAAATTTATTTTTGTCTATATAGTTGCTGCAATCTTACACGCACACACACACACACACACAATCTATATTGGACCATCAGATTTTTAGAAGTCTACACTGGAAGAAAAGAGCAGTTTCAAAGTAAGAATATCACAGGAAAAAAAAATAAAGGCATGAACTCAAAGCAAGAGAAGACGACTGGATGGAGAATACTGTGTGTTTAGGTATCAAAACATGCCTTGAATTTTTTAGAAATATGTAAGAAATAGATCTCAAAATACCAAAAGTGTCTAAATTCCAGTTTTCCTAGTTTTCAGTTTCTTTCTCTAGTTGGCTCAATAGAAATTTAGATGGTTGCTTATGAGCATCCATATTTTGAAACAAGGCTCTGCATTTTGGGAGAAGGAGAAGGTGTATTGTATTTGATCAAGATTTTTAAACAGAATCACTGCGATGTGACTCTTCATCAGTTCACAATGAGATCAGCTGGCCTTCTCACCTTCCTTCAACTTCATTAGAATGGTAATATATGACTTACCACATGAAAGCTGCATTCTCTGCCAAGTAAATTAAATTCTTATAATAAGAATCAGAGTGGTCCAGTGGTCGAAAAGCAGGGCTGGCAGCCAGCAACTCCTAAATTTTAATCCCAGTGCAACTTAGTGAATAACTTCAGGCAAGTTACTTAACCTTCTAGTTTCCACCTCATAAAATCGTAATAATAAAAGTGTTTTTCTGAAGACCAATTAGTTAATGCTTGTTCTCTGTCTGAAGAGAAAAATGCAAAGGACCATGGAGGTACTAAGCCTAATTAATTCTTAAATTCTAATCATATCAAAGCCTCATCATGATTAGCCCAGTTAAGTAAACTGGTAAGTTCATCAAAAGCCAAACCATCCAACACTTTTGATTCGTAGGATCTGTAAGGGACGTGTCATCCATGCTGACCCAAGGGTGACGTGTGGCAGGTTGAAAAGCCAGCCCATGGCTCCCCATGGGGTTTGTCAGTGTCTGACAGCTCCAGCTCTGCTCCCATTCCCTTGTACAGGCTGCTGCACCATGGTGTGAGCATTTTGAGAGCAAAAGGGTGCTGCTGTGAGTCAAATATCCAAATGGCACTGAAGTTTGAAGCTGCTGTTTAGATCTCACATTTTGTTTAGGTTGGATTGCTGTTTAAGGAGGATGAAAAGCAAAAGCTATTCTTTCCAAAGCTCCAAACGCAACTGATGCCCACTTAAATACTTCCAGATCTGCTTTGTATAGATAGAAACATAGGAGTAATTTAAGTGTTTTGAGAGAAATATCCACTTCTTCCCAAGCCTCCTCTCTGTTGGAGACCCGCCATCACAAACATGGAGGACATGCAGATCTGAAGATCCATAATTTATGGAAGAGCGTGGAATACCAGTCAGATCAAACGTCTGGTGGAGTGGCTGTTGTCAAGCCCTCAAATGTTTAAATGATTGCACTTGTCAAAGAGCTGTAGGATAGATCTGAGGGGAGAGTTTGGCCCTTAGTGTTGCTGGTTTTCATCCCATAATTTTGAGAGTGTTCTTTGTGTCTTGTTTACTGCAGAATATGATTAGATTTTAATTTAACAGGCAAGGAATGTGTCTTTCATGTGGCAAGTCAGAAGGGCCTCAGAGCTTTATAGTGGGGATGGGGGGATGGTGCTGGCGCTCATTGTGAAGCAGTGGAGAGTCCTGCTATATTGCTCATCTTAAGATGCTGTTTATAAATAGGTCCCACTTGTCTGGGGCATAATGATTTCAATCATTTGTGCTGTATAAATAAACAGGGCATTGTGAGCTTACTTGTTCAGGAATTGTCCCTGGCTTTAGTTTTGGCCACAGACTCCCAGAGGCCTGCAATCAATCTAAGCTGGAGGATTGAAAGAAACAGTCCGTTTGTGATCCGAAGCCACTAGGAGAGAAGGGAGGGCTGGTGGGTCTGGAAGTAGAAACAGAAGAGTGGGAAAGAAGGATCTTCCATGGGATCCTGGGGAAGGACAGCCTGGGAGAGCCTCTGGCCAGACTGCCATGAGCATGAGACTGTCCAAGGCTGATGGAACACCAAATGGGCCCTTCATGGTCTGGTGGAACACAAGCAGTCTGCAGGGAAGGAGACTGTTCCCACCCAGTGTGGTGTGAGGCACTGGAGGGCAAGCAAGGACTGTGGCACGTCCTGTCTGGGAGTCACTGAGTGGCCAAGCAAGAGGTGGATTGGAAAGGGCAGCACTGGCTCACTGCAGGCTGTGCCTTCCCACCCTGTACTCCATTTGCTTCCAAGGGTTCCCCTGTGTGCACAAACTACTCAACCAAGCTCTCCTTTCAGCCCCTCAGCCTTTGCAGCCTTGTTTTTGTCCCTTCTTGCTTTGGACTTGCAGACTTCCATTAGAAGTAAGGCTTGAGTTAGGGAACATAGGAATTAAAACATTAGAGTTTTCCTTGATGACAGTAAATACTTCACAGGTTTCTGCTGATGGACAATGTGCTTTTATTTTCTTACACAGCACTAAAGATGTGCAATTCATTTAGTAGCCCTGTCAGCAAATCCTGTCACTCCTGTGTAATCATTGCATATTTGGGGAGGAACAGCAGTAGTCCCATGTTTAGAGCTGCTTATGAGGAGACAGACATCAGGTTCTCCTAAATTTACCAGTTCTTTCCTAAATGCTGAGCTTTTTTGTACCTCCAGTCATCGATCCTCAACTTCCCACAGCCTTTGGTATTTGCCTGTTTGCACCTTGACTATCACCTACCTGTCTTATTTAAACATCCTCTGCAGCAGGATGGAGAAAGAATGCAGAGTATTCCAGTAGAGCATGGAACTCCAGGCCTCACACACCCTCCCCTCCTCATTCCTCAGCATCCTACATGGGCTTTCTGGGTTGATTCCACAGCCCTGTGGAACCCACCAATTAAAAAAACCCACCAATTAAGAAAAGCAGAAAAAATTTTTTTTGAGAAAATAAGTAAAAAATGTTCTAGGACCAGCCACGAAGCTGGAATTGATGCCATCTGGTCTATATAGTTATCATGTCTAGCAGACAAAGTTTAATAGCTGATTAAGAATTCATTAGAAAACATTTCTTCATCTTCCTGATACAAAAATAAAAATCCTCACAACTAAGTGAAGTTTTCTTAGTCATTTCCCCAAAATGTTTTCAGTATCATTAAGTACCTGGAAACTTGAAGAAAAGCACATAGTAGAAACAAAATCTTGTTTTTGAATATTCCAGGCATATCAAGCTTCAATTTACCTTCCAAATTCTGCATACTTTATATTGAGAACAAGATCCTTTTCTTTCCTTTTTTAATTCATTTCAGAAAATATTAAATGCCATGCATCTCCCTTTGAATTCCTGTCTTGTAAATGATGAACCCTTAAATACTTAATATGTATTGGTATGTCTTAAGATTTGCTTTTGTCCCAAATATGGTTGCTTGGAAGGTTAATGAATTATAACTAAAAGGTTGTAATTTGAAAAATTTTGCTTCAAATTATCAGAATTAAAGAAATGGTTTCTTTTTTATGTGCATAAAAAAATTGCACTTTCCATTTAACAATCTAGCTTTCATTTTCATTATCAGAATCATAAAAAATGATTGAAGTGATGGTTTCTTTTTAACATGCAAACTGTTCCATGCCAGAAGTTCTGAGAAATTAGATTTGCTTTTTCTATTTGCAGGTATAAAAGGAATTATGTCTGCTTATTTTATTTTGGGGTTTTTTTTCTGGTTTTTTTCCAACTCCATTTGATTCTACTTTTCAAATGTTTCCTCTGCTGTTTACAAGTGAGAAAGAAAATCACTACAATTATTTTTAGTGAAACAAATACAGGGAGTGAAGAAGTTCAGATGAAAAGTTATATTTGTAAAGGCAGAATAGAAAAGCAATTCACATTAATTCAAAGCAGAGTCTCTTTATTGGATTATAGGCTGATTGTGTTTACAAATACACTGCCAAGAGGGTTTTAATTTTGGGGCAATTTCATTGTTCATAGATATATATCCATATATAGATATATATCTATGAAATTATGTGGTTATGTGTTTTAAATGAGATACAGCTCCTTACTGCTTAATGTAATATATGCTTCCACTTTACGACATAGCACAAAAGCAGAGCAATTTCAGAACAACTTAGTTGAAATATCATCATAAATGAAAGATGTAAACAATGCTATGTTTATAGACACAGTTTAAATTCAAATTCATTGGAACTTGGTGATCTCTTTACTTAACAAGGATGGACTTCATTATGGAAGTACAATCAAGCCATAATACTACTCCTTTGATTTCAGGCTTTTCAGTATTTACTACAGCAAAGTAAACACAAGAGTTTACATCCTCAGGCAGACCACAGCTTCATGTAGTTCAATATTCTTTCTCAAAGAGGAGTCAATAGTGCATGTCCAGAGGAAAATATGAAGAAACTAGGAAATATAGCACAATTTTTTTCCCAGTCTCTACCTTCCCATGTGATTATTTTCTCTCAGCCTACCTTTTGTTGTGAATGAGTGTTTTAATACCCTTACATGTGGGCATTATATATATATATTAAAATGTGGTGTTACCCCCATTTTATAGATTGATGATTTGATGTAAGGAATGGTATCTGCAACATTCAAGCTTCAGTGTTGCAATAGAGACATCTGACCTGGCCTTAAAGAAACCTGTGGTTGTTGGAAAAGTCTATGGCACTGTTTCTCCCCACATATTATTTGGTGGGGTTTATCCAGACTTGCAAGAACAAGTTTGTTCTGTTTAAATGACCATGTTTACCTTGAGCCAGGTTGCCCTGGATCAGCAAGTAGATTTCAGAGAAGTGTATCCTTGGAGGAACCAGGGAACATTAAAAGTGATGATCCCTTGTAACTTAGTAAATTTTATCAAATGGTAAGAGAATAGACATGTATGAATAATCTCAGCTTGCAGGAGAAATTAATTTGTTGAGAACTTTTACAGACAGCATCCAAAGACATTTAATGTGTTCATGGTCTAGAGTGAAAACGTTGCATGTAAACATATTATTGGGATTGTTTAAAACCATATGTGGACAAACCCATTCTCTAAACAAAGTTGAACTTAAATCTTGGGTCTGTGTGTCTGGAACCCTATGATGGGGGAAAATATCAAATCCATACTTATGTTTTTCATGTTTATATCCATTACTCTCATTAGTTCAAGTTTCACTGTTGATAAAGTAAATACTTAAAATTTTTTCTACACAGGCTATGATAAAATGGAATTGATATTATACTGAGCTTTTTTTTGTTTGGCTGTGCTAATGTTTCCTATTATTATTGATACATTATTATAATTATTGTTATAAATAGTATTAATAGTGGTTGACACAACCATAAAGCTTCATTGACAAGGTAAGTTAAAAAAATTATTTAAATTACTCTGAGTCTGTTTTCCGCTTCTTTTGAATGCTGCATTTGAAAAGTGCTTATGCAGTTTCAGCACCTTTCCTACTTCTTTCTTCAAATCTAACTTGGGCACTTTTTGACCTAATAATCTGGTCATGCATGACATCGCAATCTGTTGCCATGGAAAGGACTATACTATCAAAAAAGTAAGGTGGCCAAAGGTTGCCTTACAACCTTTGAAGAGATAGAGATTTCATAGGAAAAATCCATTAATACTTAAATATAGTGCAATGGGGAAATATCATACTATCTTCACCCAAATCAATTACATAATTTTGAAAGGAACCACTCAAGTTGGCCAAGCTCTTATCTCCTCTCAGAATCTTCCAGTTCTAGAGGTAATTTAAGTTTTAGAAAGATGTTTATATATATAAACAAACCACAAACTGTGCATACTATGCTATCCACTGCAATCCACTGAGTCTTTCTCTTTGCACTCAGGTTGAAATGCGAGAATTTGATACTTTTGCAACAATCCTAAATCTACCACAGATTTCCTGAGTGATCTAAGTGCTCTGAAAAATGGTAGGCTTGCCGATAGCAAAGACTAAAGTAAGTCGGTGCTCAAGAATTATCTGTAGTGTACAGAGCTGGGTTCAGGTTTCCAGCACTGCACCCTTCAGAGGAAGTTGTGGGGCCAAAAATAGGTCAGTTCTGCAGTGAAGAAAAAGAGAGAAATGAGGCACCAAGAGGAGTCACACAAGGTCAGATTCCCTGCTCCTTCTGCTGCTAGGGGATCAGATGTCTTGAGGCAATGATTTGTGCCTTTGGGAGAGCTCCCACCTGCTCGCTCACCTGTGCACCATGAGCCTTGAGGCAGCTGCAGCAGTGTGTCTGGTTTTCTGAAGCTGTGGTATAAACAAAATAGGTAGCAGAGCCATGGCTGGATTTCCTTTCTGGAAATCTGCTGTCCAATTTAGTTGCTTGTTTTGGTTATGCCTAGAACTGATCCTGTCTGCATAGCAATTACCCTTTATTATGCCTTTGAAATTAGGCAATGGTAGGATACAGCAGAAGTAACACTGCTTTAATGGTTGAAAAGCTTTTATGGACCATAGGTGTGGCTGTTTGTTTGTGTTTATGTTCCTAATTTGTAGTTTGCAACCTCACTGAGGTACTAGACCTCAATGAGCACTGAGCCATATAGAAAGGTTTTCTTTTCCATTTGTTGAAGTTCCATAACAAAAAAAAAAAAGGTGAAAATTCTTTAAAGAGAAAAAATACTTTCTCTTCTTTGATTTTATCACACTCAGGATGGTTGTCTTTGAACACTATCAAACAACATGCATCAGGCCTGCAAATGGCTCACAGGATTTTATTGAGGCTTTCAGAGAATTCTTCCTCATGGAGCATAAGAATGAGAAGATTTCAGCACCAAAGACTCAAACAAATTGGGCAGAGTATTATTACTGAAATATCTTTATTTTATTTTCAGTCGCATTGAGGGAGCTCAGTTTATCAAGATTTGGACACTCTGTTAGACGCCTTATGTATTAAATTAGCAATCCCCTATATTTTCTTTATGTAATGTAATCAGTTGGTGTAGCTACACCAACTGCACAAATCAATTTGAGCAGTTGGTGTAACTAGACCCTGCCTGCTGCTGGCAAGGATGAAAAATACATCACTACTTCTATCTCCAAGGTAAATTATTCTTCAGGGAAGTGTGCCTCTGGGGAGTATTTTTTTAGGAGACCCATGAACAATGAGAGATTTTCCACAGGGAATGCCTACAGGGTAAAGTGTACTTCAAAGGGAGAGATCCAAGATGAAATGAGACTCTTCAAAGGCCAGCTCTACTTCCCCTCTCAACAAGACAAATGACTTCAAAGGGGGACCCACCAAGGTTGTAAATAACTTTTCCCCATAATACAAAAACTTTATTGAAGGCAAGTTCTCTCAGTAACGTGATATTTTTAAAGAAATCATCCAAAGCCAGGTGAGGTCTAAATGCATCCAATGACCATCAGTATAAAACCTTTCTATTCTTCAAGTGGATGTATGACCATCTAGAGATCTTAGGGAATTGAAACGCGCACTGTTCGTTTCCTTTTCACTTATATAAAGTTATAAGGACAAAAGTTATAAGGATTTAAAGCTTACAGGTCTGATGGCCTAAGGAGCCATGAAAATCTAACAGCAGCTTTAGGGACCTTAGGAACCATTTCTATCTAGTGTGGTTTTTTCAAGTTAGCCACAGCTACCAAAAGTCAGTGAGGGACTATATTCTATTTTTACACAGGACATTGCATTTCACAGGAACTATCTGACTGAAGTGTCTTAGATTCAAAACTCTATTAAAGCAGTATCAATTAAAGGTAAATTTTCTCCTTTGATTTTTCAGTAGATTGATATCTTATGGCAAGGCGGTGTCTTCAGGTATGCCTTTGTCCAGAAAGTGAATTAAAAAGGTCATAAGAGTCGTAACATGATTGAATGATTCTGATTGGAAGGAGGTCTCTAGCCCTGCTCAAAAGAGGGTCATTGAATTCAGACCAGGTTTCTCGGGACTTTGTCCATCTTGTTCATAAAAACCTCAAGGGATGGAGCTGTGTTTCAACTTCTTTTTTGACTCTTGTTCATTCTGCTATGCTCTGCTGTGAAGAGTCTGGCTCTATCTTCCAACAGCCTTCACAGCAGGATTAGTTCCCTCTTACATCATCGTTTCTTCAGGCTACACAGCAGCACTGGTAGAAGAAGAAAAGAGAAAACAGCAGCAACAGAGACCCAAAATAACCCTTGTCATTAGCATTACAGAGAGTCCTAAGAGAAGAAAACAGCTACTGAACCCATTGCCAGTGAGACAAATGGTAGAGAAGGTCCAGCTAAAGAATCCCTCAGGGTAAAATCCAGTTAAATGTCATAATAAACCTGAAAATAATCCTCTGATCAAGCCACAGAAACATAAATAAAATGCTTGTCTACCCCTAGAGATCTACTGTACAAGTTAATGCTGACTTCACCAGATATACCATGGAGAAACAATCCTCTATAACTCACTACTCATAGCCACACACATATATGCCCTCTAATGGAAAGGAGCCATACATAGTGGCACCAGACTATTGATATTTCTACCCTATTGTTTAAGTAATGTACAACATTTAAAATGTCAAATAGCATGACTGTTAAAAAACAACTAATTACCAGGTACTCTTCTCACAAATCAATGATGTCATTTAGAATTGGCCTGGACAAAACAGTGAGTCTTGTATACATTAAGAGACAATGCTGCACTTAATGCTGGAGGTCTGGAAGAGTCTTAGAGGATCTTCCTCTGTGGGCTTTAGCCTGTTTTGCTGAGGAAAAGAAATAATTACGATTGCACCATGTGCATGTGTAGAACATACTGGCTAAACTCAAGCAAGGGTAGGAGACAAAGATCTCCAAGCTAGCAAGTTCTTTTGGATTTTGTGAAAACTCATAGCTGTGCAGAGTAGAAAGAAGTTACTAACATTCTCAACCCCTGCTGAGGAATGAGTCTCTGTGTGGATTAACCACTAGCTGAGTTCAGAGAGTCCACTCTGGATCTCCAGACCTAGCTACAGATTTGGAGACGTGTTCTGTGGCTTACATGAAGGAAATTGTTAATTGATTGATTCCAGTCTGCATACTCATTCAGCTGAAAAAGTTCTGGCTGGAAAGACAATGCATTGCGATGCAGTAAATATCTGTCACAAATATTTGAATCCAAATATTGTCTATTTTTACAAAAGCTCATCAGTTCTCTGACACAATTAGCTTTTAATCCTTTGTGTGGCTCTTTATGAAACCATCCATAAAAATACCACTCCAGAGCCAAACTTCAAGTCCCTTCCTCCCTTCCCTAAGTAGGAGGCTTGACTTTTGGCAGGAAAAGCTTCAGTGCAGTTTAATCATGAAGTTCTCCAAGTCTTTGTCTTAAATGCAACTGAACTGTCAAACTGAAGTTTTCCCATAAATTGTCTGTGCCCAACAAACTTGACCACACAAACAGGTAAAGTGGAGTAATATTATGACTGAGTACAAAATAGTTCTCATCAAGGGCTCCATGCTGATTTTAATGAGATGTGTATGATGTGTGTCACTCCCAGATGACAGTTCACCATGCAAAACTTTGCAAGGTGGACATGGCTTTCCCTATGTGTGCCTTTTTTGGCACAATTTAATCAGAAGAGGGTGATAAGCAAATATTAATCAGAAAAAAGAGAACAGAAAAACCACCACCATTAGGAATATGGCTGTTTTTCTTTAGTCATGTACCAGCTGCTGGATTTTGCTGTGTCTGGAACAGTGTGGTGCCCATGAAAAAGCATAATGGCTTCCTTCATCAAATCCAAAATCTAATACTTGGGGTTTGGATTTGGCCATTAGGTCACTTCAGGCACCAGCTATGAAGTGAGGGCCAGAAGTGACACAAGGTCCCCAGGCAGCTGCAAAGGAAAGCTGCTTTATTCCAAAACCCCAGCTGTTTTAAGTCATTAGTTAGTTATCAGTTCCATACTTTTAAATCATAAGATAATTCAACCAACCACCATACCCCACAATGTGAACATGCAATGGTTATGTCATATGGTTTTCTACCTCTAATTCAGTCTATCTCCCACAGTCCTTTTCTTACTTAGCCCAAGTAATAGGCCTGAACCATGATTTTACAAGGCCTCTTTTTTATGAAGCCTTACTTATCAGTAACAGGTCATAGTTCAAAAGGAAAATTTAACTTTTAATAATTGTGAGCTCTCCTAGCACACCTTGGAATGATAAGTAAGCAATAACCTTAGCTGCACTTTCTGAGGTTCACCAATCAATAAATCCTGTGCATGTATAAATATATCTTTAATCTAAATATCATACTGTCAAACCTTTGAGAAAACTCCTGGAATTATCAAGAAAATGTTGTTTTTTAATTTTTTTTTGTCTAGAACAAGATTTTATTAANNNNAAAACAACAGGCTATTTTATAACCAGGTAAAACTTTTTTTTTTCAGCATGGCTGGAATGACTATCATGAATCTTAATTTAGAAAGCACTTAGCACTTACTGTTGTAATGAAACTAAATAATCATAAGAACCAGAACTGATAATAATGGGTCAAGATACCTGAATTAGAATATGAGTAGCTTTATTGCTTATGGATTTCACTGAAATTGCATCTGTTGTTTATGGACATTAAATGGAACTATTGTTAATAAACAGAATGCTAAAACCTGAAAGCTTCACCTGAATTTTCTTTATGGCATGCATTCTAAAATTTGAAAAATATTCATGGTAATAATGAGTAATAAATCTAAGAGGAAACTTTGACTATTATGTTTTCATCATTACTCTCTCTCCTCTGAAGTTTTATACCCAAAAGGTATCTAACTAATAATCAGGTATTATTTTTCACTTTCAGACACTTATGAAAGACAGAAAATAGATGAAATGAGCTCAAAAATGGAAATAACTACAGTTGCAATACCAGCAGTGAATTACCATTACAATTTATCCAGCAAGTTGAAGCCTGTGAAGTTACCTCCAAAAACTTGTGGCTTTGCTGCAAAGGCCTCTGGCAAAAAAAAACCCCCACCTTATTTTGTGTAGTTTGCTACAATACTGACCACATCCGGTAGAGTTCATCTACTTGTGCACCTGAAACCTGCTGCAGCCTGTCAGCAGCAGCTTAGAGCACACAGGGCTCATCCTCCGTGGGCCCCTCTGGGCAAGTCCACACTCTCTGACGGATACGGGATTTGTGGCTGTGTGAAGGTCTGAGAGCATCCCTGTCTGAAATCTCTTAGATTTTCCTCTCTGATTAAAGCCCTGTAGAGCATTTCAAAGTGCTAAAGAGGTTTTGCTGTATGTTTCTGGAATACAGAACACTTTGGCAGTGTTACAGAGAATTTAGGCTGAGTGGGTTCTCAGCTAGTGACAACCTGGGCATCAAGAAAAGAAAAGAATTTATGCTATATAATGCATTTTCTGCTAGAATCTAAGGTTTTTTTCTTACAGCAACAGAGTGACTGTCATGTGGCTGAACAGAAGTCATACACATCACTTACTGTTTAAAAATTATGTTTATTCCCTGCTGGTGTTAATTTCTTTTTCCTCAAACTATTTTCCTTGAAAAATCAAACCTCTAAACTGATTTTTAAAATAATAAATGTAGATATTAATTAAAAGATTTATTTATTTTTAATTTCTTACCTAGTTTCTACTGAATTTTGCATAATAAGTGGGTCATATTTTCAAGTTTTCAAAATAATGAAAACAGATTCTCACCTAGTGTCTTGGTTAAACACAGCGAACTCCCAAGGAAAACATAAAAATCTGATATTGCAGAACTTGTGATATGATAGTGGAACTTGTGATTGCTTGAGTGTGTGGGGGAAGCAAAAGGGGCTTCAGAAAGCTTGTGGGAACTATTGTGTACTTCACAGTTTTAGTGTGCATACTACTTCTTTGGTACTGAAGTACTACAAGATGACCTTTAACACATGCAGGGGGAACGAAAGAGAAGTGTTTGTTTCTGAGAATTCATGTTGGGGCCAACTGTAAGCAAAAAAAGCATACCCTTATTATTTATAATGAGAAGCATATTTTAGTGACAAATAATATTTAGTGATTCCTAAACTGCACTAACAGAAAACTGTACCTATCACTGAGGTGCAGGCGAACCTATGTGAGCATCGTAGCCTCTGAGTAACAAATTCCTGCATTAAGGTCAGGAAGATGTGACCTGGATTAAATAATAACATCTTTGTTCACTCACTTCCCATTCTAATTTGACTGCAAGGCTGGATGGGGTGAGAAAGCTATAAAATGTAAACCAGCAATGAAGAATCTCCAATGCCCTGCTGTGGTCAGGATGGAGAAACCACAGATCATGGACATATTGCCAGGGCCCTCAGAGAAACATCTTGCCCATCTCAGCATGAAGGTATAAACCACCATGAACTGAAAAGCTGCCAAACATTTTGCAGTGCTTTGGCTTCTCCTTGGATTCTCCTCTCCACTTACAGGCCAAGTCCTATCCTATTTAGTTTCTAAAACCTCACATTATCAAAGCCTGAGGCTGTAGGGCTGCAGTGGATCCTGGGAAACTTGTTTCAGCAAATCTTAAGTCAAAAGCTGACCACATCTTGGACAGGACAGAGCATTGCCTGGCTAACAGATGTAGTCCATGAATGCTGGCTGAGGTTTTGGTATAGCCATGTGTAATATCTGACATGTTCCTGTTTTCTGTTTCACAGACTGTCTGTGAAACTGGAATATTTTGTGTGAAAGGTTTTCTTTTTTTTGTGTGTCTGAAAAATGTTTTGCTCAATTTGAGTGTTCATAGGAATCGGCCTATCTGTTCTAGAAGCAGCAAGGGAGATGAGAATTCCTAAGTTCTTGCATCTAACTGGGATTTTTGTACCAGGCAAATCAGGTGACACAGGATTTTACTTACACAGCTGAATTAAATGGAAGATGTTTGGTTTTTGCCTAGATGGATATGCAAATACACCAAAGTATATTTTGGCAAATCTGGATCAACTGACCTGTATACACAAGGAAAAAAG
This sequence comes from Cyanoderma ruficeps, assembly GCA_008694505.1. Lineage (NCBI taxonomy): Eukaryota > Metazoa > Chordata > Aves > Passeriformes > Timaliidae > Cyanoderma > Cyanoderma ruficeps. Next base: position 39,712,698 of record VZDJ01007753.1, on the reverse strand, counting down.
ATACCTCCTTCCATTTCTGATTCCTCTAATAATTTGATTTAGTATAGCTTTCATTGTGTTTGCAAAAATTATGTTTTAACAAAGCATTTTCACAGGTGCTTAACTTGAAGGATGAAGGTGAAGGATGTAGGACCTAGTCACTAAATCAAAGGTGTAGCATGCATATATTTAACTAGATTAAATTGGTGGCTGAAGAAGATTTGAGCAGGTCTGGCTCAGTTCTACAACTTTTTGTTTCCCAGAGATGAATGTGGAGGTGGTGATCAAAGAGAAGCAGTGTAAGGTTATATTTAAATAAAAAAATCCAGACCTAAACTACAAGAGGTCTTAAGTGAAATAATATCCAATACTAACACCCAATTGTGTTAATATCCAATACACAGAATTATGTAAGGTCCCAATCAACTCACTGACAGAGCTTACAGTGGTTCATGTACTCTGGGTTAAATGTGTGGTAGTAATACCAACCAGATATCCTCAAGAGGTCAAAACAAGACAAAAGTTTACTGGCCAACTTTAGAAAGATCAGGGAACTTTGGCAAAAGGTTTAGTACAACATCCAATCAACACAAAACACTTCTTACAGCATTAACTTGGACCATTAACTTCACAAATTTTAAACCTATTTGATCTTAAGTTACTCAAAATATTGCAAGAAGAAGGAATAATAAGAAAGAGAAAGACAGAAAAGCAATAGAAAAACACACATCTAGTTACCAGCTCCTGGGTTGCAGCAGTATTCAGACAGCAACTCCAAGAGGAGGTAGGGTTAAGAGAGGTGCTAGCCTCCTGTTCAGCCCTAAATACCCCTCAACTTCCATGGGCCCTCCTCCCAGGTGGGACTTCCAGTCATTTGGCCACTCAGGAGCTGGGTTAGGAACTCCAGGGATGGAGTCTGGGGCATTTCCTGAGGTTTGCCAATGACTGGCAGCTCTGCCAGGCTGGGATACTGGCTCTAGGGGCGTGTGGGGCTATTCACTGGCTTTACAGGGCACAGGGTAACCTCAACACGCTCCCACAAGTATCCCAAAATGTCTTAAGACTTTAATCCTCACAGGCTTTGACGACTTATTTATACAAGGCATGCCTTTGAATGTTAAGTGTGTGAGAGATTGGTTCTATTCTTACAACCAGGAAAAAAGGAAGGGTATTGCTCTCAGTGATATCATACACTCTATTGTAACCAAAGTCAGGATGGTAAACATTCAAAAATTCCCTGCCTCATAGTTTGTCAAACAATTTCTTGTGGTTTTTGAACACGCTGCCTTGAAATCCAACAAAAGCACTATATTCAGGGCACTACTGGACCTACATGGGGTAACTCTAGATGAATTCCTTTAAAACCTAAATAGATCAGAGAAAATACAGTTTGCCTAAAATTTATATTTACACTTTTGTGCAGGGATAGACCATGTTTTCCATAGAACAGTATTGTAGCCCTATATAAAAGTCATGTAGGACTTGAGGTTAGGAGTGGTCAGCAAGGACGGTCAGCACTGTTACTAACTTGTTGGTGAGTGAGCAGAGGATAGCAAAGATTATTAAGGTACTTCCCTCTCTTATGAGGAAAGACTGAGGGAGCTGGGCCTGCTCAGCTTCGAGTTGGCTGAGAGGGAACCTCATCAATGTCTATAAGTACGTGAAGGGAGGGTGCCGAGAAGACAGAGCCAGGCTCTTGGTGGTGCCAGGCAACAGGACAAGAAGCAATGGGCAGAAACTAATGGTGAGAAATTCCACCTGAATATGAAGAAGAACATCTTTACTGCACAAAGATTGCACACTGGAACAGAATGTCCAGAGAGATTGTGGAGTCTCCCTCACTGGAGATATTCCAGAACTCGCTGGATGCAATCCTGTGCCATGTGCTCTAGGATGACTGCTTGAGCAGGGAGGTTGGACCAGATGACCCACTGCGGTCCCTTCCAACTTGACTCATTCTGTGATTCTGTAAAGCAGTAAATATGAAAGTACGAAATTATTTATTTTTGAATAATTTCATTTGAAGCATTCTGGCCCTGATTCTGGTATGATAGACACTGGTATGTCAGTTTGTGAGTGTAAATCTCTTGGCTTCAGATACTGATTGAAATGAATTCGTGAAGAAGTCCTTTTACCGCAATTTTGCATGGGTATATATATGACAGGCTGAAAACCTTTCTTAAAAATACGAAAACCAGAGAATTAAAAACATAGATGAGGACAGAGAAATAAACCAGAAAAAGCACAGGAAAACTGTATGTGAGAAAGGAGGAAAAATGAACTAACTGTGGTGTGTAAAACAAAAGAAAAAAGATCAGAATGTACTAGAGTCAATGGTAAAGGGAATAAGTCTGGATAGATGGCAGGAAGCCTGAGGGAGGCCTGAAGAAAGAAAACTACAAGGGAAGGATATCAGAAAAAAAAGGAAGGGCTGAAAGAGGAGAAATGTAGGAGTAGAAATGATGAAACTCATGAACCCACCAAAGAGAAAAAATTTTATTTTGGTTTTTTGAGTTTGGGTGTTTTCAATAATTCTACTTAACAGAGAGGCAAAATGTTCTTTAACGTATGGGTATGACGTTTTTAAACATTTGTTATTCTCGGAAAACCTGTGAGTCTGGCTCCCGATAAAAGACTCTCCATGTACTTGTGGACTAAATTTTGCTTTCAACACCTGTACTTTCCAGGGTAGAAAAACAGTCAGTAATCCTTGTAATCTTGCATCATGAAAACATGATCTGCAAAGAAATGGACAGTGAACTGCTAATGTTTTTATTAAAAAAGATGTTTTGCCATTCAACTGCATCAACACATGAATACCCATGCATGTGCACAGTTCTTTTGCTTCAGACAGGACGAATACACTGCTTAAGTGGTGTGTAACAATTTAAATTAATTTAGCCAGGTTTAATAAGGTATTGCCAACAGATTTTGTTACAAATAAATATTTAAAGAACAATTTTCATATACAATCAAAGCTTAGCAAAAACATCATTTCAGTATGCCAAGATTCCTTTCATTTCTCTGTCTCTCGTTTGCCCCCTCGCCCTTCCATCAGTGGCTAGCTATTAAAGATAAAATGGTTGTAATCGTTATTATAATAGATCCCTCTGCATGATCATTCTAAGTGGGCCTAATCCTCTGCTTTTCTTATTGCCTTGCAATATCCTACTATGGGAATGGAAGGGATGATACAAAGGATTATGAGGCCTGGGTATGAAAAAGGAAGTCCAGAGTGAAAGTTGCTCTTTCCACTCAAGTGCTTAATAAACATTCAGGTTTCACACATGAGCTGATAGGGGGAAAAAAGCCATATGAAATGAACCTCTTTAGCACAATGTTTTTTATTGCAACTTTACTGGAAACACAAGTTAATTAAAACACATACACACAAAATAGCCTACTTTTGAGTTCTAACTATGAGACAAGGCCGTACTGTATGCATACAAACTGCAAGAAATAATTTATAGGACAAATTCCCCACAAGACCATTCAGGGGAAAAAAAAAGAAAACCTAAAAGAAAAAGAGAGAAAAAAAGACCTGGCTCTTGACACTGAAGGCTTAACATCAAATGCGGCCAGAAATCCATTTTCACAGTTTTATTGCCCATTCTGGACGCTTCATTTCAAAGGGAAAGAATTTGAATTCAGACACATAAAATTCCCTTTGTTCTCTTGCCCTCCAGCCTTTGGTGCCAGTGTGGACGGTCCTATAGGGAGAGGTTGAGATCAAAAAAAAATTGCAGCTTAGATACCTGGCCCCAAATGATGCCCCTTGGCATTCTTAATTAAATCAGCTTTGCAATAGATTGACAATGCACTGTCAATTGTAATCATTTATATTAGCAAACTGAGTATTTTTAACACTTTGGAAATAACAGAACTTCAGTAGACCTGGGGAAAAAAAAGATGCTATAAAATTATACCACATGATGATCCCATATAGTGCGTAGGATTATAGGTCATATAACGTCTTATCTTAACATTGAATGAAGTTGGTGTGATTTTGCATATATTTCCCCATCTGAAAGGATACTCCCACTAAGGTTGATCCGTGTTGTTTTTCTTTGAGATTCAAAACAGAACTTGAGTGTACTGTGAGGGGGTAGGAGAAGGGGACATTGCAGCCTTGTGATGGAGGGAACCTTTGTTATAGAGGAAGGGCCTGATCCAGAGTCCACTGCACTGGAGGGAGGTATTCCCATTGATCTCTGTAGGCTGTGGACCAGTACCTGCAGAGATTATTTTCACTGAGAGTTCTGAGGTACTTTTGATATTAAAATAGGCACAGGCATATTTATAAAAGAAAGATCTCTCTTTCGCTAGCGAATGGCATCCCTTCTTGTACTGATGAATAAGGTACTTTCTGCTTTATACAGTGTTATTTCTTTATGTTTTAGTCTCATGCTTCTTTCCATTTCACTTAATTTGAAATAGATACAGATCAGCTATCAGGCTTCAGAGTATAAATTGATCACTTGGAGAGGTCAGGAAGGAGTTTTTTCCTGTCCACATATAGCACTGCACAAGAGATTAGAGGTCTGTGTAACAATGCCTGCATTTCCACTTTCTGTGGAGTTTATAGCTACTTTTTTCTTTCTTCTTTGTGAAACCCACTGACTCTGATAATAATTTTGCTATAGTGGATTATACATGACTTTGCTTCAAATATTCATGTAAGTTGATTCTGATTTTCCTGTATGAAATACTGCTCTACCATTGGATGTTGGTATTGGATAGCAGTGGACTTGCATTTTAGCAATGTTTGGTGGCTGCTAATGGGCATTTCTCCACCAAACCTACAAATGTGGAAAATTTTTAATTGCTTGTTGGACTGATTTATAGAGACACTGTTGCTGTACCAGTTAAACAGAAGCTTTTTGCTAACCTTGAAAAACATTATTTACCATAAACTATCCATGGATTAAGAAAGTTAATTTTTTTATGAGATTAAAAAAAGTTGTTCTAACTGACACATACTGATCAAGTGTTAGAAATTTCACCAAAATTTCACCATAATTTGAGCACTTTTCCAAGCCTTACGTCTTTGAATTTCAAACCCAGTTGGGAGATTTTGATATTTCTCTCAACCAAACTATTCAAGTTCTTAAGCATTAAGGACCTCACAGACATTCTAGTAATTCATTTGTCCAGAAAGAGGAGGCAGGTAATCTTAAAAGATAAGAAAGAATCTGAAAAAAAAATATTCTGAACTGACCTGAATTGTGGAAGAACCAGGACCTGAAACTTGAGAACTGGCCTTCAGAATGACCTGCCATAGGTCCCTCAGAAAGTATTCTTGTGAACTGAGATCAAGAGTTTTCAAGTAAGGATCTATTCACCAAATAGAAAAGAAAGTGGCATCTCATTTGGTGAGGTCCCTTTTGAAGCATGTCTTGAATGTCAGATTGAACTGCAGCTAGAAGTGAACAGGGGAGATTTTAAATTCAGATATTCTGCAATATTTTATATCACCATGGTGGCAAGCAGGTGGAATGTGTTGGCATTTATAAGAGTTTCCAAATAAATGCAAAATTTACCTCATTATCATATGTCATTGATCACTAGTAGACATCTCTTGATGTGATTTAGATGTTGCCATATCAGATCTGTCCTGTTATTGCTGTGTTCACAACAAAATTCTGAAATTCTTCCCCTTTCATATTTTCTTTCCCACTTCCATTTTTCTCTTAAACTGTTCTTATCTTTCACTTCTCTTTCTTTATCCTACACTTTTTCTTCTTCCTAAGAATGTATATATTCAATGCAGGATATGTTATGTCTTGCTTGCAGAGCCAACTGTTTCCTCTAAACATGCTTCGTGAGGGCAGTCACTGAACTCTGCAAAGTATTCCTCTTCTGTTCCTTTACCAGCCTCACATCCCTGAGAAATACCAAGCTTGTATGTCAGACTGTCCTCTCATTTTAGTATCAGTGGACATTGCCTGGATTTCCCATTTGCTTTTAAAAACTTTTTCTGGTTTATTTCCCTATTCTAGAGTTTCTTCAACCAGATTATACTCTTTTTTCAAATCAGCAGTGTTTTCCAATAGGGAACTTCTGTTTAGCTCTTGGAACTTGCTGAAGTGAGACTAGTCTCCCTTTATATTCAAACAATAACTTTCCAGCTACAAGAAAGCTGAGGAGCCCAGTGAGTGCCTGGTAGACCAAACAGCCATTAACTTTGTGGCACGTATCAAAATGGAGGAGATGGCAGCTCCTCAATGGCATCTAATCTGACACTGTCTCTTTCCCCAGATTACACAAGGCAGAAATTAGGAAGTTTTTGGCTAATTTCTTGGTACATTTTGAAATCCAATTAAAATTATTAGTGAATTTATAATTCATTATTTGTAGATAATTTATGTGCTTCTTCTACGCACTCTGTGGAGGATTAGTGACTGTTGACATAGTCACGCCCTGTGAATAATCAATACCTGTAACTTCTAAATGTCAAGAAACCATGGTGCTGCAATGAATTAAAAAGTATTGTACTCTGGAATCATGCTAAACTCACTCAATTTGGGTATATGTTTGCAACTGGGAAAGTAAGATTTTTTTATGAACTCATTTAAAGAAAGACCGATTTTTGCAGATAATTTCATTGTAGGACAAAAAATTCTAACATCCAAAAACTTAAAATATTTTTAAATTTATGATTTAATATTTGCAAATCCTTGAATTTCAGGTGAAAATATTGAGATTTTTGCTGACCCCACTTGAAAACAATAAACCCACAAAAACCAGAGTAAAATAAAACCCCCAGAAACAAGTCATAAAAAAGCAAAATCTTTACTGAAGTCTATACAAGAAAAAAATGCTAAAATACATTCTGGAACAGGACAGCTAACTTTATTTTTAATTTTTATCCTTCTCTATTCCGAGTGGATATCTGTGAAGATTTATTTCCTATGTAGATCCAATGGTAATTTAGAATGATAAATCTCTCAGAGACAACTCTCTGCAGCCTTAGTGAGAATGTATGCCTGCAGCTAATTTTCTCCGACAGTCGAGCTTTTCCTTTTCCAGTTATATTGGCCTCTGAATAGTCCAGTCCTTTGTTTTCCTGGGAACACAACTGGAATATTGCTTTTCAGGAAAGACACAGGGTCTTATTTGTCAGGGGTATCCATGAAAATGATTCCATCAATGGATTCCTTTGAATATGATTGTAGATGGGTGAATGTTCACATTTAAGCTCTTTCTATTATAACTGTGAAGGAATTTTAATGTACAGTTTTATTAAATAAGTTGGAAAGAGAATTAAAAAGCCCAGATCCATCTTTGTCTCCCAGGCCAGAATGAACTGTACCTAAACTGGACTTGTCATCTGTATCTGACCTGCTCTTAGGAATTTTGAACCATGTCTTTAGATAAGAAAATTTACGGTTAATATTTTCTGGCTCAATATTTTGTGCCTTATAGCAAGCATGTGTCAAACAGGTGATTCCATTCTGCTTTGCAATGTCCTTTTCTGACTCTCCACTGTTTTTTATTGCCCTGTCCCACAGTCTCTTCAATGACTTTACATCTTTCTTCAAGCTGAGAGTACAGCTGGACACAATATTTCATTTTTGGTTGTATATTACTTGTGTGCCTTGTAGATGACACTTTTTTTGTATATATTGTTTGCATTTTGCCACAACATGTCACCTTACTCCAGCTGAGTATTCCTAAACCTGACTTTACCCTTGTCCTTGTTGAAACCTGCTTTTTAAGATCATTATTTCATCCAATTTTGAAGTCTAATCCAACATGTCTGATGTGTGGTTTAGCTCTATGTCATCTGTCAGTTTACTGCAAGTACAGTTTATTCCATCTTCAAGTTTTAAAGGAAATATAAATTAGTGCCAGACATATGACAGACCCCACAGAACATTCAGTGAATCTATTCAGGATGAGAAGAAATCACTAAATATATCTGCTTTAGTTAAGTTTCACTAATATTTTATTTGCCTGCTTTTCATCACATTCTGGAGGTATTTGGTAAAACTTAGCTGTTGTAAGTTGTAATTAAGAACTCAGATGCAGAGAAAGGGAGATGGGTGAATTCGTATCAGCAAAGATCAGTTTGTTTTAAACTTAATTTTGGTCCACCTTATGCCAAGGACAAAAATTATACAAATTTCATTTAAATAAAAATTGGACTTTATTATGACAGCTGATCTGCATTTAATTATGTTTGTAGTAACTTAGAAGCATATTCAGCTTGTTGGTTTACATTAATTCCTTTTCTCTTGCCCTTACTCTCCATCCACCTTGTTTTCCTCTACTAGCCTAGAGTGGAATAAGTGAACCTCTTAGTAAAATAACTGAATAATTGAAAAGTGGCACAAGAAAGAGCACATCTTATGACTTAAGCTGTATTTGCTTTGGAAGATAAATGAGGTCTGGATGTCTGTTTTTGTTTCAGATAAGCATAATAAAAACCTGAACTCTACCCATGAATAAAATCCCCTATTTAATATCATTAATATCTAAACTACTTCATGGGGCCTTGCTGTTTTGTATTTTCAGTATATACATTTTATCTTAGTTCAGCTTTGTGTTCCATTTGGCTCTTTCTGCCTATTTTTTCAGAGTATCAGACAGCACAACTGACAACTCGGCACTGTGAGAGAGCTCCAGATCGTTCACATAGTTTCTCAAATATGACGGCAGTGAGCTCTGTTAAAAACAACATTTACCATGGCATGGTGCAAATATCTCATAGTGGAAAACAGACCAAGCAAGGAAATACTGTGGTAAAATCAATAGCCCGGAACACTATTATCCTTTCTAATGGCACCCACTGTTTAAGCAGAGCACATGTACACATATTTTCACATTTCTTATGTCCTATTCATGACTGCTGGAATCAAATTACAGTTAGGTCTGCAACAAAGACATAGATGTATATCCTAGACTCCAGGCTCCTCTGAAGCAAAACTTGTCTGGGTTCTGGAATCCAACCTCAAATCCACTGAATTTGGGGTAGATTTTCCCTCTGACTCACCCAGCTCTTAGACAGGTCTGAAGGGAACAGTGTCCAGCTCAGAGTGGGTGTGAGGTTTGTTCAAACACGGCTGGCTCTGGGTCCTGCACAGTGCTCCTCCTTGGGATGAGAAGGAGAGAGAGACAGGGGTCCTGGATGTGTCCAGGCACTGGGAGCAGAGGGGAACAAGGCCCCAGGGACGACTAGGGGTTGTGCAAAATCCCCATTCCAGAGGATGCAAATCCCCACTCCTTGGATGATATGCCTCCTTCCTGTTCAAGCAGGAAGTGTTTTAACCAGGAGGAAGAATACACTGAAGTCATTAAACATCCCCCTGAGCTGCAGTCTGTGTGGACATGCAGAACTGGTCATATCCTGCCTTTGCTGACTCATGCAAACCTCCACACCTTCCAGGCAGTGGGTGTCAGAGGGAGGGATCCTTGTCCTGGAAGGCACGGCTGTGGCAATCAGGAGTGCAGTGCACAGTTGGGATGGAAGGCCCTGTTAATCCTTCAGAGCCACTCTGGGACAGCACACAGAGAGATGCTAATAGTGCTGAGATGAAAGTACAAAGTTGGAAAAATTTTAGATTTTGAAGGAAAAAAAGAGGTGTATGGATATGAGAGCATATTCACATTCTAAGAATTAAATTTTCTCTCATTTTCAATGTATCACACTTTTGAACGTAAAACTGGATGCATCTCTTCCATAAATATTGTATTTTGGAGGATTTTTCTAGACACACATAGGAATAATTTTTTACTCTCTAAGAAGTGTAAAATTGTTCCATATGCTTAGCGCAAGTCCCATTATACAAGACAAATTAACTTTTGTCTGTTGGAAGGGAAAGTGATTGAAACCAATCTCATGTGCTTTACCATTTCCTTGGCATTGTGATTTCTAAGAACTGAGCCTGGAATATGGCACATGAAATAACAAAATGCTTTGTTAACAGCATTTATGTGTATCTTATATGGAATATTTTTATATATGTATTATTCTTTGATTTTGTGGATAATATTTAATAAATAATATGAAATACCTGTATATTTATAAATAGTCCATCTTTATTCGCATGTGAAAGCAATGAAATTGTAATTGGACAAAAATAGTGAAACTTTGCATAGTTCAAATCTTTAGCATGTGGTCAAAATTTAGCAAGTGGGCAGCTAATGACCGAAATTACAAATAAACCTGTCTTTGAATTCAAGAATAGTACAGATTCATTATTATAGAGACAATTTGTGTATTGTCTCTATAATACTTTTTTTGAATGCTTAAATGCATTTTAGAATTAGTATTTTTAACAACTGGTAAAGGGTGAGGAGAGGTGGAAACTAATAAGTAAAAAGGATCCCAATGGCTAAAGTTTCCCCTCACTTAGATTTTTGTCCTTTTCATATTATATTATTTGTAAGCTTGACTGAAGTACTTTATGCAAGACTCAGAGGCAAACCCCCCACATTGTATATATTCTGTATTTAAATAATTGAATGCTGGTAGAAAGGTGTGGTTTTGATGAGTTTGCAGTTTTGCATTGAAATCAAATATATTGTAAGCACAGGGAAACACAGCTCGGTGCCCTGTGAAGGTCTGGTGTCATGGTCAACATTTGAAATTTGCATAAGAGGTTATTGAAAAGAGAGGCAGGAGACTTCCCTATTGTATTAGCAGGGTAATGCAATTCTTTGTGGCTATTATCCTGACCCACATCAGCTCTGTTATGCACAGGGTCTGAGTTTTTATGAGCTATAGGCTTTTATGCTGAGAGATTTTATTAACCTAATTAAAAGTTTTATAAAAGTAAATTATATTTATGTTTGTGTGTCCTATTTGCAATCATTAGGGAACCCAGACCACCTCCGGTGACTTCAGAGAGGGCTGGTCAGGTCCCATCTGTGTAAATCTTGTGAGTTGTCATAGAGTCATTGCATTTGATTTACATGTGAAACCTGCGGACTGAGCACAAATGCTAACCAGACAGCTGATAAATAACACAGTACCAAAGCAACACTTTTGCATTTCTTTAACTCCTTTCTTACAGGGACCTCCAAACGTTTTTCAGACCTTAATGAATAACCCTCGCCAGTCAAAAGATCTTGTTACAATTATATCTACAACACCAGAATACTAATGTATTATAGACCTTATAATGTTTATCAGCTTGGTGCCTGGGAGCATCAGTAATGGACTGAGGCTCATCACACAAGTTTTTTCAACACAAACCTATCCCAAACATCTCACATTTGCATCGATTGACAGAGGTAGCTCTTTAAACTCACCACCTCTCTGCTGAGACATGTCTGTGTAGGTCTGATGCATGTGAAAACCAAATATGCTCGTTACCCAGGAAGTGGCTTAAATCCGCTGTGAGTTTTGTTTCTTCTTTGCAACAGTCTAGAAGCACTTACACAGTCAGTTATCAAGTCTGAGCCGAGGGCTGTGCCCCAGCTGCTTGTGGTTGACTTGCTCATACCCTAAATCTTGTACCACTTTGGGTGACAAGCCTTAAATAGAGGTAGCAATTCCAGCTTTACAACCACAAAGAGAGGTTGTACAGCAAAACAACTGGATGAGATGTCAAATCCAAAAATAAAGGTTCATTTCCCACTGTGTAGCCATAAGTGCTAGGAGACCTACAGCATGACCCAAAAGCAATTTAACATGGATATTTGGGAAAAAAAATCTGAAGTTATACACAGGTGGGTTAAAGTTTGCATGTAAAAAATCACCTGACTCAGCTGCTTCCCATCTGTGTAAGAGCCTGATCCACTGTCCAGTAATGCCATGGGGAAGTTTTGCAAGATCTTCCTCCAGAGATACACTGGGATGAAGTAAGATTTCTCTCTCAGAGCAAGAAGGGAATAATAAGGTTAGTGATGGCATAGAGGAGAGAAACCACAGAGGCTGTAACAACCTGCTGCTTGCTGCGACACAAACAGCAAACAGGCACACAGATTTACACAGCCGATAGCCCTGGTCCTTCTGTCACTGTGCCTCTCGATGCACCTCTGACAGTCTCTAGAAAAACCTGTCAGTACAACCTGTCTGTCTTTCTTATATCCTTTACTTTGGTTTCTTTAGCCCTGCCGAACTCATTTAAGACTTCTGTGGCTGCTGGATCAGGCCTTGGAGTCTCTGTAAAACAGTGTTATGCACCCAGGTTAAGCAGCTTCTATGGGGGAAGAAACAGATGCCGGGAGTGTAACAGAAAGAAGCTTTTGAAGAAAAAGTTGTGAAACAGACCTATTAGCAGCCACTACATGCAGGGCTGAAAGCCACCTTGATGGTGGGGGGACAGGGACAGCACATAGGGTGACATCAACCATGTGCTGCACTGGTTCTTGTTCATGGCTGGGCAAGGGAAGCACATGCCAAATTCCTGTCTGTTTTTCAGCCTGTGATGTGTATCTTGATATAGTTGCAGTTGATTAGTTGGAAATATTTACTTTACAAGATCTAATGGTTGCTGTTGCTCTTCTAGGAGTATTTATGGTCACTGCTGCAAAATGTAGCCTCTAGATAGTGTTACAATAAATAAAATAAATCAATATGAACTTCTTCTTCTTCTTGTATTATTATTATTATTATTATTATTATTATTATTATTATTATTATTATTATTATTATTATTATTATTATTATTATTATTATAGAGGTATTTAATTACTGAAAAGTAAACCAATCAGATTCAGGTATTTTCAGAATTAAAATTGATCACTCAGCTTTACTTTTAATGCACTTATCAATATGGTTTATATTAATATTCAATATGCAATTGCCTTTTGTTTTCCTGTAAGATCCAGAGAACAGAGAATGGGTGATGTTTATTGAAAAAGCTGCCATTTCATAGATTGTTCTATTTCCATTATTTTATCTGATCAATTTTAACATACTTTGATTGATAGGATAGATTACAGCTGCATTTACCTTACAAAAACTTGCAAGTTTTACCTGAAAGTGCTTTTTCATTTTGTTAAGGTATTTCTTGAAGGTTTCTGTAATTAGGATGTGTGCAGGATGAATAAGTCTTAGAATCCCATAGAGGTGCTCCTCTAAACACTAAGAATTGTCAAGTTTCTAATAAGACCCATTAGGGTGCTGTCAACACCATATTAATCAATCAAGACCAAATTTTGCCAGGTTTTATTTCCATCACTGTTGGATCAAATGAAGCCTGAGTCATCATTAAACAGAACTTTTTACAGTCTTCTGGTTCCTTTGAGCTGTGAAGTCAGGCAGTTTTCAGCCCAAGTCTTAGGCTACACAGGCTGACATCCCAGAATCCTATTGCTCTGGCTCTAGAAGTGTGTGTCCCATGCATGACGAGTGAAATGCAGAGAAGATACAGCCTGGTAGCAAAAGGATACCCATATTATCACAGACAGGGATAGTCTGATCAAATTAAATGCTGAGAAACAGGATACATCAGTTTAGTGGAGGTGTGTGCTAACCTAGTTTCTCTGCCTGTGATCCTGACTCAATTCACTTGAGTGTCCCCCCACGACGTTGCCTGGTGGTAAATAGCATGTATCAACCAACAACATGATTGGCAATCCCAGGAAGGAATGCAGGGCTGAGCAGTGGCATTCTGCAATGCAAATGCATGGCAGGATTGTTCTCCAGGCTGTGCTTTCATCATGGTTGTAGACCGTGGTAGACTGTGGTACATTTTAACAACAAAACTTCTTTTGGTTTTGTTGCTAACTGAAGTAGGAGATGACTTTCAGAGTGAAAACAGAGCCATTCTCCTAGGCAAGAGAAAGAAAGGCAGAATACTGACTGCATGTGAGAAAGGTAAAACTTTTAAGTGTAGTCTGATACCTTAGGGAAATGCCTTTGATGAGTGAGATGCTGTATTTTGCAAATGATTTTCCTTCCTCTGCTCTATCATACAAGGTGACATCCTAGACTGCATTTTCTGGGTTTCAATTTTTTTGGCAATTATGAACAATTATATACCTTTTTTTCTCCTGGAATGGAAAAAAGGGGTGAAAAACCAAGTTAGAGAATACCTGAAAATGTGTCAGCTTTCTGCATTTTGCTGGCAACCTGTGGAAGAATGGGAGCAGTTACTAAACCAGAGCTTCACCTTCTGATATTAAACTAAAATAAACCAAAAACCTCCTCTGGTTCATAAAGCTGGAGTCAAAGTGCAATTTAGAGTCACTTAGGTTTTTCACCCACAGGGAAATTTCAGCCCTGCCACTAAAATAGGCCTTATGGAATAGAGATATGTTAAAAAAACCCAAAAAACCCAACAAGATGTTTAGGAATTTTGGAATTTTTCTTGCAAATTCCCTAGAGTTGTACCTCATTTTTATTTGGAAAAATGGAAAACTTGAAAAGACAGAACAGGAACATGGTAATTAAAAAAATAATCTACAATACATAAACGGTTGCATTTTTTTGTGAGAATCAGTGACAGCAAATTCACCAAGAGCTGCTGGTACTTCACCATTAGGTCATTCTAATTCAAGGGTAGTTTACATTCCTCTCACAGTGCTTTTCAATAAACAGCTGTATATTATAGTTAATTCTAACAAGCCAGATTTCAAAAGGTTTATCCATCTAGCTAAAATGAACTTCAGTAATCTTTGTGCACAAAAAACACACATAGGCTATTTGTCTTGGACTTAAGTGTTTGGCAAAAAAGCCGGTCTCAAACCTTGAGCATGAGAGCTTGGTGAAAAATGCTGTCATTCCTGGGGTGGAGGTTGATGTCCAGGGCTGACCCCACCCTCTGTATTTAGCCCTGAGCTCTTTGCAACAGCAGAGAAACTGCAACTTTTGTCATCTGGCAAACCTGTTGCTTGAAAAAGAAAGCTGCTTCAGTAAAATACTTCAACAATTATATTACATTTTAATTAGATGCATATCACATAATAGCAGCTCAATTTTTATTAGTATATAAAAGTTTCCAAAAGAAACTCAAACCAAAATCCCAACCCAGTGCCATTCACTGTAAGAGTTTCAGAAGAGACCCTCAATAGTAGTGGTCTGTCTGACTACACCTATGGAATATTGGTGAGTTTTGGCTGTTGGAGCATACTGTGATTTGGTCATAAGAGAGTTGGGTTGGCAGCTAGATGACAGGCAAAAATGGGCAAAAGAGAACACCTCACTGCATCCTACTGCCACATCAGAATAAAAGAGAATGGATTTAGACTGTCAAAGAGGAGCAAGATGGCAAAACAGGTAACCTAGAATAGCAGAACTTGTTGCCAGTTCAGGGATGGGACAACACTAACACACAGATGCCATAGAGGAAACATTTAAGCAGAGGGAAATGCCAAGCCTGGTGAGCTGTACCTGCTTCAGATGGTTATCTGATGAGTCTGCTTTTTTTTTTCATGTATTTTGGCAAGACTTAGTTAGCTTGTCTTGCCAGTAAATTCTCATCTAATTGAGTTGACAAGCATGGACATTTTAAAATGAAAGTTTCCAATCTGCCACAAATTCAACTGGTTATATTTTATTGTAGTGTAGTGTCTGCCATATGAGTTAATATATTGAGTCACTTAGAGCTGCTGAAGAAGTAAGCTGATAAAATATCTTTGCACTGACAGAGAGTAGACCTGTGATCTTTTTAGGTCATTCTTTCTGGTACTGTGCTGGCTTTAAACCCCTTGTGTTTGGTTTGGCATGAATGTCTCCTTTCATTATTATTCTCATCCCTAATTCTTTCCTCAGCTTTAGGCAGTGAGTTCTTGGCTGTGAGTTCCTCCCATCCATTGCAGTGTCTCATTTGCTGATCATGAAGTACCAGGAGTGTGTGTTCAAAGAGGTCAGTCCTACCAATTTTGAGAACTCCTGATAGCTGCTGGTCAGCCTCAACTCCCATTAAATTTAACAACAGTGATGGCTTCTCAGTGCTTCTGCAGTTGGCAAGAAGAAACTGTAAGTTGGCAATTATAATTAGATAATTAAGCATTGGGTATTTTGAGGTATCTTGAAACACCTCTATCTTTCCCTCCTTTTCCCGCCTCGTTGTTGAGACATTTGTAAAAAGCCTAATATGTTACAATTTCTATTACATGTGAAATTGTAAATTTACCTTTTATGCTTCTATTTCCATATTTCTGAAGTGTGTGCTTTCAAAATGTGTGCCTATGTGAATATTAGTTATTAAGACTCCTTTTGGAGGGATTATAGTCTATTATGCCAGTGAATATAAAATACCAAGTAGCCTTTTGTATGGAAGGCACATCCAAAATCACAGAATATGCCGAGTTGGAAGGGACGCACAAGGACCATCAAGTCTAACTCCTGGCCCTGCACAGGACCATCCCCAAGAGCCACACCATGTGCCCAAGAGCATTGTCCAAATGCTTCTTGAACTCTCTCAGCGTCACTCTTGGTGTTGTGACCACTGGCCTGGGGAGCCTGTTCCAGCCTAATCAGACTCTGGGTGAAGAACCTTTTTCTAGTATCCAACCTAAACCTCCCCTGAGACAACTCCAGGTCATTTCCTCGGGTCCTGTCACTGGTCTCTACAAAGAGATCACTGCCTGCCCCTCCTCTTCCCTGTATGAGGGAGCTGTAACTGCAATGAGGTCTCCCTTCAGTCTCCTTCAGGCTGAACAGAACAAGTGACCTCAGCCTCACATGGCTTCCCCTTAAGGCTCTTTAACTTCATTGCTGTCCTTTGGAAGCTCTGTTACAGCTTTATATCCTTCTTACATTGTGGCACCCAAAACTGCCCCAGCCCTTGAGATGAGGCTGCCCCAGCTCAGAGCAGAGTGGGACAATCCCCTCCCTTGCCCAGCTGGTGATGCTGTGCCTGATGCTCCCCAGGACAGGGTTGGCCCTCCTGGCTGCCAGGGCACTGCTGACTCATATTCACCTTGCCATGGACCAGGACCCCCAGGCCCTTTTCTATGGCACTGCTTTCCAGCACCTTATTCCCCACTCTGTCCATACATCCCAGATTGCCCCATCCCACATACAGGACCCATCACTTTCCCTTGCTGAACTTCATATGGTTGGTGATTGCTCAGTCTGGTAATTTATCTCTCTGCAGGGCCTCCCTGCCCTCCAAGGAAACAACAGCTCCTCCCAGTTTTGTATCATCTGTGAACTTGCTTAGTATCCCATCCAGGCCAGCATCCAATGTTAAATATTCTGAAGATTTCTGATGTGCTGGGTAGTTATATTTTTGTATTTTGTATGTTAGCACACGTGTATGGGAGTGTGTTGTGCCAGGATGTGTGCTTACCCGCTGCATTAATACTTGCAAATAGAGCTGCCATATATACAGTTTTCAAACAGTTTGCCAAGTTTTACACAACTGAACCATGATTTTTAAATGACAAATACTTGCTTGGAGGCCGACTATGACTATGCAAAGATTCAATCCTAATTGCCACTGCAATATCTGAGTTAGGGAGCCATAAAAAAAGAAATATATACTGAAAAGCAGGAAGGAAAAAAGTTAGCTTTGCAGTTTTGCCAGGTGAGTACTTAAATAGTTGATTCTAAGCTTGCTACAGTAATTTACAATTACAATTACCTGCTACAATCTGTATATTGAATGATGCTGTTTAAGAAAGAGTTTTATCTGATTGCAAGGAGCACTTAAAAAGGCACTTTTACCTATCACACCATTCGGAGTTTTGTCAGGATCTGATCCAAAGCCTACTGAAGACAAGGGAAAGAGACCTGTTAACTTTAAGAACTTTGAATTGGACCTGAATGACAGCATTAGATAGATCTTTTTTTCTTGTCTTAAAAGTAATGCAGACTCACCTTTTAAGTTTTGAAGGTTAAATTCTATCCGGATTATCATGAGCTAAGAGCTAAGGATCTTTCGTGTGCCATGAGCTATATGATATTAAACCTCTTCATAACATTAATTCCTCATTGAAAATTCTTCTGTTCTTCAGTGGTCACAGGAAGTTGAGTTAGAAATAAAGTCCACAGTCTTTCAGATTCTTTGCCTGCATACATATATTGTAGAAAAGTTCACTTCTTGTCTCAGTCATACCTATGCTCGGATAAAACAGCTCTGTAATTGTGTTGCTGTAACCCTAGTCTTTTACCCCATATGGTTCTTATCAGAATTTTTTTCCACCATAGCAAAAATACAGAATGAGTCTCACTTGATTATACCATTGCACCACAATTATCTCCTTGCACTACAGAAGGCACTGCCAATCACCCCTCTTGGTAGCAACATTTAAAGGTTAGCTTTGGAGCACTTAGAAACCAGGGCCTGCATGTCCTCTGCCTGCCACAGCACCTGCAGTGAATTGATCATACTTGATTACAATACATGAAATCCCAGCCTGCAATACAGCAGTTATATTGCAAAGCTTGTATGTAATCAGGGGGAAAAATTCAAGTGTCTTGCTGTGTCACAGTAGGGTTGGAAGGTAGAACAGAAAATATGGGTTGTCTGGAGGTACAGAGGGAAGCTCAGAGGTTATGCTAAGCTGGGGAAGTATCTTTTTCTGTGTCCGTCCCAGCAGAAATCCCTAGACAAGCCAACTTGAACCTGTGCAATATTTTCCAAGAAAGGGAGCATCCAAGGAAAGGCATGATGTGAGGCAGCAGTATACCACACCTACAAAGGAAACCCATGGTGATATGGTGAGAAGGATGGCCATGGTGGAACAGTTGTAGAATATCAAATATATACACCATGAGACAGTTCTGTGTTGCCGTGGGCACTTTAGTCCTGCACGAAAAACAGTGAGAAATTAGCTGCTGCAACAGATTACCTTAAATCTTTTTAAAGACACTGGCAATGTTTGTTTTCACTACAAAATCCCAGAAATCCTTATTAGCATTTTATCTCCAGGTTTATTCATCTTCTTGACACCCCCCACACTAGCATTAGTCAGCAGCAGGAATGGGTCATTAGATCCATAGCATGTGCACAGCCTGGCTTGAACTGCTCGTGCAGCAGGTGAAATGTATCCTAGGTGTTGGAGTAATTGCTCAAGCACTGCAAAGGTGAGCTAGACTTACCATAGGGTATTTATTTGGTCCTGAATGCCATGAGATGCAACTCTTATTGGGTTGACCAATGTTAGAAACTGCTGAGAGTCTCAGTTTTGAGAAAGCTCAGATGGAGTTTCCTCAAATATGCTCCTGGAGATAAACCACAACTCAATTCAGCTTCAGGCCAATGAGTGCCTACCTGCATCACCTGGTATTATATTTCCACTCTTCTCCCTCTTAGGGTCCTTTTCTTGTACCTTGCCCAGGAAAATACACAGCTCAGATAAAACAACTGCTTCTCTAGCTGAAAAATTTGTAATAATAAAATCTCTCATATGATTTTCAGTCTTTTCTTCAAATATGTGCCAGAATCTTACTGTATGAGGAATCTGTGCAAGGACTTTCATGATAATCAGTATTTTTTCAATTCTAAAAAAGATCCTCCATAATGATAATGGATACACAATGAACACAAAATGCATACATTTTAGTCCATTTAATTCTTGTCTTTTGCAGTTTTGCTCACTGAAATTCCTGGTATGATGAAACTCCTGTGCTAACTGTAGAAAAATACCTGCCAGATTAAATACAATTAAATATGAATGTAAGCCATATTAATTAAAAAAGCTAAGTTATGTATGCAAACATATGTACAATATTGTTAATTTCAGTTTGCCATTATTTAGAATTTAATCCTTGACTACATAGCAAAATGCAGACAGTCATAAAAAACCCAGTCCAGTAAGTTGCAGAATGAAACTTTCATTATTCTAGGCATTGGTGTTCATAGGAACTGAAGCTGCTAAAAACATCTCTCAAGACCAGCTCCTTGTTTTGTTTTCCAACTTCTGTCCCACACAACCTGTAGCCTGGTAAAAGACATCTGAATCACAAAACAGAAGAATGCATGTAAAGCTGGAACCACTAATTGATAGTCCTATATCACCTGCAACCCAGCTTTGTATCTTGTTAAAGGTCAAAGAGCAGAAGATCTGAAGTCTTTTCTGCAAAGAGTTGCTGGTTGACACAGAAAGAGGTGCAGTTAATAAAGTTTGCTCTGAACCTGCACTTTCTGAGAACCTTACATAAATACCGTATATCTACTTCATCTTGTCAAAAGCTTTGTCAGTGTCAGACTGCACAGGCGAGTGCCAAAATATGTAACCAGTTTTACAAATGAATGAGGTTAACAGGTATCTCCCTGCAGAGCAACAATTTCTCTTTTATAAACCCCACCTGAACTGGCGAGTGCTGCATGGCCATACTGCTTTCAGCCTGCAGCCAGCATTTAAGCAATAATCCAAAGTGACAGTTTTATGACAGATCTGAGTAACTCAGGATCTTTTCCTTCTTTCCTTAAGTGAGATCCACATACAGGCAATTTACAGATGCTGAACAAAGAGAAGACTCTCCTCAAAGAGCAGTGAGGTATAAAGGAATTATCAATCCTTCAAAATGTTAAAGAGATTTAAATCAGAATGCCGTTTCCAGGTAAACACTTCTGATTTTTAAAGTACGAGCATAATAAATGTGTTAATGAAAATTGACAAAGTTACCCTTCCCGGGCAGCTAATGACATCTTAACTCACAGAACTAATATCTCTTTACATTTCAGTCTGCAATCCTTTGCAGAGCACAGTTAAGGGAATACATGTGTTGTTACTATATTTGGGTCAAGCTCTCCTAGTATTAAATACAAAAGCAATTTTTAAAGTAATGATATGGCTGACATACAAGCCCATAAAACCATAAGAATTCCCAGTTAAATCTACAACTGGCCCCTCTGCTCAACTCTTGTGTCTAAACATTTCAGTCCATGGGGACTTATAAAAGAAACTCTGCACAGTAGATGATATTACACGATCCATGTGGTCATTTGTAAATGCTGTAGTACATAAAATGCACCAAGGAATTCTGAGGCTTTTGTATTAGTATCTTGTTTGGTTTGGTTTTCTCAGTCGCACAGTAATGGATCTCCATAGATTGGATTTTTATTAGATTACTGTGCTGTCCTTTTAAGGAGGTGGTCCTCTCTAGAGACTGTGACAAAACACATTATAGAAGATAATCTAACATCTTCAGGGATCGAACTGGAAAAAAAGGACAAAGTCCTCATGTAATTCTACATCCTTAGAACACTTTAGCTAGGTCTTTGTCAGCTAAACTAAGGATTCCCAATTATGGAAACAATCTCACTTATGGACTTCTCTAGAATTCTTAAGCAAAACAAAGGGTAAAAGTGCATGGTGTTTGCAGCAATTTAGCTGCAAAGCTATGAATAAAGGTGATTGTGAGTGCTCAGCTATACATTTCTGTGTGGAATTTTTTTTTTCTAAATAGAAATTAGTGTCTGCTTGGAAGAAAAAAATCAATATATTTAAGAGCCCCAGGTCTCAAACTAAAATTTGAAGTATTTTGGCAGTTGTACCTTTTGTTTTCCTTTTGACCAAATGTACAGGCTTTTTCACTAGGGAAGAAACTACAGCAAGTACTAGGTTCTACAGGTTAACAAGTATTACTGCACAGCTCCCACTAAAGCCTGTGCCCTGAAGCATGTCTACAGGAGCATTTCAGGTATGAAAACACTGCTTAAGTAACCCTGCTCACAGAGCTAAGAGAAAGTGGTTTTCTACAGCTACACACCAACAGAGAATTGCCCTTCTACCTATTAACTTGTTTTTTCAGATGGAGCCAAAGGCCTGTACACTCCTTGCCTCATGCTGATGGCTTTTCTTTCTGTGCCTACAGCCAAAGTTCAGCAGTCCTACAGAGGTAATAGAGTTTTGCTTTTTAACTGTTCCTTTTATTTCTGTGATCACAAACATTTTAATTATGCTATAGCAATGCCTGTATTTAAGCGTGTAATAGGTATGTAATGTTCTCTAGAACAAAAGATTTGAAGTCATATAATGGCATTGCACAGTATGTAGCTCTCACGTTGTTACTCAGATTTGCCATCTAGAAGGTTTTTTGTTCCCTCCTCTCTCTGATTCACCCTTTGTGGCACAACAGCAAAGAGGCTTTGAATACAGTGTGGGGAATAGACAGCCTGGCAGACAAGCAGGGGTCTTTTTCCTCCTCAAATACGTTTCAGCATGACACAAATGTGAGCTTTGTATTAGCCCTGTAAAGGTTTCCCAGCCCCTGGTTGCAGGTGCAGGAGGAACATGCCCCAGGACAGAGGAGAGGGCTGAGCAGAGCCCTGTGCACGTGGGGGTTGCATCTGGGGACACACCACAGAGCTGAGCCTCACCACAGCTCTCCCCCAGCCCAGCCCAGCTTTGTGCACCCTCCCCTGTCACCACACATGCTGACAGGCAATAGCTGATGGTGCAAAATCCAGAGATAGCTTTTCTCTGCTTTTGCAACCCTCAGAGAGCTATAGGTAGCATGGAAAAAAGACTTTACCAGTCAATTACTACTGCTAGTGTTGGGATGCATCAGATTACGTATTTTAACTTCCATAGCAAATTTGTTGTGTCTGGCTATGATTGCTAAAATGGATACAAGGTTTTTGTGATAGCCACATAGGAAAACTATGAGGTATTGGAACTTTTTCTCATTCACCAGTTCCAGTGGGAAGAGCTCACATCTCAGTTTGCTAACTGTTTAAATTAACTCTTTGTACACTACTGCAAACTAAACAATTAAGATAAGGGAAGTGAATCTCTGTGAAATAAGATGTTGAAGATTTCTTTGGTGTGCTTTTTTAGGTTTTAAAGTATCATAGAAATCTTTGCTGTGCATTTTTGAAAAGCAAATCTTTTAAATTAAAACATATGATTATTTTGGGGTAGTGAGCAATACTAGAATGATATTATGCTTTGATTATTTAATAAAAGTGTTTGAGGGGTTTTTTTTGTTTGTTTCTATTGCTGAAGTTATCCAAATTTTCTAAGTATTTTGTTTAACATAAATTTGCAAAAAAATCTTCTGTAATTTTTTTTTTTTATTTGGCAATGGAGAACACTGACTGTCTTCTGTCGCATCTCATGACTGGTGTACTTTTCAAACCCTACTCCTATGTGTAAATCCTATTGATGTTATCAAATGCTTGTAGAATGGAGTTCTAGGAGCAGGGTCATTAAGAACAACAACATGATCAGCTGTTGGCAAATATTTTCCCTGAATGATGACCCCTAAACTAAGCTGATATTATTTAATCATGAGCTTAAATTAGTAGTGATTGATGATGCTGCTCTGAAAATGGGAAATGGAAACAAGAGGCAGATCACTAGAAATAGTTGAGAGTCTGGTGACTGCATTTGGCTCAAAAAAACTGTCTTTTGCAACTTGGTCTGAGCAACGAAATTATATAAGTATAGGTTAAATTCTTCATTAGTATACAGGTTTAACTCAGTCCATACCATAGTGTCTTTGCAGCTCATTATTTAGTAGAGAGGAAGACTTGGTATCAGTGTTAAAATCTGAGATTTTTGTTCTTTGCAAAAGGACATTTTTCCCAAAGAAGGATCATATTTATTAAAAACACACAACTAAATGGATTTTAAAATA
Source organism: Cyanoderma ruficeps (assembly GCA_008694505.1). Lineage (NCBI taxonomy): Eukaryota > Metazoa > Chordata > Aves > Passeriformes > Timaliidae > Cyanoderma > Cyanoderma ruficeps. The sequence goes on along the minus strand of VZDJ01007753.1, from coordinate 39,689,285 downwards.
AAATGTTCTATCTTGTCTTTCATATTTTAAAAAAGACAAAAATAGAGTTTCAGTGTTAGTTGTAAATGTGGCAAATCCAATCCTGCAATGAATTCAAATCTGCACCTTTCATAAAGGCTACTTAGGGGCAAGATAGTTTTAGATCTAAGAAACATGTAAAAAATGACTCATTGTTAATAGGGTGAGCTCTTTGCATTTGGATTAGGGTTAACTGACAGTATCCAGTCACCTTTTATTCTCACATATTCCACCCAAGGAATGCTTTGTGCTGGTCTGAAAAAGAGAGAATTAGGTGTTCCATTTATACTATTGATCTTAATAACCTCATCTCATAAATACCTACTTTATGACATCAATAAAAAGAGAATAGCAGCAACTCCTAACAATAGAAATTGTTACTTTGTAATTCAAGTATTTCATTGAGCATCTCAAAGAGACTCCATAGTGGTGCAGTAGTGATATTTTATTACCAGTTTTTAAATATGTGCACAGAGAGACCATTTTTTTTAAACAAGAGAAGATTCTAATTAATTGAGCGCACTATAGCTTCTAGATCCCACAGTTATCAGAGTTCTTCTTTTTCATTTCTTATTCTCCTCCTGTTCTTCATCTCACACATTAAAAGGAGCATATCCCTTTAAGGGCATTGGTGGGTGTAAGACTAATTTTTCACTGGGACGATTCAGATGAAATGAAACAGAGATCATTTTATTTGGCAGTCTTACCTCCCTGTTACCCTGCATTAGCTGCAGATGGGAGCTCTCTGCTCTGAGGGGGTGGACCAGAGGGTGCCCCAGAGAGATTTATTCTCCCCTTCCAAGGACACCTTTCTGCAGCTGGGCCAGACCGGGACTGTCCCTGGAGCTTCCATGCACCAAAAAGCCACCAGCAGGAGGAAATGCACTGCTGGTCTCCCTGAAAAGCCCTGATACTTTTAGCTTCCACCTAAGGCAGAAGAAGGAAACAAGCAATCATAAGTCATCCTAAGGAAGAGGAACCAGAGCCTTCGCTACAACCAGCACCTGGGACAGAAGGTTGCAGGCTCATTATGCAGCCAGTATCCACATCCACCTGAGAAGGGACAACTTTTTTAACACATCTGGTGGAATAGCAGCCTCAGATCAGACCCAGATGTTCCACAGATTACAAGGCAGACAGGACTACCTGAGGAATAAATGTGAAACACTGCCTTTTGTTCTTTTAAAAGGTATTTTTCTTACATTACACATTAATTTATCTGTATTTTTATATATAACATTTTTGTAGCTTATTCTTCCTGGTGAATCCCAGTGGTGTCCTCCCTAAAGGCTTGGTATTTTTTGTATCCTGTCAAAAAGTTAAGTATTTTTTTCTATTTCCCATTGGCCTCATCAGTTCCCATAGAGGATCATCACTTGATAGAATGAAGTAGAATAGAATAGTTCCAGTTGGAAAGGACCTAAAAGGATCATTTAGTCCAACTTCTTGACCACTTCAGGGCTGACCAAAGGTTAAATCATCTTATTAAGGGCATTGTCCAAATGCCTCTTAAAATTGGAGACGTTAAATATTTGAACATTTGAAGATTATCCAAAAACCCAGGAGTGTCTAATCCCTTTTGCATTATTTTACCAATTAGAATTTCTCTCATTTCACAGGGCAGTTTATCTCATAGTTCTTTTTCCTGTGAAGAGCTAAGGAGAGAAGGCAAGTCTGTAAGACCTAGAAATATTATTATTTTAAAATAATTTTCTTTTGTTCAAAATGACAGAACAATGGTGTGGCCCAGAGGGGAAAAATGAAGCCAAATTCTCAGCACTGAACTGCTTTATCCAGTGTAAGTCATTTCTCCCAGACCTAGGGGGCCATTGTTTTAACTGCCTTTGGACTTTGGAACAGCCCTTTGTATTGGTAGCTGTAGAGTGTAAGGCCCCTAAATTAGAGTCTTTGCTTCTTCAACTTCTACCACTAGGACATGTCAGCAATTAATCCAGCCATTTTAATCAACAGAAGTAGCCCAAAGTTTTTGTCTGGTTTGAGAATATTGTAATTATTAACAATTAGACTAAAAATATTTTATTTCTAGATCTTTGTAAGAAATTGCGCAGATTTTTATTTCTGTAGCTCTATGGAGCCACTGAGTGCCTGAGCTGTAATGATGTCATCACACAACATCATCCTAGCTTTCCTACACAAGTGATTTAAATATATTTTAAAAAGGTTATCTGGTACCTGGATATGTATCTCAAAATTTGCTTAAATATATTTATAACTCAAAAACCTTGCCTGGCATATTAACAACTCTCCAACAGGAAATTCAAGAGAACCTAGCACTGAGTTTTCAAGTACTCAGCACCTTCAATGGGTGCCAGATTTTTAATAATAATCAGAATTCCTAATGAAGCACAGATTTTCAGAAGAGCTTGGTTCCTATTTGTGTCCCAAAATAAACTCAATGTGTTTTAGACAGAGCTCTCGGAAAGTCGGTCCATGGTTTTGGGTGCTACTTATTTGCAAATGCCTCCCAAGCACTCTGAAAATTGGTGCTGGATGGTTTTAATAGGCCAGAAGAGGTTTATGAGCTCGATAGCTCTTTAGATTTACAAATAAATACAAATGGAGATAATTTGTTTTTAACCTGGGGAATGCTTAATGAATCAAATCATTTCCTTTCAGGCAGGGACTAAAAAATACGATCATTTGGTGTTTTATGGTCTTCAGTTCTCCAGTTAGAAGTCTGTCAGAGGCATGGTATTGAACAAAAAACTACTTCTTATTTTACCCTCCTGTAAAGGGAAAAAATCCATCAGTACACTCACAAGGAGACACCCCTTTGGAATGAACACTGGCTGGGAAAAATATTTCTACTTGCAAATGTGTATCATGATTGCTCTTTGAAGACACGGCCCACTAAGAAGAATCAAACAGAAATGTCCTGGCACTTGTAATAGGTTTTTAGGAGTTGGATTCATCTGGGAGACGATAGTATGAAACTGAGAGGTTGATTATTTTTTCTGTATTGACATAAAGGTACTGAATCATCAAGACCTTTAACTAGATATCTTACTTTAAGCGTGTGTCTTCTTCTTTAAGAAATACATCAGTGGACTTATTTCTACATTTTGAAAGTAAGATTGCATACAAATGCCTTATGTTCACACACCTACTAGGTAAAAAATTACCTACCTGACCTTAGCAGGTGATTTGTAGAGCTAAAATTGTCTGATTAGTTTCTGTGCATGGTCAATGAGAATAGCCAGAAAATGATACAAAAATTTGAGATGCTGAGAAAAGAGCCACAGATAACTAGATGGTACCAAGCAACAGCCAGTGCAGTTTCTAGTTTTCTGCTGCTTTCTGAACTAAGAATGGTGCTGCTTTTTTTTTAAATTATTTTTTAATTTTTTAATTATTTTTAAAATATGGATCTTTTCACTTGTCATTTGGAGTATGGATTATTCTTCTGGGAGTGAGCACCTAGTGACAGTGACTTGTATGGCAACTTCTGCCATGAAGTCCCTACAACTCAACATGTTTTCCAAATATGTTTTGACTGAAAGCAGCTGGCTTTGGACAGAACCCACTCTGGTAGCTCTGTGGGTAGCAAATGGATGGGAATTCTCTGGCAAAATTAACACTTAATAGTTCACTGCTTTAAACTTCATCATCATCCTTGGAAAAATCTGTAATTCAGTAGCCAACAACAAGGCTTACACAAGAATAATATAGGGCAGCAAAATGAGAAGTTGGTTTTGTTTGAGTCTACCTATAAAGATGGATTCTGTGATGATAAAACTTCAAATATTTCTTTTTAATAATTTTGACATGACTGAATTGGTCTTAAATATTTTAAAATAATAACTATCTCTAAAATTTCTCAAAATAATTTCTTTAAATATTACTTGGAAATAATTTATATTTCTGAGCAGTGGTTGCTTATAAACAGAGGCAGACCAGTAATGTTATTTCCTAACTCTAGTAGGAACTCTTCCCCTGCAATAGCTCATTTGCTTATTCATGTTACAGTTCTGCTAAAATCAGAGAACTCCTGATCCCACAGGATATAGCATATGAAAGATTTATATTTATATAAATAGATTTTTGGAGAAGGGAAAAGGCCTTTTGCAGGTATATAAAGCTCTCTGTATTGTTGTTTTGAGCAATAATTGTCTCTCTGCCTCTGTACTTTTCCATCCACTTATTTACTATATATAATAGTTTCTGTAACATCAAATGATTTCTACTTAAATCAATAGGTTGGATAAAGCTTTTAGTAAGCTTCCTAAAAACTCTGTTCTGATTTTTTTTTTTGAAAAGAAAAGATTTCATGGGCCAAGCCTTCTAATTTTTTACTTTTAAAAAATATATATCAGGTTATTATTTTATTATTGTATCATGAATTCCTTGGCAGATGTAATTTCTAAACAAGTGCTGTCCTCCTGCCTTGCTGACCAGCCTTAGCAGGGTGTGGAGCACTTTTAACAATAATGGAGACATTTAGCACCTGGCAGCAAACATCCAGCACTTCACAAGTTGGTATCCCTTGTTAAACACAGACACCTGCCCCATAAAGACTGAAAAACCATTCTTCCATACTGACAATCAATCAATGCATGAGTTGTCAAAGTGAACAGGAGGTTGTGATTCTTGAAAGCACCCAGAATCTGTCCAGAATAATTGGAAATTCCATAGTAAAAATCTATATCCATAATTCATTTATATGTGAAATTCTTCCACTTTTTTTTTCTTATTTGTGGTTTTTCAGTAGGGTCTAAGGAGTTAACATCTCACTTTACAGCAGTATTTACTGAGAATGAAGCACCTGGTTCCTTCAGATACTTTTTAATATTCATTTTTAGGAAGTATCCAAAACCTGTGTGAAGCCATGATATCATTCCCACTGGTTCCCATAGGCTTTCCATCAAGGCCTTTTTCCACAGCTGAGTGTTATTTCCTGTTTTTAAGATTTCTCATTATTGTATTAGATTTCCAGTTGGAAGCAGTTGTCACTAAAGTATCTATTCTTTCAAAAGGCAGCATGGAGAGATGTTTAGTGGCTTACAAAGATGTGTTCATGGTATTGGGCCAGAGCCTTAGCTGATACAAATCAGTGTAGTTTCATTCTAGTCAGCACAACTGTGGTGATTACAACACACACCAAGGACTTGGCTTTCAGGATTCTTTTCTTTCCAGATCATATTTATTCACTTAAGTTGAAAGCAAACAGGGATTTTCTCCTTTAAATAGAAAACTCACAGATCTCATCAATCGAAACTCGGCAAGGGAGAGAAGGGGATGAAGGGATGCACTACTGAAACACTCTCTCAGTTGGCAAAATGTTTTTAGCAGGGAAACAGAGAAATCCCCTCAGCTCTCCTCCATCACCTCTGCCTCTAATAGCAGTGGAAAATATTCTGGAGAAAGCAAAGACATTCCTCAGCTCATACAAGGTAGTTTTGTTTCCTTGCTGGATGCATTTCTGTAGAAATTAAAATTGTGCCCCTTAGTTGTCCACCCTGAAAAGAAAAAAAAAAATAGGTTGCTTTGATGTGCAATTGGATCCTATTCTGTCTGGGCCCCTGATGTTCTTGTTGAAAGGGGATAAAACCTCTGGGGAGCATGGCAGCAGAAACTGTTCCAGAAGCAGAGTCCACATACCTATTCTGCCTTGCTGCTGCTTTTTTTTTTTTTTTCCTAGGAATGGCAGGGTCATCCACTGCTCAAATGTCTGATAACTCTGAATATAACAAAAGGTTTCGTTTCCTTGGGAGTCCAAATAGCCAAGTATGTGGCTGCATGTGTTGTTCTTACTCATAAATGCAAATGCTAACCTATAAATCTTTCCTTTTACAGTACTGTAATAACATTCTATCTATTTAGCCCAGTACAATACAATCACAATAGCTTTTTCATTGTGCTGCATTCATATTAGACTCCTATAATGAGATGCTACCACAATACCATGAAATAAAACGATGTTCTTGACGTATTTCCAAAACATTTGAACACTGTTTCCAAATCGACCTTGTGAATAAATTAAATAATAGCTTGCAAAAACGTCCTCTAGCATTTTCAGAATGTATGCAAATGCAAGCTTGAATGTTTACATGTTTCTTACAGTGTCTGGGATTAAACGGCGTGTTTGTGCGCATGAGTATTGTCTCTGGGTGTATTTGTCATTTGTGCTCAGTGGCTTGCACAGAATTCTAGCATGATTTGCCCTTCAAGTTGTCCAATTCTTCCTCCTCTCCCTGATGACCTGCATATTAAACTTCTCTTCTGTAAGACTTCAGATTTCAGTGGCCCTTTCCATTTGTCATATGCATTATTGTCACTCAGAAACCTTTCAGTGCTGTTTCTTCAGTACCTACCCTGACATAGTTCTCTGAACTATTCAGTGTCTTTGACTGCAGATTTCTAAAGGGTACCTTCTTCAAAGGATACATATACATATACATATACATATACATATACATATACATATACATATACATATACATATACATATACATACTTAGGATTCTCACATTGGTGGTTCAGAATAGCGAGGGGAGACTTAAAATTGGAATCAAATCCCAGGGACTCGCTTTCCTGAAAAGAGACTTATTTAATTACTTTTTTTTTTTTTTTCAAATTGATTTTAATGCTAAGATCACAACTGATTGAAAGGCCAAAGTTTTGTTTATCTGGGAATGATTATTTGCAGGTTCCCTAACCTTCTGTTATTGGTAGACCCACAAATATATTCTCCTGGAGATGTGCCCCTCTCCTTTAGAATAGCCTTTACATGCTGTGGACTGAAAATGAGCCTGATTTTTAGCATCATCTTTCCCATATCTGTAGATATCATTTAGGGGTGATCAGAAATGCACAGATCACGTGCTGTAAGGTGTGGTATAGATTTGTGGTTAATAAAGTCCAAGGGATCATTGTGACAATAGTGTCTATTATCCTATATAAAATGGACTGAAGAATTTCATCCAGCCATTTATGCTTCTAACACATAACCTTTGGCTGAGCTGCACCGTCGTTTTTTAGAAGATATCTGCTGATTGCAATAATTTCTGTTTCAAAAGTGAATCCCCCTAAATGGAAGGATCTCATAGAAAGGCTCAAAAGACTTCCATTGATACACTAGCACATCTCTTTTCAATACTTCCATTGAAGCATCTAATACAAACCTCAATGATTTATCTTTAGTGACTTTATTGTGCCTCACAAAGCTAGTTTAAAGCAATGGATTGTGAATTTCAACCAGTGTGTTCTTCTTTTACACCATAAAAATCCACTGCAGACAGAGACCCAGTTGTCTTTCCCCAAGATACACTAGCATCATTTCTCTGAGTAGCTGTTGGCTGGCAATAACAGGTGGGTTGCTTCTAAATGCTCCTCTTGATAGATGCTATTTTACTTGACCTTTCTGAAGAGGAAATGGTGCATATGTTTATGAGAAACACTCTGACACTCTTTCATGGGAGAACGTGCATTGTTTGTACAATGACAATGGGAAATTTTCCACTAAGCACTTTGCCAAAAAGTAATTATTTTGGTTGGCTGTATGACTTGTTTGCCTGCTTTTCCAACACCGTGGAAATTTTCGTCCTCCTGGTGGTCACATGCAAAGCAGAAAATGAAAAATTCTTGTATTGTTTTAGAGAGTTTACTGCTTGAAACATGTAATAATGCACAACTAAGGAAGTATTCACAGTACATGTATTTAGAGGCGAAAAAAACCCAAGTGCTAGCCAAAAGCAGTCATATGATTAACGCAAAATTGGGTGGTTTTGTATTCTACCTTTCTGTACACTTACATTTTACACAAAATGAAATCAGCTTGTAAGTAGGTGCCTGTCCTGTCTTGTCTCCTAGCAGAGATACAACTGAGATCTACTGCTATGAATGCAAAACTGAAATCTGGAAACATTCGGTTAATTTATGATTTATATTGTGACCTTGTGCAAATTACTCTTCCACTCTACTTCAGTTCTAAGAGAAGAATGCTTAAAGCTTATAGAACACATAAAATCAGTGGGATGAAGGCACTATGTATACCTTTATTCTTATTGTTCATAATAAGACTGAGGAAAATCCATGGGATTTGGTTCACCTATTATATTTGGAAAAGTGAGTAGCAAACCACTTTGCAGCAAATGTATCTGCCTGGCTGGACAGCTGCTAAAAATGATCTGCTCTTGGAATGTCATCCTTGAGGCCAGTGACAACAATTGGTTTGCTTGGACACCTGCTGTCTTTTTCTTCTCCTTCCTGCAGTTTCTGTTTGGGATCCATACCATCCAAAGACAAGTCACTGTTTTTCCTCTGTTTAGCAATTTGTCACGCGCCACTGCATTAATTACAGAAACAATGGACAGTAAGATTAGATTGATTGTATCGTGGCAAGAAATGCAGGGTGGAGAATACCGGCACTGTGTCTGCAGCAGCAGCAGAGGAGAGGCTGCAAGAACTGCTCCAGCAGCAAGATAGAGATGTAAAAGAGGAGAGAAGACAAAAAGACATCAGTCCTGCTACTTGGTCCCTGAAGTACGATGGACCACTGTGTGCAAGCAAACAGCCCTGGAGATCAGTGATGTTTGAGTCAACTGCATTGGGCCACCCACACACATGCAAAGCAGAGAGAGGGGCTGCCAGCAGGGAATAGAGGTGATAATGTATGATATATGGGTTGACAGTCCTAAAGGCAACCATGGTGTGGGCAGCAGTTCTGCTCAGTTATTGCTCCCTGCCTTGCAACAAGAAGGATTCATTCCCTGGAAAAAGGGAGAACTAATGCAAGAGCTTACTGTCCAGTAAATGCATTATTGAATGAGTGCCTCTACACCTAAAGAAACAGAGAGCAGCAATTGGCCTCTCATGCTCTGGACCACTTTACCCTGTGCACCAAAACTTCCTTCTCCCAGTAAAATATCCTTGCTAGAATTTCTCATCAGACAGGGACAATACTCCTTTTTCATAAAAACAGTCAGGCCTCTGATTTCTGCTTACCCTGCAGACTCTGATCTGAGATTAATGTAGACTGTAAGATTCCTTTCAAAGGGCTGGCTTCCCATTTGAAGAAATTATGCCCCCTTATCATTGATCCAGACCAGATTGGTTTTATTAAAAACAGAAGTTACTCCCACGGCATGTGGCGATTATTTAGCACTATGCATTTTTCCTGTAAATACCATGAAGAGCTGTTAGCCATCAGTCTGCACATGAAAAATGCTGGAGATTCTGCAAAAATAATAAAGAAGCTGGTTTTAATGTAATATCTTGAAGTCCTTAAAGTTTGAGAGGATTTTTATATAACAGTTGAAAGAAAAACCTATGCAATCGCTCTTCTTCCTCCATGTATACTAACATTTATTCACATTACAGTAGCATCTGGCAGTCCCAACTGACTTCAGCACCCCAGTGAGCTAGACATGGCACACACATAATAAAAGACAGTCCTGGGCTCAAAGAATGTAAGAGCAAATCTTTGCTCAGTGAAACTAATGGCAAAACTCCCATAAATCAGTGGGGCTGGGATTCAAACTTACGGCCAAATTAGAGAAGACAGACAAAAAAGGTGGACGGGAAAAACCGAGACCTGCAGAGATCTGAATCTGAGACCTGCACTGAATCATCTATATCAAAACATAGCTGTAACAGAAGAGCAACCATTCCTCAGCAGAACAACCTTTCAAGTATCCTGTCTCTGGCAGGGGCAGTAATGAAAGCATAGGAAAGCATAGGGAAAAAACGGCTATTGAAGAGATCTTTCCTTGGTACATCCTTTCAGTTTCTGTACTGAGATTTGATGCTGTTTGAAAACCCTCGGGTCATTCAGACCGTGATGTTTAAAGTAAAGTCTCTCTGCATGAGTCAAGTCCTCTCTGGACCCGTAATACACCTCTGTCCTCAGCACCTTCCACAGAGGAACTTTGGCTCCCACACTGAGAGGCTGAGCTTAACTGTGCACAAGGTCAGATGGGAATTGGTGAACTAGGCTGGAACTGAACTGCCTGCATTGTAGGAATAATTCTTTCCCTTCATCATAAAGGCATCCTTTCTTTCATCTCAGTTTCCAAAGCAATACTGGCAAATATGATCCAGCTCTGTTACATCCTTTTAATGGTAGAACCCCCTGAATGGGTTAAAAGACTTAATGCTTTCAATTCTCCAGTGCATCTCACATCAACAGTTGTTTACAGATGGGGCTGTGAAAACAGAAATTAACCATTTTGCTCCAGATAAAAATAATCTTATCAAACTATTTGTATCAACACTTTTTGACATTAGCATTATCTTTCCAGCCTTCCAAATACTCAATAAGTTTAATTTTATGGAACACTGTCTCATTGTAGAGCAGACTATCACAGGACATTTTCTTTCCTCCTGCACACAATTCTGATTTTACACTATCCTATGCCTCTCTTGTTATTGATTTTAGCTACGTGTGTAGGCTACATTGCACTAGAAACTATGAAAAATTGGGGGAAGATGGTATGGCACAGGAGGCCAAACTTGAAAAAGCAGATTCACACAGCAGGCTGGTGATAGGGCCCAGAGTAATTTGAGTATCTCTGAATTATAATCCAGTATTTTGTCCACAAAATACTATTTCCCTTTGTCTTGGTCTTTGCTTTTCTTGGTCTTTCACTGAGTGAACAAAGTGAAAGAGATTACTCTTATTGAGATGAAGACACTGCTTTGTCTAGTTGGTGTTTTCTATCCAATGTATTGCAGCTGGGTTACATTAATGATAGAATATTAGAATCATAGAATGGTTTAGGTTGGAAAGGGCCTTAATTATCATTTAATTCCAACCCCCATGCCCCATTCACTAGACCAGGTTGCTCAAAGCCCCATCCAGCCTGGTCTTGAACACTGCCAGGCATGGGACATCTACAGCTTCTCTAGGCAGCCTGTTCCAGTGTCTCACCACCCCCAAAGGAAAGAATTTCTTCTTAATATCTTAAGCAAATGTGTTCTCTTTCAATTTGAAACCATCACCCTTTGTTCTGTCACTACATTCCCTTGTAAAAATTTTCTCTCCATCTTTCTTTTAGGTTCTGTTCAAGCACTAGGATCCCACCATTATTCCACCCCAAAGCCTTCTCTTTTCCAAGGCTCAACAATGCCAATTCTCTCAACCTTTTCACCTAGAAGGAGTGTTCCAGCTCTCTAATCATGTGGTGGCCTCCTCTGGACTCTCTCCACAAGGCCCGTGTGTCTCCATGTTGGGGATTCCATAGCTGGATGCAGTACTGAAGGTGGGGTAGCCGGATATTCCAGGGAATATTATCTTGGAGTATGCTTTGTTCCCATCCCCTCAAGCACAAAAAATGCTCATGCTGTAAATAGACCAGGCTTTACTAAGATCTGCCGCTGCCTCTTTGAAGGCCAGGGAGAAGAGATTAGGTATCAGTTGCGATATTTTAGGATTATGTTATCTTCTGCATTTTGTAAAATTATTTACTTTACACATTTATATATATATATATATGTGTATATATATAAAATATATATTTTGAGGCCATTTGATCAGACATAAAGAAGTGGGCTAATCTTCATATGATATGTATATTCTTAAGATCTATGTCTTGCCAGCTGTCTAGTAACCATTTATCCTTTAAACTATCCAGTCCCCTTTTTATTTGCCTTATTAAAAGGTCTTCTTGTGTCTTGAACTGAGAAAAGTGCCCAAGCATGGAGACTTTCCCACTGCAGGAAAAAGTAGTTCTGCACAGAGTTGGCATTGTTTTACCATGCCACAAATAAAATGATATTATATATATAGATTTATGGGGGATATGGGCTAATGTCACATGGAGCAATTGGTACTATGTTTTTCTGCGGCTGAGTTTGCTGATATTTCCATTGAATGACCCATCCTATTTAGCTGTATGACACTTAATAATCTCACTGCTTGAAATAATGTCAGAAGATTCTGTTAACGGTAGAGCAGTCCCACATTGTAAGTTTGAGACAGCTCATTTGCTCACAATCCCACAGCACACTTCCATCCAGACATTGCCCATTATGTATAATCATCTGGGAGTAAAGCAGGCTCAGTGCAATATTTGGGACAGTGCAATGGAAAGGGAGAATCATATGGATATATTGCTAAAATGCTCATGTACTTGGACTGAATATGGAAAGCTGGCCATCATCAGAGAAGTATAGCCAGTAATTTATACTTGGCTACCATTTCTTACTTACACTGAGGGGGAAGATCTAGTTTAAATCTTCTTTCTGTGTTCATTAATACCAGATATGTGCACACCTGGATCATCCTCTATACAAAACATGATCTGGCTCAGGTATGAGAATTTGACAGTATTTATGTCAAATTAATCAGAGTATACACTGTAGTGTTTATCCTGGCCTGACGACGGCTGCAGGAAGAGAGATGATAGCTGATCCAGCATAAAATCATGCTTTTGAAATATATCAAACAAGTGTGAATTGGCCAAATGAGTTTGTACTAGTTCTGCATTTTGCCTCAAGAGGTAATAACATTTTTGATCCATTAAGTATGCCCCTAAAACTGTTTTTGCTGTCTTCCCAACTGCAGTTTACAAAGAAATAGATTTTTTCCATTTTTAACTTGTGTATACAGAAGTGGAGCTGTGCGAAAAGAAATATGTTTTTGCTGCCTTATAATTAAGTGCAAATCCAAAAATAATCTCAAGTAAGAAATTTTTTTTGAAAAAAGATAATTATTTTTACGCAGGCAATTACCATTTTCTCCTATATTTACCTACTAGATCCTAGTGAAAAAAGAAATTATGTGAGAAGCAATTGTACCTCGCATTGAAAAAAATAAGTTCTTCCATAAGTAATGGAACAAATTCAGCCTGTATTTCAATATACAGGAGAATAAAAATACTTTGTCATGCAAACTTCCCCTTCCTTGGCATATGGTAGAAGGTTCTCAACCCTTGCTTTTTTTTATACCTATTGAGCAAAATCATCATGGTCTGTCATTGATTAGCCTGTTGGCCATTGTCAAACAAAGTTGACAAGAAACTATTCTTTTTCTCTTCACTGGAGGCATCATTTTAATTTATTCTATCTACTGATTTTCATAAGTACATCGAAACTTTGCTGTTTTGTGATTTTGCATGTGATTGAAATTGGTCAATGGATTTATTTAGGGGAAAAAAAAATATTCAAGTGTGGGGACAGCAAGCCACATAACCCCATCAGTCTTCTTTCTTCAAGGAAAGAAAACTTTAAAAAAGAGAAAGATGTTACAGTGGCTAGCATAATCACCTAAGTTATGAGTGGAATGAATTCAAGTAATAACTTCTATGACCCTGGGAAAGATTCACAAAAGTACTTAGCAAGGTATTTTTCACATAACTCTTGGTGTCAGATTCCAGTAGTCAAGTTCACAAACCTGCACTATACAGCTTTTGAAAAGACCCAGATGCCTCAGGACTGGACTCAGCAATCACACACTGAGGGTCTAACTAGAAATGTAACAGATATTTGATTTAGAAGCACAGCCAATGTAGTCTTCCAGTGTGCTCAGGGGAAAGACAAGTGCAGGTGTAAAATGCAGTTTACCTCCCAGCTGAACAAAAGTTGAATTTCCCTATGAAGACAGTCAGCTTTTTTCATCAGTTACGTGAAAAATCAAAAATGGGCAGTAACATTGATTCACAAAGGAGAAAATAATGGCAGATAATTTGAAATCCCATCTATCTCCTCAGTTTTTCTGCCCACCTTGGGAGTCCCCCCTCCATGAAGCATGGATTCATGGAGCAGTACTCTTTCCTGCCCTTCCCTTCTCTGTGAATGACAGGTTTCCTGCAATTTTTCAAACTGATCTGTGAGTGGTGATAGCTTAAAGGAGTTAGAGTAATTGCTGGTGAGCAACAGTCTAGAGCTTTTGTGTCGTGGGGAAATTCAGCCTCAAACCTTCCATCTGAACTGCATGTTTCCTTACCAAAAAGCAACAATTTATGAAGCTCTCTTGACAAGACTTTTCCAACATGTTGTGTAAGACGTATTCATATAACAACTTTGGAGCCTTGCAATCTGAGTTAAAAGGTGATCCTTAAGGAACTGAACTGGGTTGAGATTTTACATATGCCTGACAAAATACTTTCTGTCAGTCTTATACTATAATCTGATATGAGAGAAAATGATAAAATATTAACACTCTCTCCTGTGCCATTCTTTAAAGTGACTTGAAACTTTCTCTTGATTAATCCCATTTATAAAGCTGGTAGAGTTGGGAAAGTAAGGGAGCAGGACCAAAAGTAAAGTGGGACTATGGAAGTAAACCGTTGGGTTATTTCATCATTTTATCTTTTCCAGATTTACCTTTTGACTTGTAGGTGTGCACAACACTGATTAGACTCAGTTGTCATTTACCCTCATGAAAAATGTACTTAAGCAGAGTTATAACATTGCTGCATGTATTGGGGAAGGCAGATGATTATATATAGAGATGTTTGGAGGTAGGGCATTAGGCTGAGCTTTGTCTTCTTCAGTAGTGATTCAGAGATACAAAAAAAACCCCAATGATACACTGTTCATAGATCTTATTTATCTTTTCCACATAATTATTTTTTTCTGCTTCAGCAAGAATTAAATTTGCTCTTTCTTTTTTGTCCCCTGCTTCTGTCAGTTTGAATTGTTCAAAGGTGCCAGATTGACTGTGTTGGAGTTTAAAATCCTTTAATTACCCACCAGACAGGTTATGTGTGGACAGCAGAAGTGTAAGCTTCCTCATGCCACCCTGGCAGTGCATGCAACCAAGCTCCTGGGGCTGAAGAGAGTCTGCCAGTCTTACTAGTGAAAGAAAAACACAGGACCAGGCCTGCACCCAGTGAAAACTGACATTGCTCCAAAAACCTGAGCAGCTGTAAGCTCTGCATCTTCGATTGGATCTAGCTATTTGGGTGAAGAAATAATCAGTGGAAATTAGCTTTCTGTAAAAATGATTGGTTATTTGCAAGTAGAAAACTGACTGATACCACTTAACTGCATTAGGTTGCAGATAGTCTTACTGCATTTGCTTAAATATTAATGCAGCATGTCTCTAACATTTGAATATGAAGTACCTTCCATCTTTTTATCAGTCTCTGTAAAATAGTACTTCCTTAAATTCTTCTTATATATATTCCCACTTTACTTAAACCTAAATCCTCAAGTTCTGGTACCTTCAAAAAACTTGAATAGATCATCAAGCTTAATTTAATAATAATCTTCAGCTAGTTTAAATACCTCAGTCCTGTCACCTCTTAATCATCTTTATTATTCTTCTAAGACTAATTCTCTCATCTGTAAACTCTTTCATTCTATTTATCACCTCAGTTTCTCTGCATTCTGCTGCCTTGATTTCTGTTTTCATTTATATCTATTGACCTCATTTAAACAGCATGGGCCAAATTTTAATCTCAGTCATGGCATCCTAAATCCAGAGTAACTGACTTAAGTGACTCCAGTTTTGATTTTATGTCAATGGATTTGCTTCAGATATACTCTGCTGAACCTAAGCTCACAATCTGGCATCCTGGTGTTTAAATCTCAAATACCCCTGTGTTTTTTGCTCATTCATTCTCTTTTGAGTCCAACTATCATTCTCTTGACCTTTTTAAAAAAGAAAATCATGTGGAAAATTTAAGTGGAGGTGCCACCCTGCCTTATTTAATGCTTATTCACTTCTAGAACTCTCTGCTGCTGTATGACCTGATGAAGTCATATGAGTATATAAGATTACATGGAAATGTCTTTTCATGTGTTGTGAGGGCTTCACTCCAATCCTGCAGTATAAACTCTTAGGAATGAAGGATCATCACAAATTCTGATACCTCCTCTTTTACCTGCACAGATTTTCTGGGACTTGTTTCCTTACATACAGATATGTGACAGCTCCCTTTCTCCCAGAATGGCCAAAGCTTGAGAAAGCAATACAAGACAGATTAGTTCTCATGTAACATTCAGATGTTATGCTGGCAAGTCAGTTTAGAAACTAGACACTAAAATAGACTGATAAGAAATCTAATTTTTGAAGACTACAGGTGTTCCAGGACTTCTTTCTTTTTCCTTTATGCTCTGATTTTCCTAATTTATGATTCATGTTTAATGTAAAAATGAAGAACCTGTTTTCAGTCCATCCTCTTTTAACAACCATAACTACTATGCAAATCACCATACCCTCAACAGAGGGGTGAAGTGACTTTACATGTTTATATGATCATTTTTTAAATTGGAAAAGAATTTAAAGGAAATTGAAATGATGACATGCCGCAAAGTTTCTCCAAAGCAGATTCTCTGCTGAAAATAAAACAAACCCAGAATAGCAATTCATGGTTATGCAAGAAGACTTATTCATTCTCTGGAGGGAAATCATAACTTTCTTTCATCTCTTTCTAAGAAGAAACAATTTTTAGAATATTTTCCACAGTGTTTTTTTCCCACCTAACTATTGATTGGTAGCAGGCTGTTGAAAGAGCTCCTTCCTCGGTTGGCAGTCCTGCTCTTTTTGCTCAGTTCCTCCTATTCAATAAGAAGCTGAGAATTTGCTTCATGTCAGTTTGTGCCCTAAAGATAAGCAGAGTATTTAATTCATAGATCTGTATGTTGAGATACAGCATAACCTCTGGAATAAGTTCAGAATAAAACAAGTAACTGCTCCCAGTAGAATTAAAGGAGTTCCCATATGCCTGGAGATTTCTAAGAGAGACACAGAGCTTGTGAGGGTGCTGAAAATGCTCACTCTTTAGATATGGGGCTCCTTTACAGATGGGTGAAATGGAGATTCAAGCATTTCTTCCTGATTTCTCTCCAGATGATTTATTATTGACCCTCTCAAGAGCTTACCTCTTATAGGACAGTGTTGGTAGAACAAACTGTGGAAAAGACCTTAGTGATGTGAAGACAAAAGCAACTGTTATACCTGAGCCAAACCCACAGATTTGGATGCTGACAAATCCATTTAATTGTCTGTTCCACCAAGGAAATAATCAGGGCCATCACTGGCAGGAGATGAGTGTGGTGGCATTGCTGGGCTGGAAACTTCCCACAAGAAACCAGGTCCTGCTGCTCCCTTCAATAGAAACCTTTCTGTGAAATCAGACCTTTTCAGGTATGGCTGATTTTCCATCTATGTATTCATTCACCTCAGAGAGCCCCAAAGTGTTCTACGTACAAAGGGAATCAATTTGCCAATCCATTGTTTAAGGAGAAACATGGCAACTCGTTAACAACACACAGCCATGGAGCACAACACCTGCTGTCCTCTAATGAAAGGAAAAAATCCCAGATCCAATTGAAGCTTCAGGGAGTTATTTTTTAAGTAAGGAGAATGCAATTATTCATCACTGTTCTACCCAATGATTTTTAATTACCTTACTTTTATGTCTCTTGTGCAACCACTCATCTCCAGGATCATTGCCTCTCCTTTTCTGCTGAGTAGGAGGACAAACTGCTGAAGGTACAACTGGTTCTGCAGGCCCCTTCCAGGGGCATGTCATTATCTCAACCTGTCCATCCTCTAACCACCCATGTGAAAATGGCAATGGTATTGCCCCCATGTTACAGCTGGGAAACTTGAACATTCAATGACTCGTCAAAAGTTACACAGAAGCACTAAGGCAGAGCATGCACTCCTTTTCTTTTCTTGAAATCTTTGACAGTGCTGCTAACCCTTATTCTTTCATTCTCTCTGAATCACTAAAAGAGCATCTGTTACAGTTTTATCTGAAATCAGTTATGTGTATACATTTTATTCTAATGCATGTTCTAAACCCTGAAGCCTCAGCCTTAGATAAACAGATATAATTAATTATTTCCTTAAGAACCAATGTTTAAGAATTCAAAATTTAACGAGAGAAAATCTGATTCTCTTTTTATAAGTTTTATATTTCTTTCAACTGACACATTCAACCATTAACCATAACTTATGCCCCAGTACACGGAAAAGGAACATGGGCCATTTTTTTTTATAGAACTTTTCTTGTGCTATTTGTCGAGGCCCCCGGATGTGGACAATACTTCCATTTTTCAGAAGTCAGGAAACACTTGTGAACTGATTAACATATATTCTGCTCTTCCCTCCTTGTGGATGTGTTCTGAACTGTCCTTTATCTGGGCTTTTTTTTTTAATCAGGATTCTGATTACATTTGTTATTCTATAGAAAAATTGGGCATTAATCACTATACTGAATGAGGCTTTCTCCATATAAACTGACCTCATTGGAGTTTTGTTCCTCCTGTACATAGGTATCTATTTGATGTCTTAAAAGAACCAACAAAACAGAAATAGAGAAACTGAGTCCATGTACTTTTGAAATATATTAAGAAAGGAAGTTATTGAAAGAAAATACTGTGATGTGCTCATAAGAAAAAAACAAACAAACAAAAACCAAGACCCAAAAAAAACAAACCAAAACCCAAAAATCACAGAAAAATACCATGGTACTTATTTAGCAGGAATACTGTGCAACAACATCTAAAGCATTTCTCCAAGCCATTGAATATGATAAAGAAGACTTAGTTCTGAGCAGCCTGGACTATTGAGTGCTTATGTTTCACCAAGTACAACAGCAGTTAGAGTGAAAGGAGCACACTAGTAAGGAGATATTCCTTGGTTTTATATTACCTAGTAGTTCACAGGGAAAGATGCTTGGAAGGTCAGGATGCCCAGTGACCTTGCACAGGTCTGGCCAGCTGGGACAGGCAGATGGAATGAAGGGATGCTGGCAGGCTAGCATGACAAAGCAGGACACTAAGGCACTGAGGTGGGTACTCATGCACACACCTAAGATGGATATCTAGAAAGATAAATCCCCTTCAGTGTGTCCACACTTCTGCACAGGACAATTCAGAGAGCCCAACCATAGCATAAAATCACATTAAATCTTCTCTGCTGGGGTTGTCACCAGTTATTGTGAGAACATTTCCCCGGGGTTATACCACTTTCACGATTTTCCCCTCTGTCATGGAATCTCCATATCCCAGCTCCCATAATTCAAACTTCTTTCAAAGGAAGAACCTTTGAGGATCCCAGGGTTATTGGATTTTCAGTCCTGTGACTCATAGAAGATGCAATGGCCAAACAATATATGTTATAATAATAATTGTTAAAGTAGCATGGTTTGTAATTTTTCAATTCAATTTTCCCTTTTACTGTATGTCATTTAAGATGGGCTATATTGACTTCTGATCAGAGAAGGACAAGAAGAATAGAGAATTGCCAAACCAACTCTGCTGGCCAGCCAAGAAGATGACTACCTAGAGGGAAGAGGGGTGGATTAAGGAAGAAGGGTGGAGAACAGAGATTCTACAATGGTAATATGCTGGCATAGCCCTTTCCTGGAAGCCAAGCAACAAAGGATTTTGTGATCTTCTGTCATTTGCATAAAAAGAAGCACATGTACAGAGTGACAGCTGCTTGGGCCTAAGATCCCCTTCCCATTACCAGGCAGTGGACACCACATTCTTCCTTGGTTATTGTTGTATTAAAGTCTTATCCCATATTGTTTACATCTGATGCCTTTTCAGCACAGACCATTCTTTTCGTCTCAAAATGTCCCCTTATTTCATGTTCTTTTGTTACGTGATGAGTGGAGACATGTAATACAAACTTTTCATTTTATCCATCTTTATAGCTGTATTCAGTAACCAAGCTTGATTATTAAATTTGAGCCTTATTCTGCATGAATCTACTCCTGTGCTATGTTCTCAGGCCAAGTTGCCTAAGCAGACCATAAACCAGATGTGTTTCTTAACTTTTTCAGGACTTAATTTTGCCACTTGGTTTGGATCACAGAGGAGTTTTTAGCCTGCAGTCTTTGATGCCTTATGTTTGCCTTCATAAAAATTATATAGAAAGTTATAAAAGAGTGATAAGGCCTTCCAGTTTTACCACCAAATGGAAAAGTTGTCCACACAAAGAATTTATAACCATCTTGTAGCAATTTCTAGGATCTAAAATCATTTTAGATGATTATGCATTAGAGATGTTGAAAAGAATGTAAACCTACCAGTTTCTATGCAAGAATCATGAGAACCAACTCTGTTTCCCACTTTTATACACCAAAGGCCTCTCTTCAGACCCCACTTACATGCTGAGATACATCGACTTCAATAGGACAACTTAGTGAGTAAGAAAGATTTGAATGAACGAGGGTTTCAGGCATGGGATATAAGATCAAGAAGCATGAAAGCCTTTTAGTTAATTCACTTCAGCATCACTAATACTGAGTGACTGGAAAACTTTAGTTATGATTAATGACATCGGGATTTCTTTTAAAAGATAAAGTCAGGAGCCTTTGTAAGATTTTTGCCTGTTTTTAAAATGTGATGGATACATTTAAACATATTAATATTAAAAATATTACTCATCAAAAAAAGCTTGCATATTCCAAAAAAATTGGTGAAAGACAGACTTTAAGCCAGGCTTTCTAGTAATTGAGTGCTGTATGAGAAGATTCCTTTTGGAAATGGATGTATTTAAAACCATGAGTGCTTCCAGAGTCTTTTGTGTATTTGAATTTTGTGACAAGATAATAATTTTGTTATATTTTTATCCTGTAAAAGTTAGCAAAAATGTAGTTTGTAGAAAAATGCAATGGTTTTAAAAGGAAAACTTAGAAACATTTTTGCTGTCCAGGATTAGAGTGACAAATGGCCCCATAGTAGGCATCTGCATCATCCCCTCATGTTTCACGAATATCCTTTTGGCCGAAAATATAATTTTTGTCTCAGCAATTTAAATGCATCCAAATAAATTATATGAATGTAAATGAATAAAAATTAGTGTGCAGAAGGAACAATTGCACTAACCTCTACCTTTGATATGATAGTGCTTTCACTTGGAGGTTGCATATGGTTTATTCACAAGGATGAACTCTTTGCACAATAAATGCTGTTGCAACATCCTGTGATTAGCAAGGCTGTTTCATGTTCTTAATGATGGCTAAGCAATGGCTAAGCAATGGAAATAATAAGGCAATTTACAAATACTGAAACAAAAAGAAGTTGCATTTCCTCACATATGTATGGTGTGTTCTGATCCATTTATGCTTCTGCTGAGTTCTGCTGAAGCATGAAAAAGGCTGTAAATCATATTTGACATACATCCCATGGGTCAGCCACTACTCTTCTAAGAGCACTGAATGGAATGGGAATAACCACTTTTGGAAGCAGAATATGAAAAAGAAATTGTGATGTACTGTATAAGGCAGAAAACCGTCACTTAAAAATGATCGTCGGCTTAAACTCTATTTGCTTGCACTTCTTTTTTCAGTCCAGGCAAGGAAATGGTAGAACAGAATGGCAAGGTGTCAATCCTTTATGAACTTTTTTTATGAACTTGACATGGGATGAGCCCCAGCAGGGTGAGTGAGTGCCTCAGGAGCACAGGGATTATGTCAGGGTGTTCATGGAATGGCGATCTAAAAGAAAGGCAACTGGTCCCATCAGTTCTTATTTTTGAGAAACAAGCAACATCTTCCACCATTTAGAATTCAGGACCCTATTTCTCACAGGATGGAAGTACAGATATTTTGTATGTTCATGTGAACAGAAGGCCCTTGAGGAAGTACTGTAGAAAGGCTGAGATGTAGCATCTAATCAGTTCTATTGCTATTGATTGCACTCTGTAAATTTAGTAATGCAAACCCAGTTCTGCCCCTAATGAAGATGATGACCCAGTCCAGTGGGGCTAGGATCAAGCCATGAAGGTGTTTGGTATGCCACCCTCTCAACCCCATAAGCATATGACGAAGATGCTCTCACATACCCGGGCAGAAATGTTATGACATTCAGCGCATCTGCAAATGGAGTGGCTGTGTTTGCACCTGCTCTTTTGTCTAGGCTGCCTTTTCCTATTTCAATCAAGTTCCACCCATGTCCTTTCTTTTCTCTGTCTCTTAGGCATTTGCTATAACCAAGAGAAAAGAGCAGCCTGACGTTTGTTTCCTCAGTAGGAATATAATACCTATGTTGGTGTTGGTTGAAGTGGCCAAAAGTAATGGCAGCAAAAAAAGGCAACTCCCACAGCTTGCAAAATCATCCACCCTCTCCCACTGGTCAGACTGGCACTGTCCATGCCAGGAGTAAGTAACCCAAGTTCCTGTGAGATGCAGCATCTATCCCCCATTTCCTTCATGTACTGCTGCCCCTCAAACACCACTATGAGGATACAGACAATAACAGAGGCTTGCATGCATGCATGCTTGCACATATGTGTGTGGGTAACCGCGTATATGTATATTAATGCATTAACTCATTTGTAGATGAAAAGCAATCAGCAATGTCATGACATCATGGGGGCCTGTAATTGCACATCAATCTGGACTTTGTGCCTTGATCTGCAGGCTCACATTACTGGCAATAATATTTCTGGTGTAATCATGCATATACTTCGTATTCCTCTGGCCAGGATGAAGCTGTAGGAGCTAATGTATTCTGAGTCAGACCAACTGCCGCTCATGAAGGGAAAAAAAGACTTGCTTGAGTAACCGTAATAATTGGAAAATTATTTTGATAGCCTGAAACAATCTAATATATTACAGAATTTTATTAAAATAATATCAAATCAAATTAACTGCTATTCCATAATGAATTAGGTAACAAGGTAGGCAGATATTAATCGGCCTTGGCTCCCAGGCAGGGGAGCCAGGAATTTATTAGCTCTTGCGGCTTGTGTGAGGGTGAAGACAGAAATCAGTATCACAGGCTGCGAGGGAAGCCCCTGAGACAGCTGAGCTTTTACTTTTTTCTCACTTTCACTTTATAATCCATCATTAAACACTTGTATTTCTTTTATGTGGGGTCTTATGAAATTTTTAATTTTTTAATTGCTTTGTGATTTAATAATGAGGATTTTTGTGCATGTGTGTGCATAGCATGTGTAACTCAGTTGCCAATATTAGAATTAACTCACCTTTGTCCACCTATGGCTAACCTTTATGGAATAAAAAAGTAATTTAACAACTTGTCTATTTACCAGCAGAAAGATTGCCAAGTTCATAGACACTGTGGCATAAATAACAGGGTTTAATTTGCTATGAGACCTGTCTTGTTCTGTCCTATCCTACCCTATCCTGTCCTGTCCTGTCCTGTCCCAAAAAAGGAATGGAGATATAGTCTGCAGAAAGCATGGAGTAAGAGGCAAAATAGGGCGTAATGTCATCCAGTGAGATCTTAGTGATAGTTAGCACTATTCACCTAGGAAGTGATGAGGGTATGCCCTGTTCATTATTTTTTGTTGGCATCAGAATTTGCTGTAATCAGCACTAACTTTATTTCCTGCTGTTTTGTGCAGTCCCCTGCTAATGTCTGGCTGGGCGATGGTCTTAGCAGCTGAATGGGTAGCAGAGGGCTGGAACCTGAGTTTTTTTGCTAGGTTTCTGTTTGTGCAGAGAGATAGATGCCCCTTAGTCTGAACTATGACAGGTGAAGTTACAAATCACTCCAGTACTAGCAGGAAAGAAGACACTTATTTGATTCAAAAAAAATCTCATGAGAAAAACACCTTTTGGAGCTGGAGCTTATTAAGTCATGACAGTAAGTGAATCTGGAGTGGTGTCTTCTTGGGAGGCCGGCTGTTTGGGTGTTTGATTGAAAAACAGGAATGGATACAATAACAGAGATAGCAGCAGCAGGTAAATTGAGTAAGTGAAAACTGTCAGTAAAATCAGAACTCTCTTTCCTTGGAGTAAGCTTATTTGGAGTCCCAGATTTGAAAAACAGGTGAAAAAATTAAGGTGAGAGGAGAAAATTATGGTTTTGAAATATCCTCTGGATATTTGAAAAGAACGCTGGAGGGGCATATCTGTCTCTATATCCTGTCCCAGAAGAGAACTGAGGCTCGTTCATGGGACCTGTCAGCCAAAAGGAGGAGAGAAACTGTTGTTGCACTTCCACTCAACATTTTTAAAAATATCTCTAGTTTTGGTTTTAATATATGTAAAGGCAAAAAGTGTCCAGAGCTGCTTGTTACTCCCAGAAGTTCTGTATCTGAGCAGGGCCAGCTGAGGCCATTTTTGTGGTCCTGCTAGGGAGGGAGGAGAGGGTGACAATGGTGCTATTCTGGAACATAAGCTCCCTGTGTCCCACCCCATCCTGCTTTCTGCAGTTTTTCTCATAATTCTGGTCTGTGCTGACCTTACTTCATGAACAATAGGCATTCCCAGCACTGATATTTTCTGTTCCCTTCTTTCTTTGTGTCTATGGGAAGGACATCAAAACAGAAGAGCCAGAAGAACAGAAGCCTCCTGCACCCTTTCTAGACACAGCACGAACTTTGTGCAGTGACTAATGGGGTATTTGAAATCTGTATTGCAGAGCAGAATCAAATCAGCCTATTACACCTCTCCCAAGCTCACTGCCCAGACACTGATCAGATGCCTTCAGTTCTAGTAATATTATTGTCACGTTTTCTCTTTGGGTTATTTCCTACCTTCTTTTCTCTCACTTGACACTTCCATTTGGACATGGAATTTCTTCAGCATTTCAGAGAATGTCAGGGAGACACCAAATAGGAGAAGCAACGGAAGCACCTGTTCTTCTGCTAGGAGCAGGGCAAAAGAAAGGTGCCTGGATGAGGTTGAAATAAAATATGTCGAATTTGCAAAACACTGATGAAGTGTATGGTGCAACTGCAGTTGTTCCTCAGAGCAGGGAAAGAAAGGGTAACATTCCTTAGAGAGTTACATTTCGGGGGAGTTTAGTGAAATCATTGCATATTCCCTTCTGACCTTTGGACTAAAAGCCCAGCTACTACCCCAGATAAGAAATTCAGTTTTGTCCCGACAAATGTAAGCAGAGTGTTTTACTCCAACAGCTGTTCTTGTACAAATATAAAAGCAGTTCTAAGGAAAAACACTTCTTGGCATTAGAGCTGGCTTTGGACTCTCAGCATATAAAAGATGTGGAAGAAAGTGCCTCTTTGATGACATGGGGTGTTCAGTGTGTGTTGTAGTGATGTCATTGCTACTTCTGTTTGCCTGCTGGGCTTTCATGATAGTCATTTCTGGACATGACAATCTACACTTACACAAAGGAGATTGCACAAAGAATGGATTTCTGGTAGGCTGAAGACACAGCTCCCTAAACTTTCCTACCCTACAGCCTGCATTTTACAAGTCATAGCTCTTAGCTGAGAGCCATGAGGTAAATACTGCATGGTTTGGAGGGCAGGGCTGGTGTGAGATGCTGGAAGTTGGTTTCATGTCGAAGCTGATACAGGCCATTGCAGCACTGGGGAGCAGAGCTGGGAAAGCTCCAGTGGCAGTCCCTGGGGTGTCCCCTTCCTCAGTTTGCCCAGCAGCCTCATGCTGGCCCTGTTCATGTAGCAGAAACCTCAAGGGCCGCAGCATGGAACACTGGCTCTTGAAAGTTCCCAGTTGTCAGGCAGCTCCCATCATGTCTTAAGAAAATATCTAAGAATATTTTAAGATATTAGCACTCATACTTTGGACATGCAGTAATATGTGGATCTTCTGGTTCTCGTATTTTGCACATAAAGAAGTCCAAATCAAAATTTCAACTCCCTGGTTGATAAGTACTTCTAAGGGAATGGGATCTGATTGATACAAGTCCTCTGCTTAGGGAGATAAATAAGAGACATTAAATTAGAAATAAGGGGAATAAAGGTCAAAGACATAATGGTTGAGATGCATGTCAGGAAAAATTGGTTTTTTGTCTGTGTCTTTTTATAGAACGATTTGGTTTTAAAAGTTATGGCATTGTGTTATGAAATGGAATATTTTTATTAAATACAATGTCATTGACTGAAATGATACACAAGTGGGAATAGTAGACACTGATTAAAACTAGTTAATGTAGATTTTGTTTTTGCCATCTCCTTCCAAAAGTTGAGAGACTATTTAGGTTTGCCTGCTTTGGGAGCTACACAAAGGTGAGAAGGTTTGTTTCAGCCTGATGGAGATGAGAGAATAACAGAAGGCTTCTAGGGGATTAGTGATGGAGATTTGGGAGGCATCTGCCTGGGGATCTGAATGTGTTAGCTCTCCCAGGGCCCACAAAACTGAAGTCTGGACTGGGCTCAAATTATGTTTCACACAATTCAGTTTGAGTTCTCTGTTTCTAACCCCTTTGAGCTCTCTTTGGGGTTTAGAGTGCATTTAAATGCAATAAAGCCACCAGACTCTACCTGAACAAATTATTTTCTCAATTCTTGCCTTTTGTATTTCATTCCTAACTTACCTCATTCTGTTTCTCGCACAAAGCAGTCAGGCCACAAATGCAACTTCTACAAAGAATATTAAATCTCTCTTCAAATACCACCAGATAGATGACCGAAGGGTAAGGTAAAAAGTAATGAAACCCATTCATGTTGGTGTGAAATCTCATCAGTTCCAAAGTTTCTGAAGCTTCCTCTTGTCTGCTGCTTATTCATTAGCCCATCCGATGCAAGTAATTTCAACCTGGTTCCTATTAAGCATAATCCAAAGGCACCATCGCAAGACCTCTGTGCAAACTGAGCCATGCAACACCGAGCTGCTGGTGTACAGAAGGGCATGAGCAGCCTCTCTCTCAGCTGTGCACCCAGTTGTTAACTGCAGTAGCTGCAGCTCTTAGCTCCTGTGCTGGTCCCCTTGGTTGCACGAATACCATCCCACCACGGCTGGATCAAGCACAGGAGAAACACAACACCGCACTCATGGAGAGGTCTGACCAAGCTTGTATTAGCAGATGTCTGGAATCTTGGTGGGTTGCACCTGCCTGTGATAAAAGGGGCCTGAAATTACCAGTGTGATGATGTGTTGAAGCAAGTAGTCAATAGAGTTAGTCAGGTGTTAAAAACTGGTGGGTTATTTAGGTATCCTGGAAGCTGTGTGTCCTTCAGCAGTGGAACATGTCTGTCCTGGCTGTTGTTGCTGTAATGCTGTCAGTGGCCATTTTGTTTGCCTCCTGCAAGCTTCAGGCTTTCATTAGGATAATGAGTGGAATATAATGTGCTTGACTGATGCATTGCCGTAAAGGGATAGTGCTTTAAAAATAAGAGCCTGAATTCTCACTTACATTGAGGCTATTTTACATCATTCTGGCAAGCACAAGAGGTCTTTCAAGTGGGCGTAGAAGTAACTTATGGCCCATTTACACAGCCAGATCAGTGTGAAGTGACCTTCATGTAAATGACAACCAGGTCCCAAATCGTTAAGTTACTTTTTTTAAAGATCTAAGTTGGCCGAGGATGCTTTGAGAGGGGAAGTGAAGTGTTTTTCTTTCTTTTTTTTTCTTCTCAAATTAGTCAAATGAGGTTGATCGCTTTAAAGGATGGAAGAGTTCACCACGGCTCCAGAAAAACATCAAGTATGAGAGCCTAGATTATGTCAGAAGACATGCAGCAGCCCACGCATTAGACTTGAAATCTGTGCTCGCACCTGCCCCGACTCATTTTTTTTCCCTTTGCATTTATTGAGATGACACAATGTCAACAGAATTCTGCAAACTTTATGACAAAATTGTGACAGATCTGCAATGGCAGAATGACTTATGGAAATGTTGAAGTGGCTTCTCAATCAAGCCTCAGGATAGCTTGTGACTCCATTGTCTTAGAGGTCAAAAGTCAGACTCCACCATGGAAAGACATCACTTGGTTCTGGTCCAATTTCCTGCCATATGCTGGAGGTGGGAGGGGGAATCAAGGCTTTTAATTGCTCGATCCCTATGTTTTCTCATCTGCATTCCCCAGCTAAAAATGCTTTCCAAAGCACACTCCATTGTTTGCAATGTGGTCTGATAAGTCCTTAAAATGCTTCAGATCTGATTCCTTGTGTTCTTCACACTTTCAAATCATTTGTTGTTGCCCAGAACAAGGCAATGGACCACCTGGGACAGAAGCAGGTAGGTAATATTGGGTTGGTAGCTACATCTGCTACAGGAGCAAGGTTTAGAAGAGGGGAAGGGGATGTGAAGAAGCAGAATCGATTTCTTTCCCAAGTTCTTCATTATTGAACATGAAAGTAATATTTATCCTTTGAAGAAAGCCTACAGCTTTCCCTCTCACCATTCTGGTCACAGGACAAATCTGGTTATAGGCTATCAGGCATTAATTCATTTATTCTAGGATATTTTTCTCAACACAGTTACCAAGTCCAAATTCAGATTTGCATGCACCACCTTTCTACCCTGATTTCTCCAAAAAGCAACTAGAAAATCCTCTTGTGACTATCAAGCCTCATAACAGTGGAATAGGGATGAGATGCTTGGCAGTGCAAATGTGCTACCATGAGGGATGGGGACCAGACAGATGGACAAGTGCCAGCAGTTCACACTGTAATAATGGGCTCAGCAGCAGAGACAAACCCAGAAAATCAGCCAAACAAAGCTCCCTGCTCACCTGCCTGCTTCTGCCACTGTCTCTGGAACCTCAAAGAGGGTATTGCATCTGAGACACATTATGTGTGATTCCACAATGACTGCTGAAGGACTGAAGTATTTGGAGAGATAAAGTTACCTGGTTTTCAGGTAACATTAAGAAATGTTCCTTTATTTCCATTTCCAGCAACCTCAGTTCACCAGCAGGCTTTGGTACTGAGATGCAATGAAAGGAAAATCTGTGAGTGTAACACACTTCAGTGACTTTCCTTGATACAAACCTCTTCACAGTTCACTGAAAGAGCTTAAGGAAACTCAGATGCTTCTGCACAACTTTAGTGTCGCAGGCAGATACCATGACTGCGGCTTGTTTATATTTCATGACTGTAACATTATGGTACCATTTGTTTATTTAAAGATGAACTTCCATGCTCAGTCAAACTTTAGACACATTATTTAAACATAAGCCAATTTGCCAATCATGTATCTACGGCTATTTTTCTCCATAAATACTTAATAATTGAAGATAAATGTTTGTAAACAAGACTTTTTTGCCTCAACATTCACTTTCTTCTCCTCCTCATTCATACTAAGACGTCATTGTAAGCTTCTAGTTTTCATATTTTATTTTGGAATGTCTTTTATTTTCTTTGGGAATTATAGAATCATAGAATGGTTTGGGTTGGAAGGGACCTTAAAGGTCATCTACTTTCAACCCCTCTGCCACAGGCAGGAACATTTTTCACTAGACCAGCTTGCTCACAGCCACATCCAGCCTGGCATTGAGCACTTCCAGATATGGGCCATCCACAACTTCTCTGATCAACCTGTTCCATTGCCTCACCATTCTCTGAGTAAAGACTATCTTCTAGTATCTAATCTAAACCTACACACTTTCAATTTAAAGCCATTCATATCTATGACCAAACAAGCTAATAGATGGATGACAAGCATTCTGCATGGTTCTATGAAAAGAAGAGAGAGAAGGAAAGAAGAGAAAGAAGCAAAAATGACAAGGAAGAATACATTCACACATGAATTCAGCCTTCTGAGATGACTGAAAAAGAAAGAAAAATGAAATAAAAAGATCCATTCTTCAAATGGTGTCAGACCGAGTGGTAAACAGTGCTGAACCTTTTTTTTTTTTTGACCCATTACTTGCTCAGGATAAACAAATGAGATTTATTTCTGCTGGGTAAAATATATTAAAGCTCTACCAGGTTTTTTTTTCCACTGATTCTAGCTTTCATTAGAAATACACAGGTTTTCCCAGATATAACGTATCCTGATTCAGTGGTAGGATCTCAGAGCCTTGTGTTTCTCTCCTAAACACCACTGGAGAAGTGCTATAGCTCTGTCCGGTGATAAAACAGGTAGTGTGAAATATAGTGCGGCAAATCTTATTCTGAGATTAGACTCAAAATCAAGAATATCAGTACTTTTTAAAGATATCAACACATTTCTGCTAATACAGTGTAAAATCGAGGCATTTCAAAATATAAGGATTTGATCCTGCAGCTCCTTCATCCCATATAAACATCCTACCCTTGCCAATAGGGCTCTGTGTTTGCACCCACAACCTCAGCTTTCCCTTGCTATGAGCAGAAATTCTGAATATGGTTGGGCTCTTTGTCCTTTTTTGGCTGTCTGTCTTCCCTGCTTTCCCCCTCTTCTAAATAATGGTTTCAATAACAAAGCCGAAATGAAGATGCAGTTGGGTCAAAGGGGAGGAAATGCCTGAAACATACTGTGATTTCCATAGAAATATTGTATTTTCATTCTATTTTTGACTAAGATTAAGGGTTAATATTCAAAGAATTAGTAAAGTTTTCATAATTTATTTCCTGGATGACAAGATAGCCAGAATATAAGGAAGAATCTAAAAGTTACGAGTTTTTGACAATATTCACGATGTGCCTGATTAAAGTAATGATTTTCAACAAAAACAAAAATATGCATATCACTTTATTTTTAAAGGTGTTACTGCAGAGAAGACACTGTTTTAAAATGGTTGCTGTTAGGGACAGGGCAACATGAGGGTGGTTTCAGTAATAATTTTCTTCTAGCATATTGCTGTCTTTAAATATGCCATTTCCTGCTCCCTTGCTAAAGGACCTTTCATGCCATGAGCCACAGTTGCTGGAACACTGATTTTTTTTTTGAAAGGTGCTGTGTGCTTGTGACTTTGTTACACATTGATGCCACTGAGCACTGCCCAGCCTCTCCTCGAATGAGAACTTGAGAAAATCATGAACGAATCAATATCTCTGTGGGAGATGCAGGGAATACCAGGAACGCAGGGATAAGGGAACAATTCCTGTCTAAGACCATGACAATTCACTGAATTCTGGGGTTTTTGAGACTTTTCTGGTTTGTCATTTTTAGGTCTACCTAAAAATGAACTCTCTAGTACTGAACTGATGGGCACTGAAAACACTGAGGAGTAGTAGCCATTTTTTTGTTTTGTATTGCACTGCATGCAGAATCACTCTAGAATTCATAGCATTTTAAAACACACAAAAAATAAGACTGGGAATCCTTCCAGACTTGCAGGGATTCAAGCCGTACCCTACATGAATCACATCATACATGAATTTTCTGTTTCAAGTGTTTGCAACTGCTTTTCCTTCAGAAGGGTTGACACCTGAACTGGGCCTGCCATGCATTATAGCTGCACTTTCAGGTTGACTATAAGTATCCAAAACACAAGCATCTCTCATCTCCCTTTTCCATGTTTCCTTGGTGACAGTGGCGCAATATTGGGCAACTAGGCTAAACCAAAACATAGTTCTTTAAACATTTATTATTTTATAACATTGTGTTAAAATTTAAACACATTTTAAAGCTATTCCAGCTGCCTCTTTATAAAATCTACACTATCAATGTCTGAACTGGAAGGAGTTAATCACTTCTTCCTAATTTTCTTTTATAAATATGTGATTAGCCTGAATTATTAGGAAGGCACAATAGCTTTATTCTTCCTGTCAACTATGTGCAGAGAAGTCGGGATTAGTAATCTCCAGGGATCAGGAGCTGATTTGGTGGAGGCAGGCAGGAGGATGGCTAACTTTTGAACCTAAGAGGGCTTTTCTGGGCAAGGGTGACAGCTGTAGCATCTTTAGCCTGGATTTGAATTTGAATTCTATCAACCAGTGCAGCAATGCTATGACTTGGCAATATGTTATAATAATCTTTGTGACACAAATGTCGGGGGCTTTTTGTTACATGTCCTCAAAGAGATTTAGGTAATTAATGTTAAATTGATGATATAAAACCTCCATTCTATCTCTCTTACTAATTCTGATCTACTGTAAATAGACAGACATATTCACAGGCAAATAATCGCAATGCTGTTTTGGGGGGTTTTGATTTCTTTTTTATCATGGGAGTGAGGTCAATAGTTTCTGTAATATATGCCTCTGAATTGGAAAGATTTTATATAGAAAACATTTTAAAAAATAAGGATGGGACCTGAATGCATTCTCTCACTGAGAAGGCCATATACTATTTCATACTGTAGTCTTAGATGAGAAAATGGGCCAATGTGTCAGAATTTATCAGCTTTTCAGCACAGTTGTGGGCTATTAAATGTTTATGTAGCAGATGGGAACAGTAGAGAAATACAGTGCATAGCTGTGTTGGGCCAAGAGGAAAGGAAGTTCTCCAGCCTTCCCCCTTTGCTGTACTATGAACCTACGACCCTATTGCCCAGAGGCAAAAAAGCTACCTGCAGAGATGTCAGCTGTATGGAAAAAAGGAATTACAGGGAAGCACAAACACTCAGCTCTGCAGAGATGCTTTTCTTAGTCCTTGAAGCTTTTCATCCATTTGGCTCAGTCTTGGCAAAAGCATTGAAGAATTATTTTAGGTAGCACTAGGGCATAGAGATCAAGTAAAATGAGTGAAATTAAATGAGTGGAAAATAACTCAGGATGCAATATTTGGAATAAACTTGCTGACAATGGAATGCAGTGGGCTGGAGAACTGATGAGAAATGCAAACTATGAAAATCCCGTTTCTTGGGAAAGTTCAGGTGAAATAGTATATTCAATAGGGATAAGTACTCCTGTGCTAAACATGAGCTCAGATCTGAAAAGAATTTCAATGGCCTTATGCTTGATATGTGTATTTTGTTAGGAACTGGGATCCGTTTTTCTCAACGGGAAAGAGCTCAGAGAAAAACCTCTGCCAGTTTTTTTCAGTCAATTAGCATATTCTTTAATTAATGAATTAAATTAGAGAATTAAACTTGGGCAATTGGTGAGGATAGATAGCAGTGTTGTAAATTTTACACTTTGGGGATCCTTTTGCTCTGGCCTTTTCCTTCCTAAATGATTGGTTAATAAATCTGACTAATGAAGCATGCAGATAAAAGGTAAAATTTTCAAATGCATCTAATTGACTTAGAATCCAAAGCCAATGGGATTTATTGTCCTCAAGTCATTTAGATGCCTCTGGAAGTTTTACTCATCTACTCCATTGTTAACATTGATAAAATAATGAACACTTACAGTCCACGAGGGGGGAAAAAAAAAAGAGAAAGTACAAATAAGATTACTTATAGACTTCAGGAACTGAACTGACCACAGTAAAAACTCTACGTATCTTGTGGCTGAAACTTGCTGAAGAGCTCTTGGCAGTTTACTCGAAACATGCATCGAATAACAAACAACTGAAGTGGTGTTGCACTATACTACATGATGCTCTGTGACATCTCATCTCACACTGAATCATGGGGTCATTTCCTATAAGCCGTTGCTGGTGGATGCAGAGTTCCGAAGTCAATGGTATATAATATTCTCTGTTCTTAATGTTAGATATGAATTGTCTAAACCTTTGAAATGTTAATTTCTTTTGAAAATGTGCTTTAAGGCTGTCCTAATGACAAACTTTTTTTTTCTTCCAGAAAACTTTGTTGCATTTCCTTGAGAAACTGATGAAAAATTTCATGTTTTGTTCCTCTCTAAGATCTGGAAACCCATTTATTGCTACCCCATGGCAGGGCTACACCATCTGATTCACTTCCACATGTGTATGGCAGAGCCCCTCTCATGTCAAGCGATCTCCCAATACACCAATCCCAAGTGATCACCCAGGTTTGTAGAAAAGCAAAAATGAAATTACTAAATGCAAAATGGGTAATTGACAGTCCAAGCTGCATGAGCCATGGAGAAGGAGGGTGCAAAACTGTAAGTCCCATGGTAAGAAGCATGATGCAATTGTGAAATGAAGGAGCCTCCATGTGCAGGACTTTAGAGTTGGTTAACAGATAAGTTCCTTAGTTTACCATATGTAACCTCAGAAGTTATTAATAAATTGACTGGTGTTTGCAGCATTTTCAGCCTTGTTTTCAAATTGTAAGCTTTATTGTGACAGCTGGTATTGTGTTCTATGCTGTCAAAAAAGCCATGTAGCAAGATGAGTTCCAATTTGGATTGTATGTGGCAGCTCATACTCCTCCACAAATCCTCAGAAGTTATTGGCATTGGATGAATGTGCTTGCTTGTTTCAGGCAGCCTTGCAAGGCTGCTTTTGACCTTAGCTGTGTTTGTCTCAAGGTGGCAACTTTGACAGAGTAGAAGAAATGCATAAGCATCGCTCTGGTATTCAGTTTTAGAAAGGCTTTAGGCTACTGGCTGTTTTTCCATTTTCACCCTGTTACTTTCTTTAAGAGTGAAAGACCAAATTCAGAAGTCCCACACTCATTCAGTTGTGGCTTCAAAATTTCCATCAGTTTACCATCCTGGGTAAAGACTAGAAAATAAGAGCAAGAGATGGAGTCTTTGGTAAACAGACGCTTTCACATTTGTGTTACAATGTTGAATTTTTTAAATCTTCAGCATTCAGTGCTGCTGAGAGCAGTCACAGTTTACATCATAGCCCCATCTCAGAAATACAGTGTGATGATTCAGCTTCTGGGATGAGTCTACTGGGTTTCCACCCTCTTTTTCAGATGAAAACATTTTTGACATTTGAGGACAACATGCATGAAAGGCTTTATCCTCCAGAATGTTGAGATAAGCAGGGAAGAACTTCCTTGTGTGAACCATGGGAGTTCCTCGCATTAGTCACATTAATAAATAATAGACTGCACCTACTGAGCTTCCCTTTGAAACAGACCTCCCTGTGCTCAAGGAAAGGCTAGAATTGCATTCTCCCTTTTAAACTGCTCATTCAGTTTTGCATCTTGCTTTGCAGACAGTTGCTGTTAGTTACTAGTGTTTGTAGGAACAGAAAAGCTGGGAAAATTGCTCTTAAAGTATTCTGTTTCTGCAATGTCCAGCAAATTCCCAGTTGAAGAAAGCCTTATTCCACTCTTCACCCCCTCACACACCTTTCTTCTATAACCTTTTTGTGAACTGTGCTTCTAATTCTCTAACTACCTGCCAGCTCACTGTTTATCTTGGTTCACCATTGCCATTCCACTGTATAGTTACCTTTTGCAGGATCTTTTACAAACAGACCTCAGTAATTGCTGTTGCTCTAACATTCTGTGGCCTCTGCTAAAAGCCCAGTGAAAATCAATGCCTTTTTTAAAAAAAAGTGTTACAAGTCACGGTCTCCTTGTACATTTAGCTGCTGAGGATCATAACCCCTCACAGCATACGTGAGCTGACCCTCCTTTGAGTTGTGCCACACAGCAGAACAGCCCTGGCTTACCTGGTCTCCCACAACAACAGACTTGGTGGCAGCCAAGGAGATCGAGAGGCAGCTGAGCGTGACAGCCGACATCAAAGCAGGAACGCCACACCTTGATCCAGGCTTCACTCTACCTGCTGGGGCAAACTCATTAATGTGACCACCCTGAGAATTCAAAGGACCAAATGCACACAAAACCCAACCGCTCAAATTTGAAAATGAAAATAGAAGTCTAGACAGCTTTTCTTCAGAATTCATTGCCTCTGACCTAATTGTTTGGATCCTGTGCTTCATCTTGCTCTTTTCAAAGAACACGAAGAATAGTTAATTTCACTTAATAGAATAATTGAATGTCATAATTGTGGTGGTTTTTTTTTTTTTACTTCAACAATAATGTTTTAGTTAAGCTGACGTCTCATTCTGTAGAGCTGCTAATGACCAGCAGGCTGCTCACACAATGAATTAGTTAATTCTTTGTTTCCTCACTGGACCATTTGGACTAACTTAAGCTGATGAAGGTTTTGTGTACATGCATATGCTGTAATGATTGTTTTTATCTATGGTGTCCTGAGCTGTAAATCAAATTTTTTCATTCATGATTTGACGCATGCAAGATCTAGAGAGAAGTAATTATGATATGGATTTGTCTGAACAACCTGGGGTGGGTTTTTTAGTTTCTTTGTTTTCAGGTTTTCTTGTGGTGTTGTGGTGGGGTTTTGGTTGGTTGGTTGGTTGTTTTTTTGGTTTTTGTTTGTTTGTTTGTTTGTTTGTTTGTTTTTGTGATGGTATAATTGTATTTGACTGGGTTTAACCAACATTGCTTTCCGGGAGAGTTCAAATTCTGTATAGTTTGGAATTTGCAGAGTGTGAGCAAAACTGGGGGATAAACTAGGTGCAGGCATCAGTCATCCAAATTGAACAGAATTTTAGGATGGATAATGCCATTTAAATGAAGCTGGTGAGCCCTCTTTCATAGTTGAAAGGATGGATGACATTTTGATGACTTCAGTGGTAAAGTGGCTGTGAAAAGATTTGACTAATACAAAGTGGAAGTTTTGTAATAACTTTAACAAGCTCCACAATTTCTCACATTTATAGTGTCTTCCATCTTGTAAATCCCTAAGCACTTCACAACAATATAAAGCACCAGTGAAAAGCAGCTACCTCTAGGGCACAAAGTGGTGACCAGCTGGCTCCCTGTAGAGGCAAGAAAGTACATAGCAGTGAAATGAGGAGGAAAAGTCATTTTTGCCAAGTAAACTGGATTATAAATTAAAAGTAAGCATTGTATTGTCTAAAGGAAATGCTTTGTCAGATGCTGTGCCTCATTTTCATTCCCCTTTAAAGAAAGCCCTGTGAATGAAGAGCATGTTCTGGTTTTAAAATTATTTGTCTATCTCAGCCTCTCCCCAGCTGTGGTCTGGAGTACATTTATTAGTGGTTTGTGGAGACTCTCTGGTCAGAGTGGTGAGACAACTCAGTTTTCAAATGGTGTTTGTAGCTTCATGTAGCCTCACCCAGGATTTTTCTACTGCCTCAACTGCCACTGAGTATTCCTGTACCATATGGCGTAGGAATATATCAATGCTGTGGCTATGGGATCTTTAGAAAATTCACTTTTTTTGGTCAAAACCAAATCTGGGACACTTCTGTGACTAGGATATCAAATTCCAGGCAGCAGAGCTGGCAGGCTGAAATGATGGCCAATGTTCAAAAAGAGAAAAAGATGAAACTACATAACATCCTGGTGTGGTAAGAATAGTACTGCTAAAATGGGATTGATCCCAAACTGCCTCCTAAATCTTTATTCAGTTTTATTTAGACCTGATCTGAATGGGATTGGTCCCAAAACATGGGAAACAAAATAAGGGGGAAAAAGAGAACAAGAAATGCTATAATTTATTAACTTCAACATATGTTCATTTTAAGCTCTTTTCTTCAGTGTTGCTTTAAGAATATTTTTCCACAAGGCATTATAAATAAAGTCTATAATAGGGATTGTGAAATTGAGGCAAGATATTGTTCATGAGAAATTCCCTACTTAAAGCTGTGGAACAATGCAAGTTTGTTTAGAACTGTGAAGCTGTCTAATAAATATCCTCTGCTCTAAAACTTGGCCCAAGCTAGGTCAGATGTGAATATTCTGGTCTGGAAGGTATACTTTGACAGCTCTTAGGTAATAAAAGAAAGGACAAGCTCCTGCAAAGAAAGATCCCAAAATGTAACCAGGACAGATTCACCCAGAACAGAGGGTTAAATCTGACTTCCTAACAGTGTCTGTGTATCCTGCTCCCTTTCTTGCCTTGTCTTCTGGAAGAACCAAAACAAATTGTGGTCACTGTAAAATGTAATTATATTTCAGTTTTGCTAAACTGGGCTCAAAATTTCAAGGCAGTGCACAGATTTTTGCATAGTCATCTCCAAACACCTTGCACTCCATCATGTTCTAGTATGAACCTGGTAACATCAGTCAGTCTCTATTGGATAGAAATTAGGAAGCCTGTGTGTGTGTAAGCCAAATGAGTCTGAAATTTTGGTCTGTGCCCTACAACAATAATAACAAGATCTTTCTATTCCCCTACCCATGAAATAAATACTATCAGTGAGGAAGCAAGATACTGATTTGGAATTTTCTGGCCTGGTTTGGTCACATGTCTGCATTTATTTGCTTGCCATTTAGCATCTATTGCATGCTAATTTTGCATTATGATTTCCAGGGTGATTAGCATGCCTTTTTAGCTGTGTATTCTCTCCAACTTTCATTGCACACTTCTAACATAGATAATATGTAAATATTTCCCTTCTGCAGTGGTTTCCACTGTGTGCTCTTTGGATTTAGCTACTCTGTGAAGTAAATAGTGGAGCTGGTTGAACTCTTCATAACAAATATTTCATCCAGCAAATTCAGCTCTTCTGTAAATGTA
Source organism: Cyanoderma ruficeps (assembly GCA_008694505.1). Classification (NCBI taxonomy): domain Eukaryota; kingdom Metazoa; phylum Chordata; class Aves; order Passeriformes; family Timaliidae; genus Cyanoderma; species Cyanoderma ruficeps. The sequence continues at coordinate 39,651,441 of VZDJ01007753.1, read as the reverse complement.
ATGCACACAAGCTGATTGCGATTTTCCCAAATTAGATCATTATTTGTAATTGTCTGCTGAATTATTTTTGTGAGCAAACTGTACCCTATGAATTATCTGTAATTTGAAGACCATGATTGTTTAGTTTTAGTTATTCCTTGTGTGTGACTGTTCACCTGGTTTATTTCTGGTCCCTGATTGGATAGTGTGACTTTTAGAAGTAGGTGCTTTATTTGGAATTTTAAGTCAAGAGTTTAGTGTGAAGAGGATTAAATGTCTCTAGAAGAGCACTGATAGGGATGGAAGAGGATGGGGGAAGGAAGGAAGGAAGGAAGGAAGGAAGGAAGGAAGGAAGGAAGGGAATGTTTTCTCTCTTACTCTTAAAAGAATTTTGTATTGCGATAGATACACGCCTGAAAGCAAAAATCTTCCATTAATGGGTTACTGTGCTCAATAGAACATAATATTATTGAAATTCAGGTATATTAAAATTAGAGTATTTTGTGAGGTCTCATCTGGTCTGATACTAAATCAATACTGCCAGCTTTGCCAGGAGTGAGAGTAATGGGGAGTTGTTGTGCTCACATACCTGGGTCTCCTTGTATTACACAGATCACTAGATCATTAGAAACTGCCTCTTAAGGGAACTAAATATCACCTTAAAAATACTTCATTGTTTTTATAAAGATAGTTAACTCTGAAGTGGAAAGAATTATGGAGAGAAGCTGTTTAACTGAGGTGACAGAGGTGATCGCTGGCTATACTGCAGATAGATGGCAAGACCTCAGATTCCTAAGCTGGTGCCATGTCCATAAGCCACCACTATCCCTTTTCAGCCAGTGCACATTCTTAAGGCCATATGAGAAGCTGGGCACCAGGGTCTGGCCCATTTAATTCTTGATTCCTCTCAACAGGAGTTACTATTTCATTTTCCAAATCCTGCACGTAATGACAATCTGCACACTTTAATGTATCTGCCAAGCACATGGGTTGAATCTGTTAATCTTTGTTTTGTGTAGCTTCATCATTCACCTACAGCTCCTCACAGTCACCAATCAGGTGTACATGTGTGGGGCTCTGCACCAAGTGCCTTTGCCAACATACCTGCAGGAGGAAATTTAACTTCTGATCTAGATTTTACATCTGGCTGGGCTTTATGTGAGCACCTGTGGTAGAGACTGCATCAAGGGCACATTAATGAATCTTCTGTCTAACCTGGCCAAACTCTTTTTTATATGTGTGTCTCAGGCAGAATAAGGTAAAGATAACTTCTGGCGGTACAAGTTCTTTTGTGTTCCTTGAACCAGGCTTTTCCCCTCTCCTTGAACCAAGACACTCCCTAAATGAATGAAAACTCAGATAGTAGTTAAATATGCACACATATGCACACATATCTACCTCACCCCAATAATATCCTAGCTGTAGCCACGCTGGGGTCAGATTCACTTAGGGTGGACACATATTTGCACCAGATTTAGACCTAAACCCATGTCCAATTCTGTGAAGTCACAGGCATATTCATTTCCTGGTTTTATCACTCTCATCTGGCATGTAAAGTTTTGAAAGGTTAGGCAGGAAAGATCATAAGCCATGTTGTTAGCATGTGTGAGATTTTGTAGCTGTTTGAAAAGTGCTGAGATCCTCAAATGGCAGGTGCCATATAAGTGCCATGTATTATTATTGTTATTTGCGATATTATCATTCAATTATATATTAATCATTTGCAGGAAAGAAATAAGAATTTACACCGTGGATTTCCTTTTCTATGCTTTTGGTTAATCTCTACAGTGCATGACTTTATTTGCTTGAAGCAGATCTAAAATAATGAGTCTAAACACAGAACTTAGTTTTTAATCTGTTACTGATAATATGTTTTGTTTAAAGACAGGTAGCCCTTCAGATGTGAAACTGCTGCTGAAAGTCAGCTGTCAAATATGTTCAGAGCTGTACTCTAACTCCTGAGAGTGTGCACACCCCCTTGAGACATTGGGGAAAAAGGAGTTAATCCTTAAGCTGGCTAGAAAAGGGACTACAGTTGCCTCTCCATCCTGTAGGAATTAGACCAGCTGTGGGGAGTTAATTGCTTCCTATACACACCCCTCCTTCACAGCATAAAAGGGTGTGTTGGAAAGGCCCTGGCTTGGCAGGGAGAGGGGGAAAGGAAGGAAGCTGGGCCCAGTGTCAGGCATCAGGTCTGAGCAAGGCGATGGATGTCCTGCTCTCTGGTGCTCGCCTGATGTGGGCAGTGCTTAGGCAGGACACAAACAAGCTACAATTGTGTCATGACTGCTGCTGAGAGGGGACACTTTTGTTTGTTCTTGGCCTTCAGAACAGGGAACCTTTCCTGGCTGATTGCGCTTCCCAGAGTGATACTCCTTAGGAAATGCAGAAATTCTCTAGTCCCTCTTTTTGTTGGTGTATCAATACATCACACCATGCACATACATGCATTTCAGGGCACCCAGGGGTGGGCAGGGTAACAGGAATTCTAAATTATGGAAATAGAACAGGGAAATTATAGGCAGTGCTGGTGGTATGTATACAGAGAACTCCATATGTACAGAGAGAATTGGATTCTTCAGGCTGTCCATTGTTGTTAGAAAAACTGCAATGAAGAATACTCAGGTTCTGAAAAAAATCAGTCTGGTTTCCTTAAAATAAAATATACTGCACAGCTGTAAATTTTTATTCTGCTTTCACTCAAAAACCCCATCTCCCTTTAGTGCAAGAGAGTAGCACTTGAGTCCAGAACCTGATGCTTTCTGTTTATCCTCTCTACAGTTTGAAATTACCCATGTTAATTGGCCAATATTCTTTGAATTTAAGTTGCAGGGATGCTTTTAGGCAGAAGAATAATGTGTGTCAGGACCTGATTGACATGTCCTAACTAGTGCCTGCTCTGTTTGGTGCAGGGCTGCTGGTTGCTGTGCTGCTCTGTGTGTGGCTCTTGGGGCTGACAGTGTTCTTACTTGGGGACCCTGGCACACCAGTGTGAACAGAGCATCTTCTGTGCTGCAGTGGAGGGCGTGCCTTGCTAATCTGTCTCCTCAAAGAATAGGGTTTCTTTTACCTCTTGGGCCTTGACATGCCTGTTCAAGGGGTAGGATTTGGCCCTTAGTGAGCGGATTATCCATTCCCTTGACATAACATAAAGCTCTAGGATTTACGGCTATATAAGAAAGTAATAATCTTGCCGGGACATGTGGGGAGTTACATACAGTATGTAAATCCCATCTTGAGATAGGAATATATTCCTTTGAGAGTACAGTTGTAAGAGACCTGCATTATGAAACCTGAATCCATGCAAAATGGCCTGGTTTCATTAGAAACTTGAATCTCACTTTATATCAGTTGAAAGTTTTGCTATGGTCTGTGTGAACATTTCAAAGCAAACCTGGGCCAAGGTTCAAAAAATTCTTTCATTCCTCTCTATCATGCAAACTTCATAGCATCATGCAATTTCAACACAGGACCAGATGAAATGCAAGGTTTTTCACTGACTGTTTTGATACCTTTTTTTTTTAACTTATTTTTGTGGTATTTGCCCAGCTCAAAGTGCAATTCAGCAGCAGCAAGCCAAGCGAAATCTTCCTGAAAGTCCTTATGAAAGCACTGTGATCTGAAACAGCCAAGTTCTGCACAGCTGCACTACAGAGTGCAGGGCAAGGCTTTAGCTGCTAAGTTTGATGCAGCCACACTAGCTGTCAGAAACAGACTGAAGGAATGCAACTCCTCTGGTTTCCATTTCTGCCTGAAGGGGAGAGTAGCTCAGTGAACCCACAATGAAACTTGGGAAAGGGGGAAAGGAAAACTAAATTACGTTTAAAGAAAGAAAAGAAGCCTTTTGCCTTTTTTTTTTTTTATGATTGAGTGATGTTGATCTCTTCCACATAACATAGATAAGGTTACAACAGTCCTTTCATTATAAGCCTAATATTGAAAGCGACCCCTACCAAACTTTGCCAAGCCAAAAATCAAGCTGTCTGAAATTTCACAGGCAGCAGTTCAGACAGAATCCCCCCTCCTGGCATATTTGCATAGGTGTGTAAAGAGGAAAGGAGGAGGAAAATAGAGAAAATATGCAGAGGGAAATAAGTTCCTGTAAAAGAATCATTTACCTTACTACGCATACCATGTTGTGCTGTTAGCACTATCTGATGTTCTTAAATATATTCTTCCAAGTTAATTTTCTTTACAGTAAAGTAAAGGCTGAGCCTAATGAGATGTAGTGTGTTAGATTTGTTAAACAGGTTGCTCTCTGTGCTGTTCTTTGATTAGGGTCATTTCATAACACAGGTGACTCTTGTCAAAGCCTGGAGTCAGAGCTATGCTTTGATTCTGGAGAATTGGGGTGGGCCTGTGTGCTCTTTGAAAAACTCAGATTCAAGGCTGATTTACACGTGCAAATTAAAGCAAGTTATTGCTCAGATTCAAGTGAGACTCTGCTTCCCTTTTCTACTGGAAGCACATGTGCAAAAGATCAAATATTTGTTACCATGAGCAGAGAAACTACACCAAAGAGACATCGGTGATAGAAGCAATGAGATATATAATCTCCTAGCAACATAAGTAATGCTGTCTTTATTGAGAATTAAAAGCTTCAGTTTGTCCAATGTGAAAATGGTAAAGGTATAAATGGGAAGTGACTGCTTTTACCTGGTACTCTGACTGGCACAGACACAGGAACGGAAGCATTACAGTGAATTGTGGAATTCCACAGGGCAAACTCGATTTTTTTCCCACCCTCTTAGAAGAAATTCTAGGAGATTCATAACCTCAGAAATAGAGGAAAAAATTAAAACCATGCCAAATCATTTTAAATTGGACTTCAAGATAAACTGAGATTTGATATTCCTGGATAATTACTAATGAGAACACTTTCCCTTTAATTATCTTGTGGTCACCATTTCAAAGGTGATTAAAGCTATTCTTCACTAGATGTGGTTATAGATTTAATGCAAACCTGGTCTTTCTTGTGGTTTTATCACAGCAATTAAATCTGACTTGTGCACAGACTTTGTGTGGCATGAGGGATTTCACCAAGCAAAATGATTTTACCCTTCAGGCAATGTTAAATTTAGGAAAAATATAATTAATTATATCAGACAGGTATCTATTATACATCATGCACACATTCTTAGAGATTGGAGGCCCACTTCTACTCAAAACAGAAACAGTCGTTCCTTCCAGCTCTAGTCTCAAGCACAGTAGCAACTGTTGCCTGTTCAGACGTGCCTTAATGTCATCATTTATATTATCTATATCAAGCAATCATCCATTCTTTGAGAAGAAACAACAGAAAATCCCAAGTTTTGAATGTAAGTTCTCCCTCCTCATGCCATTTTCACTGAGCGTTTCACGGTTCTTCGCTCTCTTCCTGATTGTGTTCAGTAGTTATGTCTTGGAAATAATGCAGTGTTAGCCTATTATAGTTACAGGCTATGTAATATGTTTCTATTTAGCTTTTATCTGCTGATTGTAAGATTACCTGATTGCATTTTATTTTTTTCCCCCTGGACTACTTGATGGGTTTGTTGCTAACTTATCTAATACTGCACAATCCCTCAGCCCACAAAAATCTTCCGATTTAATTAGGGTTTTAGGCTGCTTTCTAAAGACAAAAGGCTGCATATTCAAAATGCAAGCAGGCACTCAAGACGCCCATGTCAGTGATACTGCATGCTATTAAAATGCCTTTCATCAGTGGATCTCAAAGCCCTTTAAAAACATTTGCAAGGCATCAGGGAGACAGAAAAGTATATCTAGTTTACAGATGGATGAACTGATAGGATGTGTAAGTTATGCCATGCTAAACATCAAACTACTCTATTTTTGATTACCTTAAAAAGATAGGGTTTGAGATACATGGGTGAGATGGGCATTTTTATTGTTGCTGGAGTTCCTCCCTAATCCTTAAGATAGGTTACCTGTAGGGGAATGAGCTAGATGTAAAATGCTGTATCTATTTGCAAGCATAACATGAAAATGAGAAGATTGAGCTAACTTTTCTTGTCTTGCATTACTCTAATAGAAGTTTATTCATCTGTCTGATTAAAATAAAATAAAATAGAAGATTTAAAGATAGTCCTAAGGAAAAAAAAAAAAGCAGTAGAGAACTCATTTTGCAGTTGAACTATTGAAATGGAATTCTGTTTGGGAAAATAGGCTGTGAAACCTTACAGAGCTGTTACCAGATTTCATCTCTATCTTCTTTTATTGTTTCTTTTTAAATTCAAAAGCCTTAGTTCTTGAAAGACTCTTGGAAGTATTACAGCATTCAGAGCAGTGACATTGTAAAATATAGGCTACTAATCACAGAGTAGCTGTGCAACATACAGCTTTTTCTATCTGTCATATTTAATAACTAGACTATCATATCATTTGATTCTCATGTGCCAGAATCAGAGTCCTACCTCTCAACAGTTTGGAACCATGACAAAAATAATATCACTCAGCCAATCTCATGACTCAAGTGACCTTGGCCTTTGATCCAGTCAGATCTTATCAGATCTTCAGAGGGTCAAGGTACACCTGTTTTTAGTGTTTTAGCATTTAAGCCTTAAGCATTAAAGGGCTACAGGGGACACACAATACTCAGAGGAAAATGCAGTGCTCTGGTCTCTGAGGGTGTGTGTACCTATGTGTATGCCAGCCATGTGCCTCTGCCTCAGGAAGGGGGGAGCTTTGGTAATGCAGTTTGTTATTTAAAACTGAGCTTAATCCAAAGCAAAATTGTTTGTCTTCCTCTTATGAGTAGCATGCAAGTATGAAAATGTTGGTAATGGCAAATAACTCATTAAAAATGTTCTTGCAGCATGCATAGAGAAAGAGAGGCAGCTTGGCAGAGCAGGTATCATATACATGAAATGCATTACCACTTAACAGCACACAAACATGCTTTGCTGTGTGGGAAACAGCATGATCAGGTGCACGTCTGCCATATTAAAGGATTATGAGAAATGGGGAGAAAACAATACTTAATTTTGAATGTAAATATATTCTGTTTTTTAAAGCGGCATCTCTTGAAGCAACCATATTATTAGATATAATACTACAAAATCTTCTTCATTTAACACAATAGAGAGTATTAATTCTTATGTCTGTTTAATTTCTTTTTCTGAAGCATGCATGAAAGCCGTATGTTGGAATGTAGGAGGTTTGTAGCATGTCCATTTAGTCAAGAATAATGTGCAGCCAGAGGCACTGAAAATGAGTGTTTTGTTGATAAAAACATGCCAGGCATTTTATTCCCAGCTACGAAGTATGGAATAAAGTTTTGATGATCAGTGTGGACTTCTCTATGGAAAGTTGTGCTGTGTATACACCAGGCTAATGTGTATACATTGTAAGCTATAGAGATATTATTATCATATAGATCATTGTTTGCAAACGGAAGCTTAGAAGGCTGTGAAGATAATTTCTCATGACAATTATTATGTACAGTAGATGTAGAAATTGTCTGCCTGTGACCCTCAGTAATTGTTAGTGAGGCATGCCTGCACATCTAGCAGGAGAAAATGAGGACCCTTCATTTACAGAAACAGGGCAGTGTTACTGAAATGTACACTCTGTACAAGTGTTTCTGAAGCTCCCTGTCCCAGCTATGCTGCAGTATGGCCCCAAACAGCAAAGCAGAAGATTTGGTTGCATATTATGGAAAATGGTGATTGTCTGCTGTAAATAAGGATCAAGGTGTGACGTTTTTAATCTATTAAGTTTAAAGTGGAGATGATATGATGCAGAGCTTCTAACCTACAACACTGCTGTGCATTCCAATTAATCATATCTTAATTTCATGGGTGGCTTTCAGTAACAAGGAAAATGATACAAAAACTTTCCTTCAGAGGTACAAGGGCAATATCTACCACCAGTGGCTTCCACCTGGTCCTTTTTAAAAATCCCATTATATAGCAGCACTAATTTTACTAAAGTCATGGGGTATTTCTGTTTGCAAAAGGTCTGCTTGTGTGAGCCAGGGTTGTGGAATTAAACCTTTAATATTGCTGTAACAAAGCAGGAATGATCAAAAGAAAGCTCACTGTAAAGAGAGAAAGGGTGGTGATTACTTGTGCTTTTGTCCTAATTTGGCTACAGCTTTCCTTCCAGTTCTCCCTGTCACTTTTTCTTTGTTTTCCTACTTGAGAGATAGAGAGAAATGATCACGCTCATCATGCATAAATGTTTTTATGGGGATGCTGAACTTGACCCAACATGGCCTGTATCACAGTGTTGTTAAAGAGGTAACTGTTCACGTTTGCTAAGTGGTATCATGTATGAGCTATCAGTTATCTTAACAGTGGTATTTTTATAAGTCAAAGTAGAGGGGACTGTATTCCCTGAGGCATCTGGGGAATTTTTTTTCCTACCTTCCTTTCCACAAATATGAAATAATATCTTAAAAAGACTTGTGCAGTTGGGTTATTTGGGTTTGTAGATAGGATGAAACAGCAGTCCAATGTATTCTGGCAGTCACTTTCTTCATAGCTGGCATAATGTTGTTTTTACATCCATCACAGACAATTAAAAGAGAATGCATTGGTATAAAATGATTCTGCAACCTTTTCTTTGCCTTCAAATACGCCAGTGAGTCACATGAACTGAAGACCTCTTTAAACTGTGGACTTTTTCTGTGTTTCTCTATCCATTTTAATTATTGAATATAAAGCAGCCATAAAGGCCGTGTCCTGACTCATCTTGGGAGGAATCCTTCCCTTCCTTGGGAAGGAATCTTGGATTCCTTCTGTTTCCTTCCATTTCCTGACACCAGTTCTGTCCTCCCTACTTCATTCATATGACCCCAACACTGTTTCCTCTTTCTTTGCAGCTCTTGATACTTTCACCTTTTCTTTAAAGAAAAATATTACTTAAAGGACAGAGCAAATAAGACACAAGGTTCCTGTGGCCATTCTTCTCATCTTTCCCTCCCTCTTCCATTTTCCACTGGTCTTGGATGTGCTGTGACCTTTCTGTGCATGGCATAGAAAATGCAGTTAAGAAAAACAATGCTCCTTTCTACAGTGCACAATGTGAATCCCAAAACCTGAACAACAGATTCCTGTCTGGAAAGACAGACCTACACAATTCCTCCCAGGCAACTGTCAGGTGCCCAAGAACATAGTTTAAGGTGAAGTTACTTTGATGGAGTGGGAAACCTACATACCTTCCTCTTTTATATTATTCAAGAGTATTAAATGGCTGAAGTTTTTTGTATTAATTAATAATTTAATATGTTGTATCAATCAGGGAACAGATGTAGTTAAACACGTAAGAAGATAGCCTCTATGTAGGTGAAATAGAAGAAATGACTGCCCAGCTTTTAGACTCTGTAAGTGTGTATTAGCTACAAAGTCAAAAGTAAATCTTGTAAACAATCATGTTCTTATCTTTAACCTTGAAAGCGCCATATCCTTAATGGGAATGTCATACAATTAAAATTAAAATTGTGGGTAAGACTGGGGACTTGCACTGCAAACAAATTTTCCTGTTGAGGGAATGGATCAGTAAACTATAGCTTTGCAGGTAATAGGGAATAGATGCTTGGAATTCACTGTGGTAAGCAGCATATGGAATCTAATATTGTAAATTCAAGGATGTGAGTGACTGCCTAGTAGATGGAATGTTGGAATAGAAACTGGAAAATATGGGTTATTCTGGTTTAAGATTGCTTCTGTCTTCCAGTGTTGCTTTCAGCTGTGAATTTGGTGACTTGACTACAGCTTCTTTATGGCGTATTATCAATATAAGTGACCTAATCAATACTTAGATTAGATATTCTGCAGTCACAGTACAACTTTTTCAGCGAGCTAAGTTACCTCAGCAGAGCCCTAGACTGTTAGCATGCTTCTGGCTCTGCTCCTTAGTGTATCCTGGAGGGAAGTTTTGATGCTTATGCAGCTAATGTCATTGCCCTGGTGCCATGACATACTTGGTGCAAGTACAGATATTTCTGACTTCGAATGTCATCGCACACACAACCTACCTAAACCATTCGGGACCCCCAAAGAATGGTACCCCCCAAAACTTGTTTCATGTCAGGTCAGGAAATACAAAATTGACTTAATTTTCATTGGTACATATGTAGGATTTAGATATAATATCTGGGGAACAGTTCATCTTTAAAGATATGCAAGTAAGAACAGAATGACCTGTCCAGATTGGAGAACATCTTATGATTCTTGGAAGACAAGCTGAATCAAACCAGAAAGGAAATGGGTACATATTTATATTCCTTTTTCTTCCCTCTGGAAATGAAATCCAGACATTGGCAACCCCATTTTTTGGACTGCTTAACAGATGGGTTCATATATTACTGCAAAGGGTATTTAGTGGGTCACACTGGTAGGTTGAGTGTTGTCTCCATCCATTTTGGTGCAGCAGCACGTGGATGTCAGACTCTATCTCCAGATCTATATATAATCTTGCATATATCATAGAGGAAGCTGATACAGGAACCCATTAAGGCTGGGTCTGTCTGTCCTTATATATGTGTGACTTCACTGAAGTAAGGACTTTGAGCTGAAATCAATAGAAGGATGAGGCCATAAGAAAAGAACTGAAAAGCCCTATTGATTGTTTATTATATTAGCAATGCAAAACAATGTAGATTTTGAATGATGTCTGTAATTCTTAAAAAAACCCATAATGATAAAACAGTTGTCTCACGCCTTCAAAAAGTGTTTTTGCTGGTAGTTTAAACATTTACCTCAGACTTCTAAATTTATTTCCTAGGCTGACTAGCCAAGTGACCTTTCTGAAGTTATTTATATTATCTTTATATTTGTATTCAATTACTCAGCATAAATCAGAATGAGAATTCAAGGCCCCCTTCTGCTTGATCTTTATCAGTATGCAATGAGCCTGATCCAAAGTCTGCTGAAGGCAGCAGATGGGGCCCCACTGACATTAGTTGACTTTGACTCGGAGCATCATATGCCCCACACCAAATTCTGTCCCTCTGCAAAATGCATCCCAACTCAGCCAAGTGACAAGCCATATGGCTTTCATGTTATTGTATACAAAACTTCCAAAAGTTTTGGAAGTTTTTGCACATCCTTACATAGGTACATAAAGGACCACTCACAGTATTTAAAACCAGAAAATGATTTTGGGTTTTCAGAGATGTATATGCTGTGTCATCTGCTTTACTCACTGGAAAAACTTGGGATTCCTTTTGGGCCTTCTATAATACCTCCTGCACCAGTATCTTGAGATCTCATAAGATTCCTATCCCACTTCTTTGGTTCACTACTGATCTGTTTTTGACTTTGTGCCAAACTGCAGGAGGAATTTTCTCCATGAAGAATTGATGTGGCATTTCTCCACTGTTCAGGTGTTGATTTTCAAAGTACTTAGGAAATTTAATTATTTTATGACTTCTAAACAGAACTGTGATGCAACAAGTATGTCAGAATGGGAAAAAAAAATTCATCACTGAAGGCTCAAATCTAGTGGGTCATATGGACAAAGAAACTGGTGAATAGACTCAAAGTTGTTATGAGGAGGAGAAGTAGATATTAAATAAACCTGATTTCCACTAAATATTTTAATTCTCTGTGCCAGCTCTGGGCCAGATAATTATTAGCCTTTTCATGATGAAATGAATACAAACCAATTTTTTTATCATTATGATTTTTGTTCTTGTTAATTCACATGAACACAATGGAAGCAATTTGTTGTCCTGCTCTGTCATCCTGCTTCATGAAAGGTTGCACAAAGCTGATGTCTTTATATTTTCTTTATCCTTTCACAAAATGTCCTCAGAGAGTTAGATATAATGGTCTTTTGGTGCTCTTTTGGCAGATACCACCCACCATTTGGCAGAATGGACAGGATGATTAATTTTTTCAAATACATGGATAATTTTTTCCAGTGGAATCTGTAACTTAACATTATTGGCTGATCCCCTTCTGTGATGTCCATGTTAACAGGCATCCATTTAAAATTTTGATGTTTTAAATGGAACAAAATGCACCAAGGATTTTCGCATGATTGTTGACAGCCATTGGGATTAATGAAAACTTGTTCCAGCCATGATGTCACAGAGGAATTTTCTGACTCTGATTCTTTTAAGCTCAGTGGACCTCCTAGAGAAGACCCGTATTCAGCACTTCTCCTTGTGTCTATCAAACATTCAAAGCAATATGTATTTTTGCCCTGCAGTATATGAATGCTGATGAAACGGGTTTAAGATGCTCAGTTTGTTAAACTGTGCTTTTATGCCATTTAGTGTATTCCTGTCTTTTTTCTCTGGGCACACAACCTAAGGAGAAATATGTCATCAGCCATGCTAAAACCATTGAAATATCTGGGAAAGAAATCATCCTCAAGTCTCAACAAATCATCTTTTTACAGCATTGCGTGTTAAGAATTAATTTAAGAAATGATCCCCAAGAGGCCATATGTGAACACTGTGCCATCCTAATCTATCTTTTCCTGACTATTAGGTTGATAATGGGGATTCCTTTGCACAATCATTATGTATTGTTGTCAGTCTTGAGCTAGTTTTATGACCTGTGTCCAAGATGTACCTTCATTCTCATTAAAGGCTTAAAATGATCCATTAAAATCTTGTGTTGCTTCTTCAATTTTTCTGTCTCCTTACAGAACTTTAAAATGGTGGTTGAGACAGCAGAGAGCCAACAGAACTATGATGCATTCTTGGTTTAGTACCCAGAGGTTATCTATTTCTATTGTGAGCACCAACTTTCAACAAGCAAATTCAACACAATTTAACATCCAAATGACTGTACTGTAACCCAGCAATAGCACTGATGGACTGTAACCATGAAACATCTCCTGAGTTATATTGGCATTGTAGGTATGTAGGATGCACCCATGCAGCTTAGTTATTGTTGGTATGTGCTAACATAGGCAGGCAAAATTTAAAATTGATAGTAAAACTCTATTAAGGGTCTGACACCAGTACACTGTATATGAGGAGTGAACTTGATAATTAATATAATTTTGTGAACTTGATAATTAATAGACTATTCAAGACACATACAATCATTGTAAGAATACAGTGAAGGAAAAAAGGTCAGGGAAATAAATTCTGTTACTAGTTCATATTCCCCTGTCCTGGGAATCTAACTGTCTGGGTAAATGCAGGTAGACTCTCAACCCTTGTCTTTTCCTGCCTCATTGGTGGCCATAACCTGCTGGTATTGGAATTAGAAACTGTCTGCACACTCTGCTCTCTCTTTGGCTGACAAAATACTAACAGAGCAAATTGTAGGTTATTTCACTTTTCAACATGGGTTGTCACCCCCTAAGTTTACTGATATGGTAGCACTGCCTCTAAAGTTTTTTAAATAAATAGGGTGAAAGTGGATGGGTAAGCTCTTTTCAACTCTCGTGTCAGCTGTATAGTGATAGTTCTCTACTTACCTACATTGCCTGATCATTAGTTTGATCACTACCTGATGCCTGATCATTCTTCCTGTAGAGCTTGCTGTTTTATTAAACTGCTTCACTAGTATTGGGAGTCTCTAAAGCAGGGTTATTTTCTCTTGAGGAAAAAATAATCAGAGATACACCTACCCTATCAGAAATTGCACTCTCCTTGGAAAACTTCTGTCCTTGTGTATATACCAAATTAATAAAGTTGAGACACCTGATTAAATGACTGACACACAGCTACTTTTGTTTATATATATTGCCATCAGTTTACATGGCAATAGACAAGATGAGTATTTATGGCAATCACATTTAATCCTACTCTCAATGGATCAGATGTGAACTGTGGGAGGTTGAATACCCTCAGTATTTTTGCTTTTCACCAATGTTTGGAAATACACCCACTTTCCAGTTAAAAAAAAAAAAAAAAAAAAAAAAAGCATTACAATATATTGCATGCTTCCAGGTACCAGCTGTCATCCAAAACACATCACCTGTGGATTGATGCCATGTGACCTTGTTACTTTTTTATCAGCCTATTTCTCTCTCCCTGTCTCAGGTATTTTTTATGTATCCATCACCACAGTTTCTCATACTGCTTAGTAGAATCACAGAATAATGAAATTATATGGGTTGAGAGGGATTTTAAAGATCACCTAGTTCAAAAACCCCTGCCATGGGCAGGGATGTCCTTGAGCACTTCCAGGTATGGGTTATCCACAACTTCTCTGGGCAATCTGTTCCAGGGCCTCACCACCCTCAGTGTAAAGAATCTTTTGCTAATATCTAATCTAAACCTGCCCTCTTTCAGTTCAAAACTATTGCCCCTTGTCCTGTCACTGTCTGCCTGCATAAAAACTGTCTCCTTTTATTAAGCCTTAGAGTTCTGAAAGGCCACAATGGGATCTGCCCAAAGCCTTCTCCAGGCTGACCAAGCACAGCTCTGCAAGCCTGTCTCAGTAGGAGAGGTGCTCCATCCCTCTGATCATCTTCATTGCCCTTCTCTGGACCCACTGTAACAGGTAATTGTCATACTTGTGTTGAGGAGCCCAGAGCTGGGTGCCATGTTCCAGTTGAGTTCTCACAAGTTTTAAATATTTTGGAATTTAATAAGATGTCTCAAGAGCAGAATTGCCTGATAAAAATGATATCCCAACTTTTTTGAGAGGAAGACTGGTTTTTCTATCTACTGTGGAAAAAGTACTGCTTAGTTACTTTAACTTTTCTTCACCTGGCTTATCACTGATATCCATGATGATTTGCAATCCTGATTCTCTCTTCATTCCATATTTGTTAACATTGTTGTCCATCTTTGATTCTTTAACAGAAGTTTGACATTTACTGAATATTCAAAATGTGTGGGATTATTGATGGCATGGTTTCCATACACAGATTGGAAGTACTATATTTGTGCAGATCCTAGTCTGTTGGAGAGCTTAGCATGGCTAGAACGTTAGGTGCTATTGGATTAATAAATAACACCCACTTCCAGCTTTGTTGGTAATGAAAACCTTGTACCTGTGTTATGAAATGCACCTGTATTATGACACTGTTATGAGACAGCGGTCTCTATGTTTTTAAAACTAAGAAGGATATAATTTATAACTGCAACAATAGAAAGAAAACAATTTATATCCCGTTTAGTTTACAAATACAGAAGGTCCACTTTTGGCTCAACACCTTTAAGAAACTGGATCTGTTTCGATTTGAGAAGCAGATGGGAAGAGCTGGCATTTATCATACTTACAATTTTTTATTACAAACAATGCTGGATATGCGTACCATGACATTCTCGAGAACACTGAGGTGCCACTCACTGTCATAGGCCCCCTTCATATGGCTTCTTGAGAGTGAAATGTTGTGAAATTTTGCACTTCCCTGGACTATTCTCATTTCTGTGGCAAGTTAATGGTGACATTACTATCCTCAGAAGGTCCTGCCCCATAGAACTGTCTTATAGTCAACAAGATGTACCAGAAAGCTATTTTGTGTTCTTCTAATGGAGTTTTAGCCCAGAGATTGCATTTAGAACATATACTCAGAGTTTTCTCAGCAGTGATATGGCTAGAATTGCCATTAAACAAACAAAAGAAGCCTATTTAAGTAAAGACTAGTGAGATTTTTATGTTAGAATTCTCTAGAATCTGTCATCAATGACTGAAAATACTGCTAATGTAAAACTTGAATAAGATCAGGAGAACTAGTACTGATTAGTTCAGTGTTAGTAATGGACCACGAACCATCACCTTACCTCTGTAGATCTGTAGTCATATCTTACATGACCATGAAAAAGTTCATATCAAATCTTGGCTCCAAGCTTTTTTGTAGCCAAAAAAATATTGAAAATGCCTTGCTAAAGCCAAGCTGTTTGGGTTTATATTTAGGATCTGTTCCTCTGAGATGCTTTTGATGGATGGTTCTGGAGAATAATTATCTGATAATTTACTTGTGTTGACTAGAGAGAAGGCAGAAGTGATGCTGCTTCCTGTTGTGCATGTTTTTCACAGGCAGGTTCCCTGGCTCCTGGAGCAGCAGCTCTTGCTGCCACTGTGAAGTGTTCCTTGAATTTGCAAAGGCAAGGCTGAACCCTGTGACATGCTGTTGATGACCTTCACATGGTCCCAGTGCATGCCAAAGTTAGTGGTGCCTTCTGCCAGGGATGGTTGGACAGTACTGTGGGTCTATCTGCATGTTCAGTTGGGCAACACACATCAGAGTAAAGTTGCCTCTTCATTTTTCAGTAGAAAATGCATGTTGAATTTTCTTTTCTTCTTTCCTGTAAGCTTTCATAAGCTAGGATGCTCATGCATGACAGAATATAGCACAGGGAGAAAGTCACTGCATCAGGTAGTCCCTCACAGTCCTGCTGATGAATCTTTAGAGATGTAGACTGTGCTGGTTTGCATAGGTAGCACGAGGAAGTTATTTAACAGAGCTGTGGTTTGCATGCTCCTACTGCAGAGCTGCATTCTGTCTTTCACCTCCTGTACCTGTTACACCTTAGTTTACTGTTAAATCTCTGATCACTTAAACTGACCTTTCCAGTTCAGTGGACTGCTGTTCTAAAAGTCCCCAAAAACCCAAGACGACTAGCCCAAAGTCTAATCTAGCCCATCACTGTCTTACTGTCTGCCCAAAGGTTTAGTTTCATCCTATAAAATAAAATAATAATAAAAAGATCCTATTGTATATGGACTGTTGGCCTTCATCTTTATGATAAAAGAAGAACAAAGTATTTACTCTTCAAACTTGATGGAATATCAAGAGTCTTTGCACTGTGTTGGCCTTATTTTTTCTTAGAAATATCATGCAAGCTTTTAATGTAAGATAGTTGCAGAGAAGTAAAATCTACCCAATCTGATTTTTGATCCTGTGCATAGTCCAGGTATCATTGCTATGTATTAAAATGTATTGCACTAAATGCTGGATATTCTCAGATGGTGAATCAAGAGCTTATACAGATTAATAAATGTTGCATCTTTCTGTTTTGAATGCTTGTAAGATAAATAAAATGAATATTAAAAAATTTCTTTAAAAAGAAAATTATATTGTTATTGAATAATTGTTGGTCCGCCAATACCAATTGAGATGTAAAGGTGAGTAAATTGAGTTACCATTTTGGCCATCAGCAGTCAGTAGGTTTCTAGATACTTATCTACGAAGATATTCCCCAATATGGCTATTCCATAAGATCCCTTAGGTACTGATATAGGAATTCAAGTATTTACTACACTGATAGAAAAGCCGCATGCAATGATCCTTCATGTGTTTCATTAAAACACTTTCAATATTATCTTTTATCAGCAAATGAGTTAACAAAAAATCATGAATGGCCCTTTTTTTGGGAAAAAAGTATGGTTCCCTCAAGAATATTCTGTGTATCTAATATTTTTTTTTCACTTTCCCCTTTCAGGGGAAACAAAACAGAATGTAAAGTAAAAAACCAAAGAAACAAAAAAGCCCACACCCACAAACAAACAAAACCCCCAACAAAACAACACAACAGAGATCATTCTTTTTTGTTGCTTCTCCTGGAACCTTTCTCCTTTTGATAACATAGAATGTAGATGCATTAATGAAGAGTTAAGAAATAGAAGTTTACTATATAAGAAAGACTGTATAATAACAGAAATTAATCTGATTTTCTTTCATAAATATATAAAAAACAGATTTTCTTCATCTTTTTAGTAAGACTTTCCTTGGCATTCACAGAAAGAAATAGAATTTTTTCTTTATACACTTTATTGCCAAAAATGCAGTTAGAGATTTGGCTATTTCCTAAAGAGTAGATTCAAGACCAAAACCCCATAATTTCAGATGTAAAGTGGCTTGGCTGCATTCATAAACGGAGCTGTGAATTCTTTTCCATCTGAACTTATGTTCTTTGATTTTCACTGACTGACTGACCATTTCAGCACGCTCTCCTGATCGTAAATAATTCAGTCCTCGACCACGACAAACCAATCATTCACAACTGACCCTTGAAATTAATTAATGCCAATCACTGCTATCAGTCAAAAGACATTCTGAGAGATTTCAAAAGAAGAGATTGATGTTACATGGTGCTAAAGGTAGATGTAGAAAATGCAGTCAGTCAGTGAATTTCTGAAGAACTTAAATTACATTTATAGATTGCTAACATCCCTTCTAGTACATGTAGCTACAAGATGGTAGTCGTCAATGTATAATAAAGCTGGAACAAGTGCTCAGTGTGAAAATGCTAATTTTCAGATACTTATATCTTGAAAACCATAGGTGGTCTTGGCATGGAAAATAACATACTACCTCCAAATTTGAATCTCTAAAGCATAGCAGGAGGCAGATCTAACCAGCACTGTGACCATATGTGTTTGGGATTTCATACACAATAATTAATTTCCATTCTGTAAAAATGAATAATTTAGTATAACATCCCACATCAAGAGACGCAAACACAAACTTTAAAAAAAAGCCAGTGAGCAAACTTTTTCCCTAATCAAAACCAACTTAAATTGTTATGAATAAAAATAAAGTGAAAACTATTTAACTGCTTTTATTTCTCAACATAAGAATCTTATGAAGATTGTCTCTTGGTAATTGAAGGGTGTTTAATTGAATAAAGGGCTTAGAAGAAATACATAATCTACAAATGGATGCTCTCTGCATATGTAGCAATATCCATGTTCTTTTCTGACTGTGTTTCTAGTTATGACCACGCTTTTTCTTTCCCATCTGATTTGCATGTGAAGATGAACCATCATCAAAGTACTCAATACTTTTACCCAAACTCAATAATCCTGAGACACCCGTGTCAGGCTAAGTCTCTTTGTTGAAACAGTGATAACCAATAGGCTTTAATGTCATTCTGTGACACAGGTCAGCTCAATAAAAGTCTCTGTAAATTATAATTTGGGTGTCAGATGATCAACAACGTGAGTGCTGTCATGTCATCTGGAGGGCTATCTTCCCAGTGAAATGAGAGGTAAAGCATGTATTGTCACTCTCTATGTCTGCTGAGAACATAATCACACCAAACTATCCAACACGTGGTACTTGTATAAAAACATGTTGTGCCAAATCTTCTCTCAAGTGATACTTGAAGTTTCTAAAAAAAACCCTGTTAGCTGATGCATTTGTCTCCTGTTTACCACATTCAGCTGCCACTCCTAGCTCTGTCCAAGAGCAAAACAGCCTTTTTCTTTTTTTTTTCCAAATAAAAAAACAAATCAAGTAGAGAGAGAAACGAGAACTGAAACTTTAGATTTGAATTGCTCAGCTAGCAGAAGATTGACTACAAATCAAAACCACGTGCCAGCCTGGAAGATTTTAGCCACCAAAAAACTGTTGATCAGTGCTAAAAAAGGAGGTTTCCAAAATCCAGCTAGGCTCCTAGGCACATTTCAAAATCCCACTAGATGCCAGTCTGACTACATATCTCAGAAAAAAATGTGGTCCTTGTGAATGGCCTCTCATCTCTAATACCTGTTGGACTGTGATCTAAACCGTGGAATTAGGCCTGGATCCAGGTCCTACTGTGCAGCTAAAGCTCCCCATGGCTGCTAATGACAGAGTAATCTTTGCTGCAGAATGGTGAAGATTTCTGGGAGTTGAGTGTGCCTTTTGGGGTACCTTGCACAGTCTATACCACCAAACTGATGGCTGTAAGTCAAGAAGATATTCCTCCACCCGTCTCTGCTTTGAGTGTCAAGGTTGCATTATACTAAATTAGAATACATATTATTATACATATATTATACTTTAAGCTATATTAATCAGTTATAAACTATATTATATATTAAAGAACATCCATTCTCGGGTGAGCAAGCAAATACCAGCATTCATTATTGTATGAGCCAAACAATCAATCAGGGACCAGACTTCCAAAGTCCAAAGCCAGAGAAGGGACTAGCTGTGCTGTGCCACTCCTGATGTCTTGATAAATCATACTGGTTTGCAGCACATGCACAGAGTGCTAGGTGGAAGGATGTTGATAATGAAGACATCACTCCCATTATACATGTTTTGCTTTTCTTAAGCAATGTTTAAAAAATTGCCTCCCATGCTCTGCAACTTGTATCATCACTGACATCTGTTCTTTTTAGGTTGCAACACAATCTTGCCAGATAGGCAGTCCACCAGAAACACTACTTAGAATTTATATATATATATATATA
>VZDJ01007753.1:39503028-39631402 GCA_008694505.1 Cyanoderma ruficeps | reverse complement strand
TATATATATATATTCCCTAAAAACACTGCTTCGGCAAAAGAATTAGCAATGTAGTGATTTTTGGCAAAATTTTCAGTGAGGTGGTTCCTTAGGTTGAAAATTGTCTATTTTGAAAAATAAACTTTATATATATATATACATGCCAAATTTAGTTTCTGGGTTGAAGAACCCACTAGAGATGATTATGTGAGAATGACAGTAATTTCCTCCCAAGTATTCCTGTTCATCTCTCATAGTATATCTACATACCAGGAGGCAGTGTAACCTAGTGGTTTTGCAACTTGTAAGCTAACTTAGGTATGAGACATTCTAGTTCACTAGAGAGCTGCCTAGCCACAGCTGTATATTTCCCAGTGCCTGGTTATGTTTCCTCCTCACTGAGCTCCCTAACGGCCTGGCTACAGTGCCAAGAGGATTTGAAGAGGTATGTGTGTCCTTTCATTGCAATGAACTTGTTGCTGTGTGTGACTTCAGTGAAGATGAACCCCTAGCCACCGATGGCTAGTGCAACCTTTGTGAGCTGAGTCTGAGACAGCAAAGTGGGGATTTAACTTGTGGGTCTAACTAATGACTTTCAGAACAGCATACCTCCCAACAAGGTCTGCTGTCCTTCTGCAAGTACTGCTTTTTGCTGCTCTGACTGTTGTTAATGAAGCTGCAGCTCACTTCTGTCTACCCCTGGTTTCCGGTGTCTGGGTTGGTTTGAGGTTGAGAGTGGTTTCCTGTTTCTGTGCAGCTCTTGGGTAGTCTAATTGAAACGACATGTCAGCAAATATGTGTCCAGTGTGGCTGGGGAAAGAGCCAAGGTCCGGTTTTCTGCAGAAATGAGACTGAATAGAGAAAACTCCATGGAAAGAGAAGAAAAATCAATGTGCTGAGGTTTAATGTGAACAGCAAAGTTTGTCTCCTACTGGGAAGACTGGGCAAGAGCATGAACTGGGGCACTGGCGTTCTGCAAGCAGGACAAGGAAAAGAACAAGAGGAAATATTAGCAACAGGGGAAAATCTGTTTATTAACTCTCCTCTTGGTTTCTTCCAACTTGACTCTGCATGAACGAATAAATAAAATTGAATGAGAAAAAATACTAAATCTATATATCAAGTTCTCAAGAATTAATCCATAAGAAAGAGCTTCAAGTTCCTATGTTAAACAAAGGAATTCTTGTGAACAGAAGGATGATTCCAAGTATTGCTATGTGTTATGAAGTGTTGATTTTGGATAGTTGTGGAAACCATGACTGTTACGTGAAGAGTGCATCCATTCATACAATTTGATTGAATTTTCACCACTATTACTTAGCAGCTGCCACAGAGAGTAGCAATCTATTGTTTCAAGCAAAATGCTTATATAAAACAAATGAGACACTTGATCCAAAAGGGCTGAAAGTCTAAGGTGAAAGATCCTCAATTAGGTGCAAACATGCCTACTCACACTTTCTCCTACCCAGAGTACACCCTTCCTAGGAACTTTGTGTCTGTGTGCAGAAGTAAAACACTGTCTAAATCTTGGTTGACCATGCATCTAAATGCACAAGCTAAACAGTGACAACATTACTGCAGACTTACTCTTCAGTTTCTACTGATGGAGAAGCAAAGCACACAGCCTCACTGCTGCATCTCTTCATTAAAATTCTAGTTGCCCACACTGTCTATAGTGATCAAGAGTGCTGAGCAGTACCTTCTTCCTTGGAGAGAGAGCTGTGGGAGAGCATACCGGTGCACTGGAGAGGGGCTGAGTTGTGTCTGGGACTGACATCATGGAAGCATGGAATGATAGAATGGCTTGCCTTTGAAGGGACCTTAAAGTTCATCTCACTAAACCAGGTTGTTCAAAGCCTCACCCAATCTGTCCTTAAATGGTTCCAGGGATGAGGCATCCACAACTTCTCTGGGCAATCTGTTCTACTGGGCAATCTGGATGGCCTCATCAACCACACATATCTAAGCTAGACCTACTCGTATTCAGTTTGAAGCCATTCCCCCTTGTCCTGTCACTACTCACTCTGGTAAAGAGTCTCCATTTTCCTTGTACCGCTTAGGTACACGAAGGTCCCAGTTAGGATATCCTGAAGCCTACTCAGGACATCCTGAAGCCTACTCTTTTCCAGGCTGAACAATCCCAATTCTACTAGAGTTGCTCTGTTGCTCAGAATCATCTTGGTGTTCTCCTCCAGACTTACTCTAACAGATTTAAGGCTTTCCTGTGCTGAGGACTCCAGAGCTGGATGCAGCACTCTCAGTGGGGTCTCACCAGAGCAGAGCAGAGGGACAGAATCCCCTTCCTTGATCTGCTGGTCACTCCTCTCTTGATGCAGCCCAGGATACACTTGGCTTTATGGACTGCAAGCTCACCTTGCTGGCTTATGTCCAGGCTTTGCGACTGGGCAATTTTATGAAAGAGATATCCTTTGAAGATCACTACATATGTAGAAATCACATTCAGGTCTGGAGTCCCCATACTGAAAACAGTTGGTGCCTGAGAAAGTATTAACTGGAAGTGTCTGAGATGCCTGTTTACCCTACTCTTCATCTTCCTTGTCCATTTGGTAGTGATCAGATTTTCTTTTTTTTTTTTTTTTAATTTGACGCTATGGGGTTAACCTTTCCTTTAGGTAGCGTTCTTCTCTTGTCATAAACCAGATGTTTTTGATGCTATTCTAGATTTCTTTTTCACACCAGAGGACAACATCATATGCTACACAGGAACTTATTCTCTATAAATACTGCATTGTCAATGGGGGAGATTTTCTCACCCTTCTGCTTATTCTGCCACAGATTTGAGATTCAGTGGTGCTGGAAAAGGCCCAACCTCTACTGTAGAACTTGGTCTTGTGTTTTACGAGGAAACTGCCTTGTTCAGTGCCATCAAGCCTTTTTTTATTTTTTTTTCTCCTTCTTTCTTCTTCTCTGGTGGAGTCCATAGCTTCTACAGTTCAGATTTTTTTTACACCAGGTTCTGTGCCATGTCATTCTGCTATGCCTCATATTAATTCAGAGCTGGGCACTGGGGAGGAGGATCCTGATGATTTGAAGCCTACTTGTTTCTGCTTAAATGGTTGACTCCTCTGTGGGCTGCACTGCCTGATAGGACTTCATTCCGACCCAGCATGGTTGTTCTCTTCCTGCTTTGTTATCCCTGGCTCAGTGTGTTCATAGTTTTTTCAGGAGTTCCTATTGCATCTTTTCTGTCTGGAGCATACATGGCAGTGTAAGTGGTATGGGTTATCAGAAACAACAATGTCATTTATGTGAACATGAAAGGGGGAAAAGTATTTTGTGGTTCTGTTCAGGCCTGTATCATCATATGCCAAGACTGAAAGAGCTGAATTCCACCTTGTTAAATTCAAATGAACTTTCACTTGATAAATACAGCAACTAAAAATGCTGCTGTTAGAAAAATGAAATAGATTAGTCTTGCAAACCTTTCCATGCCACTGTGTCAGATGTTATTTTCATCTGTTTGATAAATACACTAAAAGAAGAGCCTGCTATTTATTTTTCCTTTAGGGCCGTATCATTTTTGTTCCTTGTGAATCTCTAAGAACAACAAGACATTTACCTGTGTGGAGATGTATTCTTGTGGAACTTCTAACAGTCACATATCCTTCAAATCTTACACAAACCGATTCAGGGTTTCAGACAGGGCACAGATGCAGAAGTGGTTAAACAGGCAAATACCTCAGTAACTTAGACAGCATATTCACATGATTGTTGGTGTGTAGCAAAATGGTTTACTGGCTAAAAACCTTCTACTTTGATGAATAAAGTATTGGAAAGTGGAAAGCAAGGAAAATGGGTCTTGCTTCTTCTTGAGAAGATGTGGGGTGTGGAGGAAAGACAAAAAAACTCTCTTTGAGACAGAGGAACACAATATTTAGGAAATTAACCTCAGTTTTAGAATACTATCTAGTCAACCAGATCAAACCTTGGACACTGAGGGTTTTGTTAACTTTTTTCCTCTTTCCCCCGATAATATTTTGCTTTGATTGCTGGTCATAAATATTCTCCCAGGAACTATATTTGAACTTGAATGAATCTGGTTTTTTTCTGCGTAATTTCATCAGCATACTCTACACAAGCCAATGTTTTGGCTGATTTGGTAACTGGTAATAAGGAAGACAAGTTGGTTTAAAAAAAAAAAAAACAACAAAAAAACTCCAATAGAATGGACATCAAAGAAATGAAAAAAATACAACTACTTATTGTGGCAGAATTAGAATGGGAAGAAGTGAGAGACTCAGTGATAAAGTTGTGGAAATGAACTTTAATTGCCAACCCACTTCTACTCTTTTAAAAATACAGATTTTTTCTCTGTTCTAGCAGATGGAATTTTGATCACTCTATTCAGCCAAATCTCACTTGTTTTCTAATGGGCTTGGGATTTTTTTTTTATTTTTTTTTTTAGTGTCTGGGAGATCCATCACCCTAAATAAGTGGACTTTAAAGGTCAAGAGAGCTCTTATCCTTTTAGTTCATTTCATGAGAGCTCTGAGCAGCAGGCACAGCAATCTCAGCATGGACTCAACGATATTTCCTCACAATGTAGCTGGAAACTGCATGCCTGCAGGGTAAAACAAAATTACCAATGTTCCCCCATGAATGTCCTACACCTTGAGAGGCCACAGCCACAGAGCAGTTAGCTGCATGGCTGAGCACTAGCAGTAAATGCTTACTTCAATTGTGGCAACTGCCACTCAGAAGGGATGCATTTAATCTTGAAGGATAGATGTCTCAAGACATCTCCCCTAAGTGACACAAAGTCTGTGGATGCAGAGAGGAGTGCTGAAGGGTTCTGTATGTAGACAGTTTCTCTCTGACTGTGGGGTAAGTGGAGAAAAATTGTTATAGCCGCTAATAAATTAGCTTTACTATTAATCCCCATGGCTGATGAAAATTGCTAACGAATGCAGATCAAAAAAAGTGCAACCAAACAATGGAGAAGAGTATCAATAACACAATAACAATTTTCTCATATTGCCTATTATTACTGATGGCAATGGACAAATGTTTGCAGATTTTCTTAGAAACTATTTTGATGAAACCATGAAATGCAGCTGATGAGAATTCAAAATTCTAAGTCTGTGGAGATCGCCTTTGGGACTAACACTCCTAAGACACATGGCCTAAGCAAAGGGAGAGTGAGTGAATTGCTGCTGCCTGTGCTCTCCAGTGAAGAATTCTGAACTCAGTCACTCTCCCTGCCCGATCCAATCAGAACCTGCTGCCAAATTGTTACTAAGCATGCTGTAAAAAAAATGGCAACAGCACTTGGATTTCTGGGAGATAAGCAGCATTTAAGGCCAAATATGAGTACAATGTGTACTGTTTTTCAATAGTACCAAAGGGTCTAGGGGTCACTGTAAGGATTTAGGCTGCAAACTCATCCAGGCAATTTTGAAAACCATGTGAGAATTCTTGTATCATTTTATAAAATAGATTTTAAAAGCCTCTGCTACTGTCAGTTAGTTTGTGAATTTTAAAAATATAACCTGAAGGTGTAATAAATACTGTGCAACCTGATCTGAAAGGAACTTTAGGTAACTTACTGTAAATGCACACGCACACACATGATTCATTCTAAATATATTGGCCTATTTACTATGGTAGTTACCTGTTTAAGACTTGCAGTTATATTAAGTAAAATAGTGTGCCTGGGCTAATACATTTTCAGAGAGCCTATTTGTTTTACTGAAGAATTTATTGCAGCAGTAATAACTGTCAGAGTGAAAGCGTGGTTAAAGTGCTAGAGACAGGACCAACTGCAAAGGGTATCTATCAAACTATCGACTTCCTGCCAGCAGTGTTGTGAACTCTTTTGTCATAAACTCAAGCACCCAGAGTTGAAACCTCGATCAATGAAAGGGGAATCTGGTATCCAGCTCTTTTAGAGAGGGCACCTCTTCTGTTTGACCCATTAGGACACAAATAACAGTTTTTATACAGTGCAGGTTTGATTTACAGCAAGCCTTCAGGTTACCTACTGACATTTATATTTTAAACAAAGTGAACAGCACTCACCATCTGAAAGAGTTAAATTCAGAGCTTCCAGATGCATTCTAGTAAAAAGTTTTAGCCTCATAACTGGCAAATAGAAATTTCATTACACTGTGAGGTTATTTGCCATGCAGAATTTTATTTATTTCTCTTTCCCTTTTTAAAAAAAAAAAATTAATTTCATTGTAGAAGAACTATTTTTTGGTTTGTTGATAGCTGGGCTTCACAGGTTTTGCTTTCTTAAAAATATGTACTGAAATTCAGATCTAATTCAGTTTAAATATGTGCTTGCCAGCTGGAGGCATCTGGGTCAAGCTGGGTCACACTTTGCTTGCCTCTGAAGTGTTCCACTGGGGATTTAATTTTCAGATCAGTGCATTTGGTTGTTGGACACACAAATCTTCCTTGATGTCTTCTCCTCACTTTCATTGAGCTCTGACTGACCTGACGGGGTTGTTCAAGTTGTGGCCATAGTCTCTTTTTCCAGTGAGTGTTCTGCTAAGTGCCTGTTCTGGCTGTCCCATGACTGGGAGAGCAGGTGATTCTACCCAGGGTATTGCACTATTGTGCAGGGCCAGATTGTGTGTCTCTCAGTGTTGCAATGTGAGCTTTGAGGCCATTCTTTCCTGATGATTTCTGTACATTAGTAACTTTTAGCATGATTTTGATTCATGTGATGAAGTTTGGATATAACTGTTCACATTTTAGAGCTCCAGTAGGAGTGAGGGGCAAACATCAGCTTGGTTTCTTGGTTTGTTGGTGTTTGCTGCAGTCTATTTACATTTTGGGGTTCGGGGGGGGGTGCTCAGTTACATTATGCCTTTCATATGTGTTTCATATTTTTACAAGGGGAAACTTTCATTTAAATCTGCAGTGCTGTTAGCTTGGTCATTACAGTATCATTTCAATATGATCTGCTTCACTGCAAACTTTAACAAACATGTTCCATTCTTCCACCAACAAGTAAAGTGGCCTTGGTAAATTGTTGTTCACTGTGTGGTACAACAGCCTTCTACCTCAGAGAAGGAACTTGCCTTGTGCATTAGAAACAGAATTTTTTCTTGATAGGTGGCATTGTTTGTGCCATTTATCTAAAACAAGATGGTGTATTGCAATGCAGGAATTAAAAGTTTAGTGCATTGTGAATGCTATACAAAATACACTGCCAGTTTTCATCTTTGCACAAGACTATTTTCTTGCATGCCATAGTTCTTTTTTTAATTAAAAAAAAGAGTTCCTTCAGACAATGATGTTAATTTGAAATGGAGATACATGCTTCACCTATGTGCTATGTAACACCCTGACACGAAGTGGATGATAACGTCTTTGTGTGTTCATTTTAGAAGAATAAAAGTTTTTGTGTGTACTGCGGAAAGTGGTTCCTACTTTCATTTTAGTAATTTTGCACAAAATAACACATGCAATTTCATCAACAGATCTTGAGTTGTCCTGCTGTGAGGTAGGCCAGTTTATCTGGTTCAGCCTGAATCTGATTTGCTCCTTCTCAGTTGTGGTCGTCATCTCTGGGTATTCCATATCATGCAACCCAGTGCTGCTTGGATTAGGTATGGAAAATGACATGTTCCTCCAAAATTAAACTCTACAATAACTATTGTCATAATGAGGATCAGAAAAATTGTCTCCCTTTTGTGTTAAAGTGTTCTATCTGGAACAGAAACCAAAAATGTTGTCTGCATAAATATTAACCTTTAGGTGAATTGTTGCCTTGAAATATGTTGGAAAATTTGAGTCAGGCTTTCTCATTGAAAAGCAAGCAATATGAACTCCTGCTCTGGGATGAAACACAAAGGAGTACATCATGGGGAATCTTTCCTTCATGCTTTTGTTATCATGGTTCAGATCCTTATGAGCCACAACTGGATGCTCCTTCCAGCAATTCCAGATTTCTCTTAACAGTTGCTGATAATGTGGTTCAGTTGTGTTATTCAGTCAAAAGCAAACATCTCACCATCTCTGAACAACACCTTTTAAGGCCCCCATGCCATTAGTACAGTATTTTTGTTTTAATTAGAATGAGTGATGCGCTGCTAGCAAGCATACATATCATGTTTCCTTCTGTAGACTTGAGGCTTTTATGGTTTGGCTTTTAAATTTACTCTGTTTACAATCAATAAAGTGTGCTACGGGCTCAATAAGACCAAAATTAACTTAACACAATTAGCTATAATTCAAACTTTCTGGAAGCTGGTCCTTTATTTGCTGTTTTCACTAAATCACTGGAAAGTGACTACAAGGCAGGGCGAAATCAGATCAGACCATTTAAACATAACCGGTGTTTTTACTTTGCCTTCCTTCGAACAATTTCTGTTCCTCTTATAAATTTAAAAATAGGTGATAGAAGGTACTTCTTCTCAGTTTATGCTCTGTAAGGTTCTTTACTGAGGTGCCTGGGGGGTTGAGGAGCAGGCTGATCTGAGCTGACTGGCTGCATACCTGAGGTAGCTGGGGGTCACCCCTGTGCTTCCTCAGCCAGAAAGCTCAGGGACCAGCTCTGAAATTTGCAGAGCTGGTTTAGGGTAAGGCAGGGAAAAGCACAGAGGAAATTTCCATATGTTTTTTCTTTGGTAGGCTTTGCAGGCACTATCCCTTCCCCCACTGGAGAACTAGGCTGCCAAGTGAGGTGCCACCAAGGCAGGTGCCCCTGCCCCAGCATGATGCACCCTAAAAGCTCAGGAATGGGTGCAGAGCAAGAGCCGGGTTTGTCCAGCCCTGACTGGAAGCTGGGCAAGCATCTGTACTGTTTGCTTACATTAACAAAGCTTCAAAAATTGTTTTTCTCTTTCTTTAACTAGATGTTTTCATTGCCTTGGTCAGCACTGACAAACTGTGCTGAGAATTGAGTGATAAAGTAAACAGCATGAGTGATGTTTATTGCTGTTCTCAAATAATGATAGCAATTTTTTAAATGATTTTTCACCTAAATGGTGTTCCTCTAAAATCATGTAGGAGTTCAGGCTAATATTAAGACCTAAATTGATGTCAAGGGAGTTGTGATTTGGAACAGAGATCATATATTTTATTTCTAAACCCACATTTTTCAGGAACTCAGTGAGTATGAAGATTGTCATTGTTAACATTCACCCACATTCAATTTTGCAGATGCTTAACAAGACTTTTTTTACTAATGACTTCACAATTGAAAGGAAATATGTAAATAAAACCGAGTTACAATAAACATTACTGATTAAGGTTAATTAAACTACATGTATCCATGTGTCTTTTTTAAAAAGAAAACAACAAAAACCTAACTCTTCAATTTCATAAATAGAAGGGAAAGTTAACTAAGCAGTTAAAGAATCGTACTTCCTTCTGGTATTTCTGGTCATTGTATCCAGAATTTTTTATAGCCTTTGTTGCAGAGCTTCATCTGACAAAAATAGAGAAAATATGCATAGATAAGAGTGTTTTGGATGCTAAATTAAATGGTGACATGTTAGAAAGCAGTGTATATATTTCCAGCCTGGAGCTCCAAGAATTATTGAACAAAATTCCACATTAATATCTTACTCAGTTTCCGTGATTATCTCCTTTATATCAGTGAATGTCATGGCTGCCAGGTAAAATAAAACCATCCTATGTGTCCTCTTAGAATTATGCCAAACCTAATAACGCGTGAGAGTTGGCCCGCGTTTCTCTGGAGCCGGTGATGCCAGCCCGTCCTCAGCAGACTAATGTGTAATCAATACGCCTTTCACCGGCGACCTGAGCCCCGGAGGAGCTGGCAGAGACGCCAGTCAATAAATGGCAGCCGGAGGTCAGTGCCCACGGCAGCCCGGCGCCCCCGGGGCGGCAGCTCCGCCGCGGGCCCGCCCGCGCCTCCTCGGGCAGCCCGGCAGCCGCGGGTCGGCGAGGGGTCGGGTTTGTGCCCAGCGGGGGATTGGCCTCTCAAATGCTGTTTGCTGTTTCTGACACTGGCCATTAATTCTCCTCTGTCGCCGCATTTAACCCTTCCTTCCCCGCCAGCCCCTGCGCAGCCTCGGCTGGGGTCCCGGCACGCGGGGGAGGGGTGCCTTGTCGCCAGTTTAACATTGCTATTCATACGCCACGTTTTAGCTTTTTCTCGGTCAAGAGAAAATGGGAGACAGTTCTTGGCATAAATTTCTAAAGTCAGGAGGGGATACTGTGAAAATTAAATGTGAGGTGTTTATTCTCAAACTCCCAAAATGGCCCAAGTCAATGAACTTGATGTCTTCAAGCTGAAGTATTTGTCCCCAGGCTGAATCTTCTCACCTTTTGCAGGGGTAACTGATGTCGTCAGATAACTCCCACAAAAGAAATTGATGTAATTTTCTCACCTTTTGTAAACATAGTTAATGTCATCAGATAACTTCTACAATAGAAGTTGCATAATAAATGAAAGAACTTTGTGTCACACAAATATATCTCTATTAGGTAGGTGTAGATAATATGTATTAGATAGGTGGGTTCATGTCAAAATGTTCACTGCATAAAAATGTAACTTTTTACCCCATGATGCTCTCCATTTGTGGAATCTCCACCTTGCACTCTGTGCGGAATAAATGATGTCTCCTTTCTAAACTGGGCTCTGTCTGTGTTTAGGGAGCTCCTAAAATTGGCAACAAGCTCACCCCCACAGGGCATCAGGAGTGATGTTTGCCTACAAGTATGATATGCCTTTATAGATACAGGCTTGGAAAATGGAGAGCAATACCATGTTCCTTTAGGAGTTTTTTGGTCTTGCTCGTCTTACTCTCCAATAGATTAAGTAAATATAGCACCTCAGAATCTCAAAGATTCACCTAAAACTCATCAAGAACTAAATATAGCATCATGACCATTCTTGCACTACTCTTATCATCCTCAAGTGATCAGGAATTACTTGTCAAAATCACTGGTAAGCCTTGCTCTCATGAGATTTGTAAAATTTTAAACCTCCTTTGTGGACCATAAAGTTCTGTACAAGCTTAGATATGCAATATATATTTGACCTGCTGAGTACACTGCCACTGATTTGACTTGAGTAAAAAGGGGTAGATATTTTTATGATCACTAATAACATTTTTATAGCTATGAAAGCCAAGATAATAAGGATAATCAAATCATACATTTCAGGACATAAGCTGATTATAGTACCAGTAATGGTCAGGGAAGAATTTTACCTTTTGTCACCAGTTAAAAAAAAAAAAAAGGAAAAAGAAAAAATGCACAGTGACTATAATTATTTTTTAAAAGAACCTTGTCATCTTAAAGTTGGGTACTGACAGCTGTAGCACAAAAGACTAGGCAGGGCTGAAGGCTACTCTGATATGAAAAAAACTTTGATTGGCTTCTGCATTCTGGTATCCAAAAAACACCCTTTTTGACCTCATAACTCCCAATCTGACATTACTGGATTTTTATTCTCATTGGCCAAGGTTGCATTCTTTCTGTTTCTTTTCAAAAACTAAAAACCAGCCACACTGGAAACCTTTAAGTGCTCAGTTACCTTCACTTTTCATATCCTGCACATGATCCTGTCCTGTTTTCAGTGGACAGGTATAGGGAATGTCATCAGAGGCTCCGCAGAGCTGACAGGAGCCAGACAGGAGATGGGCCTTCACAGCATCAGGCCCTTTAGGGGATGTGTTCTTGCTTCTGCCTTGGAAACTCACTGACCACTCCAGGAGTGGCATGATTTTGCAGTACCCCTTGCTCAGCCCATTACCGGGCAGAACAACAAAGCACCACATCAATGAACACTTAACATGTGTGGTTATGGAAAGCATTAATGTGCAGCATTGTCTTGCAACAAGAATAATGAGGTAGAAAATATTGAAATATTGAAAAGAAATATTTGCATTGTTAATTCATATATGTAAATGGCTATTAAGAGAGATGATGCTGCTAGCAGCCAGATTGTTTGTTCTTTTCCCTATTATTTCTATTTGCAGAAAAAGCTTCTAGGAAACTGTGTATAGACAGACAGAATGAGGTTTCAGGACAAATGTGCAGTTACAGCAAGTTCTAGAAGAGACATGTCTGTGTAAGGCGAGTTATAAAATTGAAATTTAGAAGAACAAAAATGAGTTATTTTAGCAGTGAAAAGTTAGGTATCTTCTGGTCTCTCTCCCATATCAGTGATGAGCCTGTGTAGGCTCCAAATAGTTTTTTTTTAACCAATCTGTGCACATACCACCTTGTAGTAGGACAAATTACTTCTCTCTCTCACCAGTTTCAGAGAAGCCTGGACAACCTGATCATGCTGAACTCTAGAACTGCAGAATTAAAGTCATATGAGAGAAATGACAATATCAGCACATACACTCCTTTTCTGGAGTCCTGCTTCCTATCTATGCTTTAGAAAACTTAGAATGACTTTACAAATCAAAGGCGGTTAAGGAGAATGCAAGAAGAAAGCATTCTTTAGAAGCTACGCTCACACTGAAGGTAAGTTGTTGCAATAAAAGTCCACAAACAAACAAATAACAATGAATAAAAGTCTGCATTGGGGACGAAATCAGACTAAAACATTCAAGGAATGACAGAAAGGCTGTTGATGAGATAAAAGTTTCATCATCAAGAATGGAGTTGGCTGGCCTGACATCTTAAGATGAAAGTGATGTATCATCTTGATTTTTCCAGTGCATTTGAATTTATTTGTGGGAAGGAAATATTAAGGACAGCCTATTTTTAAATACGTGTTACATAGGACAGCCTATTTTTTCCTGTGAATCCTAATTGTAGGGTGAGAACAATTTTTTTTCACTCTGTTTTCCTGCCTTCCACCTCCTTCCTTAACAAAAATCATTAGAAAAGTAGAGTTGAAGTCAAACCTAATCCTTAAAGGGTTTTGTGAACCTATGTCCAACTGAACAACACCCACTGTTATATTGAACTAATTTCTTATGCTTAGATGGTGTAGCTGAGGCAGTGTTTATAAAAAGCAGAAGTATAAATTTGTACATTGGGTATCTGCAGGCAGAATTATTCCCAAATGCTTGGCGCTGGTGCCAGTGATAGCTTTTGTCAGGCAATGGAAAAGAGCTGCTTGCAAGTGTGCTTAGGATAGAAGGGATGGCTTTTGATCCTTGCAGAAAAAAAGTCTATTGAGGGATATTTGTCACTGATTTGAAAATAGCAATGGGAATGACTGAATATACAGAGGAATAGAAATAGCAGATCCCATTTGTCTTCAGTGCTCTGACATGACCTAGCACCCATTACTTGAAATAAACTAAGCTTCTCAGCAGCAACTGGACACATCTGATAGTGCAATTTGCTCACCGCCTCTTGGTACTTGAAATAATGTTATATTTTGCCTGGATTTCCTCTATATTTCTTGACACTTAACAAAACCTAAGTCCTTAGAACGATATAGGGTCATTGCCTTGTTCTTTTTTTTTTCCGTCAAGATAAATCTCATGAATAATGTCATAAAAATTGTTGCATTAGAACTCAGAAATTACTAAGATTTCTATAATATAGAAAATTCTGATGTTTTAAGGTGAATTTACGTTAGTATGATTGCACAGATCCTAATGAATTAATCTGAAGTGTGTGAAATTTGTTGGTAGGTTTGAGACAGTGGATTAAAATTACAAGGAAAATTGGTGCAAGAAGAAAAGAGGCATGAAAGAAAAAAATGCAGTAGGAGAAATCAGGATAGGAACAAAGAAAACGTGCTTATCTTACACTTGGGTTCACCACTGTGGAAGCAGAAGAAGTTCTAGAGAGAAGGTGCATACAAGAAGCTCCTAAAGCTATGTTAGGAGTCTGCTTGCCTGTAGGGCTAAGATAAAATAGTGTACAAAGGCTTGCATAGAAATTGCCTTTTTTTTCTTTTTTCTTTTTTTTTTTATTTTTACCTCCTCCCTGAAGAAGGATGGGTACACAGAAACACATATGCCTGGAAGGTCTGGAACTAATGTGGAGAGGACACCTGGCATAGCAGGAGCTGAGATAAAGAAGAGCCACAGAAACTGAAAAAGAGAGACGAAAAAGTAGAGTAGAAAAGCACAGCTAGAAGTTAAGTTGTAGTACATGCTACAGACAGCTGTTTGAAAGTGTGACCTGATAAACTACTGCAATGAGGGACATTAAAATGGATATGAAACTTGTTTGTGTTGAGATTAGTGGCTGGAAAAAATCTAGCGCTGCAAATACAGAAGTTCCTAGTGTAATTTTGAAATAAATTAATGGACTAGATCTTGAAAGAAGGATATTCTTGGTCTACACGGAGAAGCTGGAAGGGGCAGAACATTGCAATGCCATGGGCCCTCAATCACTTAGGACAGCTTTCTTATAATCACCCCATAGCAAAGTCAGCTAGTATCTCAGTAAAGGGAGGTAGAACACCAGGCAGAATAGTTAAATTCCAGTGGAAAAGAGCTGTATTCACAGCAGAGGTTGTGGTGGTAATGCAACTAAACAGCATAAGTAGTATATAAAATACAACATTTGATGCTTGTTACCTCCTGTGGAAAAATGAGTGTTTAATCTATTTATTGGAACTTGAAAAAGAATTGTGGACCAAATGCTTTCAGGTTAAAAAACGAGGCTGCAGGCAGTCGATTAATGAATGAATAAATGGTCAACATATAGCATTGGATAAAGACAGCAAGAAGATACTTTCATAACAGTTGATATAAAAAAAGATATACTTTACAAAATGTCTGAGCACAACAGATTCTAGCTGATCAAAATGGGCATATAAACTACTAATAGTTCTGTGTGCTGCAAATTGAAAACTCACTTCAGATAATCCAGAAGACTGATTGAATTCTAAAAAAAAATTAACAGGAAAAAAATATATATCTAGACATTGTCAGAAGTAACGCCATGATGGAAGAACTGGGGAGCAATACTATAGCAGTACTACCAGAAATCTTAATGAGGAAAGGTTGCTGCTTTTCCATAATCCATTAAAATATATCTCTGCAAAGAAGAGAATGTTGGCAGAGAATTGCCTCCAAATCTAATCATTTTCAATCCTAACTTTTATTCATTCACACTCCTGGATGAGTAATATGTTGCTAAGGTCTTTTTCAACTTTGCAAATAAAAGAAACCAAACCCCACAACCCCTAAAGTTCTAAAACAGAACCCCAAAAAGTCAACCAGAAAGGAGCCCAGAGTAGGAACATTATTTGGGGAAAAAAAGTCCCAAATCCAAACAAAACAGATTTGTACATTAACTACAGCCCCCTGATATAGGGAATTATGCGAATTTGGGTTTGTTATAGTGAATTTCTTGCTGTACATTTCTTGTTCTCACCAAAGAGCAGTGAGTTATAAACCCTGCTGCTCCTAAACCCTTCAACTGTATGAGGCTACTAGGTATAAGTGGCTTTTACAGCCTTCTATAAGGATTTTAGTATGCTGTGATCTTTAAAAAAGCACAGAGTGGGTACAATGAAGTGAGTTAAATGAAAAGAAAGAGCATTAACAATGGATTTCATCTTAGTATTTAATTAGCTAGAGGCCATGTAGGAATAGACTAAATATCAGCAGAGGGTCCTTGATTACCATCTCAGAACAGATGGGCATTTTTATCTTGAAAGGATGACCAGCTTATCTGTAGTTTTGCAGCTATCATGGCTGATCTATATCTTCTTTATCCAGGCTAATCAAGTACGGAAAGTTTATTAAGATAATAACACTGAAAGTTATCACCAGTTATGGTCTCTAATCTCGATCCAGTTTTGCTGTGTACTGTGTTTCAAGAGGTGCGTCAGCCAACAAAGGCTAAAGTTTGAAGGGTATCATTTACACGTCTACAATGATGTTTTTGCTGAACAACAACCAACTTAAAACCCAGTTTAAATTAATGGCAAAAGGTTATTGTCATGACAACTCCAACAGGTTAAACACAGGCTCTGAAAACAGGGTAAAAGGTAGAATTTCTCCCCCAGGACAAGTAGGTTGGTGTATCACCCACTGACTCCAGTTTCCTGGCACAGCCCACTAAACTGCCTTCTACAAACACGAGGGAAGAGATTCAGCTGGTAAAAATCAGTGCAGTCACAGTATTGGAATCTATACCAGCTAATCTAGATGTAATGATACACATAGCCAGTGGATGTAAGCCTAGGAGGGCTGACTGTGGGCTATGTAAAATTAGCATTTGCTTTTTTTAATGCATCTATGCATTCTAAATATTGTCAAAATACTCCTTCTGGGTTTTATTTTTAAGAAACCTAATTTGAAGATTAAAAAAATATTAAATGAGAGATTTAAAATTTGGATTTATTTTTAAGCCCAAGTATGCAATGAGAGATTTCCTCCATCCTATTAGACTGTCTGCATTTTTGCATAATCATGAAGAATCAAAGTCTTGATACAACACTGAGCCCATGATCTTGTTGATACTTGATATCAAGAACATCGAATGATACTTTCGGTGGAGAGAAGACTGTTCACAACAAGAAGAGGGACAGGGTTTTAATGCTCTGAAAAATTTTGTTTTAAACATTTTGCTCCCCCCTCAAAAAAAAAAAAAATCAGAGTACTGAACCCCATTTTGCCTGAAGAGGTGTCTTGATGTCTGCTTGATCATCCACATGTGTGTAGAACAAAGTGCAGTCTATATTAGTTGTAGTGCCTGGCCTTGACAAGTCAGAAATTCTTGAGGAGAGTTGCTATGGGGCTTTTGACTGAAAGATCAATGCTTGAATAAAATCTGTGTGCTGATTACACATCTCCACGTTCATTCAATGAGTCACTGAAATTCCACAGCAAGCTAGATATTGATGGCCAGAAAACAAATGTATACAATAGCACTTGACTGTTTTTCCTCTTTCTCTTTCTATTTTCACCCAGCCTTAATAAATATGAGGTTGTTACTGCCAGTAACAACTACATGTAACCAGTCATTGTGCTGTAAAGTGCTGCCGTTTGCTGTTATTGATCTTACCTATCTTTTTAATTATTGAAGTGACCTGAGGCTTGGTTTGGTCAGTCATGCAGGTCATTCTTCCACCTTAATGATGTGAAATGCTATTGTCAGGGTGAGGGAATCAGAGTGCCTATAGTTTAATGCTCTTTTACATGCCAATTATTCCCCAGACTATAGAACAGCTGCAGTCAAATATCAAATCTGGACATCATCTGTCTTTCTTGACCTCTTTGTGGCTATAACATAACAATGGGAATCTTTGATAATCTTGCCTTTCTCTTGAAAATAATTATATTCTAAGATTTATCAGTGGCATTCCAGAAAGTCAGGCAATTTTGAGACAAATTTGGGAAAAATATTCACATTGTTTGACACCAATTTAAATTTTAAATGGACTTGAGCAGAAATACTTAATATGAGTCAGAGAAATTCACAGTTTTGTGATGTGCTGTTTTTACGAGCAAATGGACGAGATTTTCAATAAAAAGTACTCAAAGACAGTAAAATTTTGATCAGGATCAGAACACTTCCAGTGAAGGCATGATGGTGCTGATGTTGGCATGAAGGGTGATGTGTGAACCATTTACTGTACTGGTACCATGGGTGAAATACTTCTGCATATAAATTAAGCACCTTTCAGGAATCCTCCATCTTTTGTATCGTGGAGAGTACTCTAAGCAGTATGTAGTAAAATCCAAAGATAAACCACATGAAGAGTTTTCCAACGAATTTTTCATGAACCTCAAGAACCTGTTCATAACCCTGTAACTTAGCATCCTAAAAATATTTTAGATTTGTAGCCCTTTAATTTTACTGCTAAACTATCAAATAAGTCTCAATTTTATTCCTCTGCCTCTTACTCGAGCTCATAGCAAGTGTCTTCAGCCTATAATTTTTTGCAGTCTGATGTATATTTAGAGAAATATCTGGCCATTTGGTTTGTGATCATATGTAATTCTCATATATACATTTTTATATATATATTTAAAAATCTTTATGATAGGTGAGGCCAAAAATATTTTGAGAAGGGATTTTAATTTGTGTCATCACAGGGTTGTTCAACTTTCCATCTGCGTATCTGAGCATTGTTCTTTAAGAAGGCAGTACAGCCTAGCAAAAAGCAATGCCTGAACCTTTACTCTGAACCAAAATCCCTTTTAGTTTCTGATGCTTGTACCAGCCACTGTAACTCTTAATTCCTGTAAAAGAGAAAGTTATATAGCCTTAGAGACCATTTGGAAACAGAAGCAAAAGTTCAGTGCAGAATTTGGTATCTGCTTACACGTCTTTTCAGTGGATGTGTCCTGGCAGGAAGCAAATTTCTGGCTGGTGCACATTATTGGCATTAGTCCCTAGAGCCCTAGTGGTCTCGGATTTGCCTATTTGAGAGATTTTCTCTCTTCAGCTGACAGAGCAGTGGGCAACAAATCATTCTGGGTGTGCTCCAAAGCCCAGTAAAGTCAATGGAGACATTTGTGGAAAGGGAGGTTAGCAGGACAATCCTAAGTAATGATTTCTCCAGAGCTCTCTCTTACAGTTGGTTTACCATTGATCTGATTTTTTAACCTTTACATCAAGCTGAAAAACCCACTTCACTATTTCCACTCTACTGAGAAAGGCTGAGCTGAGAGCTGGAAGGATCTTTTGATTGTTTTCTTGACATTAGGCCGGTGAGTATTCACCTATCATCAGAGGGATGCTTTTTTAGAATTTATATTTAGGGAGGGATGCAGCATAAGATAGATCGTTATTGTGGGTTTTGTAAATATAAATGAACAACCCCAATTATACTTGGATATTACAATTCCCTCTCCTATCTTCCCTGAGCTGTTTCTTTCTTGTGCTTTCTACTGCAAGAATAAATACTTGAAGCAAATATGCTTTGTTATATTGCACCAGGGCGCTATGGATTTTTTAAAAGTACCTTTTTTGCGATATGTTAAAAAAAAATCTTGGCTGATTACAACTTGTTAGCTTTGCTGCTGCTCCAGTTCCGTTTAGGAAAAAAAAAAAAAGGCTTTATATTCCCTCCCACTGATTTTCAACTAAAACAGAACTTAGTTGCCTGCTGATCCTGCTGGCTTTTTAAAATGAAAAACTTATTCTTCTTAAACTACTGGAAAATTATGTTTAAAAATCAGCATAATTTCATTGCCTTTTATTTCTGTCTGTCATGAAAACTGCAAGGCTGCTTTCTGGAAAAACCCAATGTAATTTAATGCACAAATTTAGTTATAGTTATGAATATACTGACTGAAAAATATTTAAATGATCCAGAGATATTAGTCACTCTACAGTAAAAATGGCTGTGTGCATACAATGGGGAAAAAAAAATCTATGTCTGTAGGTGCCTGTATATTCATAACAGATTATTGCATGAGATTGAGAGCAGGAAGATTCAGTAGGGAGGGACTTCACCTCACCAATGTACCAGAGGTGATTCAGCCATTTAAGTTGCAGAGGACATATAAATTAATTCAGAATTATGACGTCATATGCCAGTTACTTTTAAGAATGGTAAAGACAGTCAGGAGAACAGGGAATAAAACACTTGAAGACTGAGAGAAATTGGTAATTTTTCTGACTGTGGGACCGCCTGGTGGTTTTGAATAATTTTCCATGTCTCTTCAATAGGGAGGATATACAAGGGAAGAACCAACAGTGGTGACAAGTTCAAATCTCACCGAGGTCAAAACTAAGATGCTGTTCTGAATCTCTGATGTATGAAAAGTTGGAGTGCTTTATAAAACTAGACTTTTTTTTTGTAAATTTCACACAATTTTATTTTCATTTATTCCTTCTGGAGTGACTGAGTACCCTTTTCAATTCTAATACTTTCTAGCAAATAATTGTCCCGAAGACAGGAGATAAAGGTGTGAACACCTCTATATGGAGTGGTCAAACTTAGTCTACCTTCTAGCAAATAGTTCAGTGTGCAAGACACAGCATGGATTGCAAGACAAGAATAACCATAAAGGGCTTACATAAGCCAGAAAATTTCACTGGAAGGATCATTCTGCATCAAACCGTTATTTTTTGACTGAGTAGGAGGTATGGGAAACACTGACTACACTGATGGAAGAAGTTCATGTGATGGAAAATCTGCTCCTTCTCCCAGTTTCCAATGGTTAGTTACATTCACTGTTCAAACCATGTGCCTGGCTGTGGCTGAAAAGATCATAAATACTTGAAGTGTACAGCTCACATAGTTTAAATTCAGCCAACTGACCGTCAACTGATCCTTAATGGAAAGTTCAAAGAATATTAGTCTTCTGTATTGCAGGTTCCAGTGCCATGAGAAACCTTTTTGACTTTTCTCTATCCCTGTCTATACTATTATTATAAGGAAGTCCAGTTCCAAGTCTGGCACTCTTCAGCCAGTGTCTGAGTAAAAAATAACTGAGGAAGGAAACAATGGACCTATTTTTCTGTCTTTGAGTGATATCATTTTGTCACTAAATTATGGTCTAGAGTGTGTGACCAACATTGCAGGACTTTGTCACATGTTTAAAAATGAAAGCACTTCTATCCCATTACTTTTTGACTGAAAGAATTCAGCTTCCCAAGATTTCTAGGAAAAATTGTTTGCTGCTGGCTCACTCAGAACCTGAACATAGTAGTTGCAGGGAGTGTATATTAACATGTCTTCAAATCGTTTGAAGTAAGGTGGCTGCCATAATAAATCAGATTGGTGACCCAGCAGTCCTAACGTCCTGTCTTTAACATCTCCTGGGACTGGATGTTTCAGAAAAAAAGAATAGAGTATTCTTGAATTCCATCTGTTGGCTAATTTGCACAGTCATTTTCTACTAGTAACATGATATTCATGCTTAGAGTGGTGGGAAGTCTCTTCCACCAACCCAGACTTGATCTGTTTCTTTAGCAGTAGCCTCTGAGCATTTCAAGGAAGCAGACACAGTCTTGTGAAGTTCACCCCGATGCTGCCTGTTCTCCTCAGAGACTGTTTCTCACTCATTACTGCAAGTGGGCGAGTGCCTTTTTCAAGCCCTGTAAAACTGGAAAATCTAACAGATGGTAGGTATGGCCTATATGCCTGAAGTCCTTTCCTATCACTCTGTCATGTTTCCAAAACTACTTTTCAATGTGCATTCCTTGGAAGTCATTGGAATCTTCCTGTTTGGTTGGATTAGTACATTTTCCTTTCCCCTTTTTTTCCCCCAACTGTAATTCAGAAATACTAAGAGACTTTTTTTCATCATGTAAACATTTTTATAGTAGATTTTGAGGAAAGGATAATTGCTGGGGTTAAGACTTATATCTCTTGTACCATGCTTTAGGGAACTATAAATCGCTTTTGGTGGGATCCATGTTTGTATTACACCTGTTACTTCCATTACTTCCTATCTGTGCTGTGTGTCTTCAAGCAGTGTTTATTGACAACAATGCAGACCACTGACTGGTCTAACATAACCACAACAAACATCATTTTTACCTACTGGTAATCATCAGAGAGGTTTCTTTGGCATGAGTCAAAAAATTATTGTAGGGATATTTGGCATGTAGGGTATAGGAAAGGGTCATGGAAAAGAGAGCTACACCTGTTTGCATGAGTTTGGGTTTCTCAATGGCATGAGTCCTGTCACCTCATTCTTATGCTGGTAGTTGTTGCACAACACACGCACATTAGGCCTAAGGATTTATGATGAAGAAATTAGCTCTTCTCTACTCTTCTTTTATCTGCTGAGGGACTTCTATCAGTGCTCACCTGATCTTTAGGTTGTCTTTGGTGAGATGAGTGCATTACTTGTCATACAGGGTCACAGTTGGTCTCTTTTTTACAAGCCAGATAGCACAAAGTTGCTTCACCAAAACAGGCCTTTAAGTTTTTAGGACATTTAATTGCCAATGAAAATGTTATCTTTGTCATGGCTAGTAAGTCATAAAAACTGATGCTAGGGACATCTATGTGCTTCCCCATCAATTTTATAGATCCAAAATGCTCCACTGAATAATAAATGTAGCATTAAAATATTTTAGCACTGATGTGGAGGGATCATACAGGAGAAGAGGCAAGCTCAGGTGGTAAATTTTAGCCCAGCTTCTGTAACAAGTGGCAACACTAACTAAACTGCAGTATCAGGCCACATTCCATCATAAGTGTCTACTGAACCCAATGTCTAAATTACTGTTGACTTCAAAGGGCATGGAATTGAGTCCAGCAGTGCTTGCAGTGCATGCCTGCTGCTTGCAAATAGGCTGCAAATGTCAAGACTGGACTTCAAGGACAGTACTGGAAGGGATGGTTTGCATACTCTGCCTCCACTCCAAAAATAACCAAGGTCATTCCGAGAAGGTGTGCCCAGTACAACAGAGCCTTTGAGTCAGGCATCTCAATTTAAAGCAGCAGAAAAAACAAGCTGTAAATTTTGTCCTGGAGCAAAGCTATAACCTGTCTGGGTGAGAGGTTTTTGATTATCTTCTTTGTGTATGATGAGATCTTTCAATATCTGTGTATGAGTGTGCATGTATGTTTTTGTGGGCACACAGTGTCCTTCTCCTCTTTTCTCTAAACTGTATTACTGAAATTTAGCTGAGTTCTAGAGCTTGGAACATAGCTAGCAAATAGTGCTAGCAAAAAAATTTCAAAATCAAGTGATCAGAATTCACTTTTAAAATAAAAATAAGGTAATAATCAAATGTTAACAATGATTAACATTAAATTGTTAATAATGTTAATAATTAAAGTTACTTTTTATAACCATTTCCCATTTTAAAATTAAATTGCTTATAAAATGTTGCTGATCTTCTATCATGATATACAGGTATTTATGCCGGCCTTTGAAACAGGAAGTAGGATGTTGCACCTCTGGATTGTATATGTGAGGATTTTGATGAGAAAATTGCTTTATGTCACACAAGGAGAGTCTTGTTCTCTTCAGCTAAATGTGGCTGAAGTTCAAAGAAAAGAAGAGAATTCTTACTGACCTGTGTATGGTCAGCCTGAAAACTTTTATAAAGAGTGTCTCTTTTCCTTTCTGTCAAGGTAGGTTTAATATTGTTGTATCATGTGTCAAAGTCCCATACAACACATCAAGACTTCTAAAAATTTTTCCACTGGAAATTTTGGAATAGTCAAACTAGGAAATATTTGTTGAACATGGTAGCTTTTGTGCATT
This sequence comes from Cyanoderma ruficeps, assembly GCA_008694505.1. Classification (NCBI taxonomy): domain Eukaryota; kingdom Metazoa; phylum Chordata; class Aves; order Passeriformes; family Timaliidae; genus Cyanoderma; species Cyanoderma ruficeps. The sequence goes on along the minus strand of VZDJ01007753.1, from coordinate 39,608,417 downwards.
TCCTTTTTAAAAAGAAATCTTCTTCTTTTTTTTTTCCCCCAGCTGTCAGTATTTGTTTACATATGAAATCACATTTCAGCTTCCAAGAGACAGTTCAGAACAAAACAATTCAAAATAATTTGAGCAAATCCCATCTTTCTCACTTACGCTTCTCTTTCCCCTAATTTTTCATCTGTTCACAATAATTTCAAAAACTTGACCTCTTCTGATACAGGAGGAGAAAAAAATCAGTTGTAAAACTGCTGTTGATCTACACTATATTTTTCTCTTCATCATTCAAGGACATCTCTTTTACTAGAGAACAAGGTATTAGCAGTCAGCTGCATATCAGTCCCACTCCTCAGGAGCTTAGGTGCTCATGTTCTGCTATGGAGTAAACATTTCTTTAGTCTCGATGACGGATTTCTGCAAATTCACCTCCTTCCTTGCAAGACAGTATTTTCTTACAGCTTCTTAGGACTGCATTCTGCTAGGGAGATGTTTGGATGGCTTATGTTGCAGCTATCAGGCCTGTGTATGTGTATGAGAAAAGTACATTATCCTTGCTTCAGGGATCACCACTGCCTGCCTTTATTTATACTCCACTACTGTACCCTCCAGCCCTGTCATTCCAATAGTATTCTTGAAGAGAGCTTGATCCAAAGCACATTACAGAATTGCAAACTCTCTAAAGAGTTTTGTGGCAATGTGGCAAAAATGGTTATAACTTTTGAAATGCTGTGGAAATATTTGCTGGAAGCCAATGAATTTCCCTGTGAAAATGTCACATACAAGTGGAAGTGAATAGAAAACCTGGGAAATAATTCATATTTTCACAAAGACAAAGAAAGAAAAAAAAAGAAAAGGGAAAAAGAAAGTTAAACACCCCAACCCCCTTGACCTGTTGGGTATGCCCAGCTTTATTCAATTCTTTATGACATCCTCATTAGTCCAGAATTTAATGCCAGTGTACTGAGTCTTCTATCTGGAGAGGAGCTTTGAAAGGAAACAGCACAATATGCAGTGCCTGTATGGATCAAATATGCATGTGTTAGTTTTACAGACTGGTGTCAGTGTTGTATTTATTTATTCGGGACAGTGGTGATAATGTGCAAGCCATTCTGCTCCAAGAAAACAATGTACTGGGATCTTTTTTCCCTAAATATTAAATTCTGGTTTACTCAGGGCTTTCTCCACCCACTTTAGATGAGGGAGGAAAAAATCTTGGCAAGCGGATGCTCTGAGGGGGCACATGGAGGCGTGCGTAATCATCTTGCCAGTTTAATTAACAGTGCTTTTGACTGATATGTGTTAATGAGGATAATGTACAGTATGGAGGGAAAGAACCCTGTGTGCTATATTAAAGGGACAGGTGCTGGGCGTATTGGAAAGTTCACTGGAAGGAAATAAAGTGTATGAAGTGACTTAGAAAAGGGAGGGAGAGGAAACATTTCTGAGAGCACTTGTAAGAGAGTAAATCTTTGCACCCAGTTCACGTGCCTTCAAAGTGGCTCATAGAGGAAAACGAGGGAGTGGAGAAAATCTGTCTGTTGGTTGCACAATTCTGCCTAGAGCAGCCAAGGGAGAGTGGCTCCTGCCTCCCTGTGCCTGGTAGACCTCATCAAGTCGTCTCACCTGTGTACATGCTCCCCTGTGCATAAATGTTTGCAAGAGTGGGCCTAAAAATGTGTCACACATTTGACATTCTGTGCTGCTTCTTCTGAAATGACACCATTTATAGTTAAGAGCAATCAATGAAAGATTTCCTTCTGCACAAGGGCCTGATCGTCTGATGCTGCAAGAGCCTCCTGCAAGGTGCTGAGTGCCCTCAACTCTAAGTGAAATCAATACTATTGGGCACTAGCATTTTTAATTCTGCTTATTTATGGGATATTTTTAAACTCTTTCCTATGCTTTGAAAGTAGAATTAACTTTACAAGATTTATTACCAGCCTGAAAAGAAAAGGAAGAATTCGGTGCGGCAAGAATATTTATCTTGAAAATATCCTTGAAGATTGAAGAATCCTATCAGGTCCTTTCAACATTTATAAAATGTATATGTTCTTATAGTCTTAACTTCGACAGAGTTGGACACAAGTATTTCAAAACAAAATCTTCACTTTCAGGAAACCATGGTATTGGTGGTCCAAAAAGGCTAAGTTCTTCTTGAATGTTTCAAGCTGCCACGTGGTGTTATTTTTTTATCATGACCTTATTTATTTTGGAAAAGGACTAGTAAAGTGCAGATATTCAAGTATAAAATAATTTTGTGCTTTCAATATTCACAATTTTAAAGGCTCTATATTTATTTCTGTTTTCAAGTCTTCCTCTTTCTACAAGATTTATATATTTTAAATCAAAACCTATAAATGGGATTTGTAATTAGAGGAAATATTTACAGTATTATTGCTTTGAATACCGTGAAAATTCATGACATGTGTTCACTGTCTTAAACAAAAATCTGATATTGCTGCATTCATAGTGCATTGAAAATTATCTGTATCTGTAAGTATATTTATATTATATATATATATTATGTATATATTTATTTATATTTATTTTTCTGTAATCAAAAGAGAGATGATCATCTGCAGGTAGCCTGTTCAGTCTCTTTGAAAAGAAGAAGCAGAAGCCTCTTGGAAAATATTTCCTCTTCTACCCGGGGCTGTAGCTATATTCTGTGAATACTCTGCCAAGGCTATAAATGACAGAAGAGCTCCACAATCTGGGAATAGGACCAATGGATAGTGCCTAACCTAAGCAGGAGAATAAGGTGTTAGTGTTACTTTTCTTAAAACAAAAAGAACCTCCAAACCCCTGAAAAAAACCCCAATCCCCCATTTTTGTTCTGAAAACTCTGTTCCATGAAAATTCCTGTTTCAATGATAGGAAAAAACCCCAGTGTTTGCCCTCAGAACAATAGCTTTTGTGCAAATTGCCTTAAACTGGTGCAATCCAGAAACCTTGAATATTTTGGAAGCTAGTTTCCTGAGTCTTCTGTCTGTGAGAAACAAAGGCTACCCCCAGAGAGCAGTGGTTTGACCAGTGTCCTTTCAAAATTACTGCTAAGTAAGGCTGGAAAGAAGATAACACAGCTATTTCTTTATTTAAGAGTGATAAATTATCGGGATAGATGTTTGCTTGTTTATTATTTAGGAGTATCCAAACTTTATAATCTGTTTTTCAAAAGAAAAATCAAACTCTGTTTTAGATTTTGATGGTTATTTCTGAAAGTGAGTAAAAGTACCCCAAAATCAGAATGTGAGAGTATTTTCTATTTTCCATATTTTAACAATGTCAGCATTACAAATTTTCAACACTGTAATTCCCTCTTCTCCTTTAAAATTTTATTATGTTTTTTCAACTAGAGAGGGGTTAAAATCCAAGACAATGTTGGCATAAGATCAAATGGGTATAAATTGGTTGTAAACACATCTAGGACAGAAAGAGAAGATTTATAACTAACAGAGGACTGAAGTTCTGGAACAGTTTTCAGATAGGAGCAATGAAGGGTAAAAAAAAATCTAATGGGTTTAAACAAAGAGCTTGATAAATTTATTATCAGAACTATATGACCTGGTTGCCTCCATTAGCCATAAACTGGACCTGATTACACAGAAGTTCCTTTCTGTTTTTGTTTTCTCAAAGAAATTATGCAAGCACCAGTCTTTGTGCTGCAGAAATACAAGGCATTGCAAAATACCCTAAGTAAATACAAACCAAAGCAATCTAGAATCAGCTCTTACCTGTATATGACATCAATAACCTTTAGATAAAAGACAGAAACTGGTATTATATCTAAGTGCAGGCCCCCCAGTTTTGACCTTTTTTACTTCTTTTCTCAAATAAGGCAGATTTCAGACATTAATTTTATTCAATCTCTATTCAAAGCAGACATGAGCAAAAACATTGGCTGAATGTACTGTTATTCATTTTAGGGTCAGTATCTCATCCTCCCTGGACAGCTTTACACATAATAAAAGAACTAACATCCAGCAGAGTTGAAAGCCTTCAATAGATCAAGGATCAGGCTCACAGTTTTAGAATCTGTGCCTCAGCAAAGCATCTGTTTAACCCTACATATGCACTTTGTTCCAGCTGAAGCATATGCCTAAATATTTATGTGATTGCAGACAGACTTCAGTGCATGCTCAAAGTTAAGATCACATCTAATTGCTTTATCAAAATGAAACACTGCTTAACCTACAGGATGCACAGGCTATTAATGGATGATGTTATTTGAATAATCATCAATACAGTGCTCTCAATTATTTTGATTTATGTATTGAAGCTTTCATTATAAGCAAGCATCTCAGAAATACTGTGCGAAGTTAACAGTACAATTATTAAGCCAGCTACATATAAATATGAAGAAAAGAAGGATAAACTAAGAGGAAAAGGAATAAAAGATAGAGACTCAGGTTAAACATTATTATTATGCTCACTGTAACACAGTAGATATTAAACTATATCAGACACCCTGTCTTTTTACCACTAAAATAATGAATGAAAAGTAAAGCACAATATTACACACATTGTTCTTACCCCTTATTATCTAATGATCTTCCATTCTTCTTAATTCAAGCATTTCTGGTGTTGTGTGCTTAACCGTCCTACTCTCACTTGTATCCCTGTTAGTATTGTTTTCCTACAGACCGTTTGTTATGGGATTCAACCAAAATTATATCCTCTGCTAGTAAGATCTTTTCTCTCTTCTTGCCATTCCATTATAGATTTCACTATACTAATTTAAATGCACCTTACATGTTTTCTTCATATACTAGATAACAGTTTTGACTGATTTTACTTACGGGGAAGAACAATTTTGGCTTTTTTTTCTTTTTTTTTTAAATCTTCCTACATGATTGTAGTCTGAGTCTTTCTTCTTTCATATGTACTAGCTGATGTATATTCTGAAATATTTGCGATCAAGTTTTGAAACAGCAGGTGTCAAATTCTCAGACTGAGTATAATAATCATAATAATTTGAAAAAAAACATTGAGCCTCATGGAACTGGTAATAAAGTCAGAGAACTAAATGTGTCATCTTTCAAGGGATGATGCTATTTACAAAATAAATGCTTAATGAACCCAGATCTTGCATTTTTCTTTCACAAGATATTATGCTTCACAGACAATCAGAATAATTTTATTTCTATTGTAAATTTTGCACTTTAACAGCATACAGTCCATCAGCAAATAAAAAAGGTATACATTGCCTTAGAGTTATAGAAATAAGATCTCTTAAACACCCATTGCAATAACTTTTACATTTGCTGTGAACATTTTTAATACACAGAAATAATTATCAATAAAACTACTGTTATGAGGGTTATGGATCAATTATTTGCATATATTTTAATTTTGAAAATGGATTTTGCTGTTGCAGATAATATTAGCACTTCTGTTAGGGAACAGTTTTATAATTAGGCGAATACTGTACCATAAAATACTCATCACCATAGCAATGGTTTTTCATGGGGCATAAGTAAGTTGATAACAGAGACAATACATTTACTACAGAGACTATTGTGGTTGAATAATGTAAAGTTATAACTTCTAGTAAAGCACCTACTAACATAAGAAATCATGGCACAGTCACACTACATATTGACATTAAGAGTAATTTTAATGAAAGACATTAATATTTTATATAGCATCCTCCATACGAAGCATAATAACATCTCAGTGTCTTACAGAGTAGTGTCTCATATACTGCATCTCATCTTGAAGGGTCATGTGTGTGCATGTGTATAGGAATTACTTCAACCACTCCTGAAATTCCTTTATTTATTTATATGTAGTGTTCTAATATTAACCATTTCAGTATCTGAATTGCTACACATCTCTGGAGAGCGGAACAAAAATTTTTTAAAAGCAGATTGCATCCTAAAGAACATTCGAATTCTGACAGCAAAAAAAAACCCCTAGTCTATCCAACTAAGCTCCAGAACAGAAATTCAGGTTGTTAAAATGCAATTGTCTCAATTTGAAATCAGGCATAGCACTGGGGATGGTACTGTGGAAATTATGCAAGGCCTTTAATGGAGAAAAATAGCCCAAACCTTTGTATTATTTCTCCTTTTGACATTTGCTACAGTACAGTCTATGGGAAACACAACTTTGTTTCTGACTTGAAGTAATAATATCGTGCTCTAAGGCACAAACTGGCTGCTTTTCCCCAAATGGTTCTCCCATCTGAGGAGAACATATGCCCGCTCTGCTGAGCTTGTGGTAACAGACCCCCTGTAAGGGGAAGACAACAGAGAAATAAATATTTGCTCTGTACAAGTACTGAGAGACTTACCCGGACTAGAGAGCAAGGAGAGCAATGCATGTGAACATTTGGGGGGACCACAAGTAAGGACAGTAGAGCCTCTCCCACTGATCTCAAATTGACCAGCATCATTAAATACTGGCTAGCAGAAAAAACAGCAGCTCCAAATCATGGCTTCATCTCAGGCTTCGTGCCTGTGAGTCCTACTTCTGAAGTCAATGGAACTTAACTCTTCAGGGGAAACATTCATGGGCATATAATGCTTTAAAAATGGTGTCAGGCATGGCCAGTAACAGATGCAGAACATTTCTGGAGCTGAGATGTTTCATCTCAATGGGAACTCAATGCTTCAATGCAGTAAGTACTCAATGCAGTAAGTACTGCATATAATCATAATAAGACCTGCAATAGTTATTTTCTATTAGATTAACCCAACAATTAAATTAAATCTCTTGGTAGTGACTGGACTGTATTTGTATGAAAGCTTTCTTCTCTTTTCATGGAATACAATCAGTGGCATATTTTGGAGAGGGTAAAGACTGAGGCTTGCTATATTGATAAAACAAACATTTGTGATGGCGTCCATTCAGTTGAATAATACAATTTTTTGTCTAAAATAGCACTGTTGAGAACTCTTGAATTAAAATTTGAAAATAAACCGTTCTGAGATTTGATAGAAGAGCTCTGATTGCAGTAGCTATCATCTGCTATTCAAGGTATTGTGTCCTTAGTTACCTGACCATGTAACAATGGTCATGATATCTGTTCTGAGACTCAAGTCACTGAGAACTGAGGTTGCTTGGTAGCAGGTCACTAAGAGCTTTCCACCTTTGAATTCTTCTGACAGCATCTTCTCATTATGCCTTGTTTAAAAATTATTTTATACTTATGATTTCACAGAATCCCAGGGTATGTGGACACACTCTACTCTAATATCTTATTATCTTTCTTACATTGTGGCACCTAAACCTTCTCCCAGCACTGGAGGTGAGGCCACCCCAGCTCAGAGCAGAGCAGGACAATCCCCTCCCTTGCCCAGCTGGCCATGCTGGGCCTGATGCACCTCAGGACACTCTTGGCCCTGCTGGCTTGCCAGGGCACTGCTGACTCATATTCAACTTTCTGTCAACCAGGAACCCCAGATTTGTTTTGTAGGTACACGAAACTTTAAATTATGGAGCATGGTTTCCCTTGAAATTATCCCCAAGGGGTTTGTAAGCTACTGTGTTTTAGTTTTGCTTAAGCAAATTTAAATTTTTTATAGCATGGGAGGATTTGATGCATATGTAGTACCTGTGTTAGTGACACACTTGCAAAATATCATCAAGAAAGGAGTGGACTTGTTATGAAAGTAGAGAACTAGTTGTGTATTGCATTTGTCTTCTGGTGCTTCTAAATCCCTTATGTCTAAAACAAAACAAAGGATTGAGCCAATTTCTTCCATGCTGAGATTTTTCATATATATTGGCAAAATAATATTGGATGCATAAGGGATTCTTGAAGCAGAATCCACATGAGGAACCTAGGCCTATCATGACTAATGGATTTTTTAAAAGAAACACACTAATGCAAATTATCTCAGATAATTCTTTAAGCATTCTATTTAGAAGGCAGGAAATCACACAAGAATTTTTACTGCATACCACATAAGCAGGTTGACATTCTAAAAAAGACATGGTTTGTTTCAGCCCTGTGCCTTTTTATTATCACATCTTATTACATTATTGTTTGAGATAAAAATCACACCTTGGGCATTTGAATACACTCAGTTTCACCTCCTTCCTCACAGGTGTCCCTCGAGGTACATTGTTATGTTACAGTATCACACTCCTTGTCATGTCTTATTGCTTACTTGCAGATTGCGGTAATATTTTGAATACTGACAGAGTGGGCACAGCCTCTGAGCATCAGCACCAGTTTGCATTAATGTAATGTGCCACTGCACCAGTCCTAAAGACAACAAAAGCAAAAAAAAAATCTGCAAAAATGTACTGAGGACATGTAGCCCACTCTGCAGTATCAATTTATCTATTTTTGGTATGACTGTGAGAAACGTCCCTGTCACCTTGGCGAGAAAACAATATGGGCTGAATGAAAAACTTTTGGGTTCATCAGCTGCTCGGGTTCAGTGCAGTCACTGTCAGACACTGAGTCTCAGCCACTCTGCTCTGTGGCTGCTGCGGCTGGAGGAACAGTGACGATATAGGAGGGAGAAGGTGTGATCCACAGCTGTGGATATTCCCTGAGCAGCATCGGGTGAACCAAAGCTTGAGACTGAGGTTTCTCTGCAGTGAGTGAGAGGAAAGAGGCAGTTTCCACTTCTTTCTGGGAAGGCCATACTGAAGGGGTGCTATGGTGGAGGTGGTGTTGGGGAACGTTGCCTGTTGTGGTTAGTAGGTTTGAAGAGGTGAGATTTCAGAAGGAAATCAGAGATTTGGGGTGTGAAGGAAAGTACAAAAAAAGAGGAGTTATAACAATCTCTCCTGTAATTCAGGGACTTTATGCCAAATGAAAGAACATAATGATGTATGCAAAAAGGTTAGAACAGTGTAAAGGAGAACAAAAATTAAGAATTTCCTGTTGAAGAAATGACAGACACCAATCTTAAAATTCCTCCTTAGATCTGGGTACAGCAGATGCTGCAACAGTTGAAAGGAGAAGTAGGGCAGCAATATGAAATGTGGAAAGACTGGCAGTAGTATCCTGGGTGAGGATATCTGGGATGTGTCCTTCATGTTGGCACATTCCTGTGGGCCTGATCACCAAGGTCTCAATGTCTCCAACCAGTAAAAGCCATCAGATCTGGGATACCATATGTGGGAGCATCCAGACCTGGGAGGATTGTATCCTAGGTAAGTGTAACACAGCCCAGAGACCTGTGTGGCAGCTTGGACATGCAGTTGCAGTTTAAAAGGTGATGAGGATTTCCTCAGTGGTTTTAAGGGTCTTTTCAGTCTAGGAGCAAGAAGATTTCAGAAGTGCTTAAAATGATATAGAGTCATAACCCAGATGGACTTTAAATGTGTAAGTGTTGGCAGCAGCAGGGGAAGTGTGATGGAAAAGATCACTTCAAATGGGCACTTTAGGGACATGAAAAAGCAGCTTCTATGGGGCAGGAAAGAGAAAATAAAGACTTTCAATTAGCAAAAAAAAAAAAAAGTTGTCTGTCAGATCATAAGTACATTAATGGGCTTTAACACTATTAAAAAAAATCAAGTTTTGAAAATGGGCCAAATTTGTACACATTCTTCATTCAAAAATTTCAGACTAGTCTAGTGAATAAAAATGAGACTGACAAAGTCAATACACCTGAGCTGTTCAAACTCTAGCCTAAGTTTCTAACGCAGCGTGTAAAAGGATGGCTGATTGAAGTGACCACATAGCTGGGATGTGTGATTTTTCTTTTGAGCTCTTCAGAAATAGATTTCTACTTTCGATTCTACAATTGCAGTTGTTAGAAGATCCATCAATGGGTGAGCTGTCACAGAGAAGGACATGGTCTGGTCCACAGAGTATGGTAGAGATGTAGCTATATAGCTGGCAATTAATGCTGAAGGCGTTGTACAGTTGGCTCTTCTGGGATAGTAAGTATAAACACAAAAAAAAATCTCAGTATGAAAAGCATGATTTGCTTTCGTCTGGCTTCGCACACATGTCCACAGTAATTTTGAGTTGGATTTTGCAATGCTTATCTTTGTTAAATTGTGCTTCTTTTTTCTCATAATCAATAGAATTCAAATATATACATTTCAAATATGTACATTTTCATCTGCTTGTGGTTTGATTTGTTTCAAAATAAACTTGTTGCCTTTCAACCACCCTGATTATAGTCAGGAGAGGAAGCAGTAGCAGTGGTGACTGTGGTCATGAAGAAATTTGAGAAAGTAATGGAGACCCTACAGCCATCCCAGCCTCGGATTTTACTGAATACACCTTGTGACAGTCGTTGGCAGTTGTATTTTGCTCTGTTGAGTAAGAGACGCTTGTGCTCCTGTTCTGCATGAGGAAATGGAGTTCACATGACTTCGCTGCTAGCTCTCTGCAAATTTAGGGCAACTCTAAGTCATTGAATAGTTTGTTAACTTCAGACAGCTTTATCTATTCATGTTGCATGAAAGACACCCATACATGCCACAGTGGTGTATTTTGGTTTGGATTTAAATGCTGTTGATGCCCATGCAAATAGAAAGCAGCTGAGGGCCCCGAATGATCAGAGAGCATGCTCTTGCCCAGACCTTGGGAGGCTTAGGTAGGTAGGTGGCTCAACAGTCGTGAGATGTGGGACTTCACACAGCAGACACAGCTCTTCTACCATTAATCAGAAGCCAGAAATAAAAAGGGCCTCACAAAGTTTAACCTGGCAACACTGCTTGAGGCAGGAACAAAGGTTTAGCTGTACTGTCGGGATCTGTCTTGACACTGTTATGTACTTCCAGTTGTGGGAGGTCATTTTAGTCTACCTGAAAGGGCAGGAAGGTGGCCCAGACTCTGCTCAGCAGAAAAAGCAAAGTTGTAATCATTGCAAAAGCTCCTTCTTTCTTTATTTTCATTTTTTTTCTCTCTCAATCATACACATTTCTTTCCCCCCCATTTTTGGGTCACACATGTCTGCAGGCCGTAGAGAGTTGAGACGCAGCCTGGGAGATGAAGAGCTTATGGAAATGAGCTCTCCTCCTCCTCCTCATGCAGACTGCTAATCCTGATTCAACAAGATTTTTAATTCCCCATCCGTGGCTGTGCAAACAATTTGCTGATCCCCAAGAGTTGCTCCAATCCGAAGCTGGAGTAACTCTCAGGTGCAGCTGTGAACAGGATTTTGGTTAAAGTCAAGTCCATAAATATTTGCCTAATATACCAGACTCTTTAAGCACCAAATAAAACAAGCCCAGGCTGGGGAAGGACTGAGGAGTGGGAGAAGGAGGAAGAGAAAAATACCCCTAAGTTTTTAAATACCCATTTAAATACTTTTCAGTACTGCTGATTTTTTATGTAACATTGGCTTTATTTATGTATTTATGTATTTTGCTTTGATGGGGGATTATTTTTCTCACTGCAGTTTTCTTTTGATTGATGCAATGTGCCTGCTCACTTTCAGATATGGCTGGAGAAGAAGCAGCATAAGTTGGGTGACTGTATTTAAAATGGGTAATACCGACTGGTTTTAAACTTTAATATTTCACATAGACATTTAGTTTTACAAGTAATTTATTTTCTGAGATGCAAGTTTCTGCCTGGACAGTGTTGATTTTGAGTAACTTGATGTTCATTTATCACCTCTGCATATTAATATTATTTGGACAATGTAGTTTCAAAATACCTTATTGCTGCTGGATTCTGTAATAATAATTAAGGAAATAAAGTGAACTCCTTTATATCAAGATTTTTTTTCCTCATGATGCTTTTAACCAGTATATTCTTCAGAAAGAAAAACAGCAGCCTCTATTACATGAGACAACTCTGTTAATCATGAAAAACGTAAGCTATAAAATGGAATAATTTGTAAAATTGTGAATGTTTCCCAGTTAAAAAATATACAGCTTGTGTCAGAATGACAGTTGATATAAATGGACATTCCTCCTTCAACTTTAAATCAACTTTGCTAATTTACACCCATTGAGAATCCTTCCCTTCCCTGATGTAATTTTTTTTTGAACCTGGCAAACAAAAGCTCTCATTTTAAATCAGATGCCTCTGAAAATTACAATCTTAGTAAAAAGAAAAACAAGCAAACAAAATTCCTCACTTCAAGTCCTTGAAGAGAGTTGACATCTCTCTTTGATTGCAGTATGTTTAATTGAACTCCTGAGTGATTCTTCAGAAAAGAACAGACCAAGCATATTTGGATTTGTCACTGAGTTACTTCTTTTTGAAGACAAATCTCAGCAGGTTTTGAACCAGGACAAAAAAAAGAGACGTTGAATTCAACCATCCTTATTGTACTAATATTTTTTTTAAAGAGACATGAGGCGTATTTAACTATAGTGAAAATGTGACTGTGAATCAAATGTGTCCAGAGCTTTATTCATCAACATTATGCCACCAAACAGATATACCTAGTAAAGATATATTTAAGAATATTACAGAAGTGCTGGGAGAAGAAAAATATGCTTCCAACACTTACTTGTAACATTTAAACCTTGATTATTGGTGCTTAATATTGCCAATTCTTTTGAGTTTAAATTTCAAATATACTTAGGTATAGAAATAATTGTGATGTCTGCTGTCTCAACATGGTCTGGATTGGTGATGGTACTTAGCATGCATAATATTGCTTAACAAAAATTATCATTATTTTATTAGATCTAGAGATATTAAATGGTCATAAATGCATATTATTCAACATCTCGCTGTCTTACTTTTTTAACTAGAAGGAATATTGTGGTTTTTATTTTAAAAAATAAAAATCATTAATGATGATTAAACATTTATTGTGATTTGACCTTGATATTCTTGGGTATAAAAGTGGTTCAGGGACCTGGTCTAGTAATGAAAAGCAGATTCCATGAAAATCTAAGTAAAAAAGAGTCAGGTTACATCTGTCTAATTCCTGCCATGGCTTCTAGGAATTGGTAAAAGCTCTAGGTTGACATAAAATAGAGTTCATATCTTTTAACAGTATAAACTTGATCTGTAATGGTTTAATGGTCACATGATTCTCTGAAAAAAATACTATATTTAGTCCATAAACCACCAATACCATATTGGTGGTTTATGGAATAAAATTGTATAAAAGAGATAAAATACATACCATACTCACAAAGAGATAACATAGCTCATGATTGTAAATGGTAAAATACTTAACATAAATCTGTAGAAATCCTAGCACCCATATAATAAATTCATATGTTCGGGTCTTTTTCAAAGTTTTATTTTATTTCAAAAATAAAAACATTTTATTTTTTCTTTCTGAAGAAATGTGACAGTGAAAGTCACTTTCCTTGCGACTAGTGACTCAGTTCTCAACCCAGTGTCATCCTAGAGCAAGCTGCAGAAAGCAAAATGCAGACCTGTTGATCTCTCCTCTAGTAATTTATGAGGCCAAACTTTTAAGGTATCAATTAATAGAACAGTTCCTGCTAAGTCCCATGAGCAAAATGAATGAGACTTGGCCTTCCATTAATGAAAGATGTCACATTAAGTAGTGTAAAATATGTGGCAGGGGGTTTGAAATTCCTGGGAATTTCATATGGAGCAACAAACACATTGCAAATATCTCTTCCCAGGTTCCTGCTTTGGTTCTGATTCTGTATCTTTTTTATAATCAGAATTGCCACATCCCCTCTGGATAAGAGAAGAGAGCGCCCTTCTGATCACCAGGCTTGCATTGCACTGATCCTCATCCAGGAGAACTCGGCAACTTTGTTTCTTGTACAGGGAGCTTTGTGTTTCAGAGCTGGTGTTTCTCACTCCAATACCACTGAAGACTTCTGTGAAGAAGCACACTTTACTTTCTTAAACTTCTATGGAGAGCTATTTACTCCTTACTGCTTTTCTTTTTTCAGGAGTTTTTTCAATCTGGTTTCTGACCAGGGTAATCATGTCAGTACTGAGGTTTTACCCTAAGGGCTCTGATACCAATAAAACCTTTGAAGTTCATCTCATTGTGCCTTAGTGTGTTCTGCCCTGTGCATTGGGTCTGGCTGAGATTTTTCTCAAACAATTATTTTTATCCATGGCAGCCCTCAAGTGCTGTGCTTTGCATTTGTAGCTAGAAAAGTGATCAACAGCAGTGTTTTGGCTACTGCTGAGGAGTGCTCCAGCAGCATCAATGCTGTGTCTCCAACATTCCAACCCCCAGCTCTGCCAGCAGGCTGGGACTGGGAAATCTAAAAACATGTGCTGCAGCCCTGCTGCCTGGGAAGTGGTCAGACAGCGCTTGCTGATGGGAGGTAGAGAATAAAATCTTTGTTTTTTTCTTTGATTGTGGAAGGACAGCCATTGACTTTTACTTTACTGAACTGCCTTCTCTCAATTTATGAGGTTTTTTCCATAATATTTTCTGTCCCTTTTTCAGATGAGAAGGGAAAGCAATAGAGCAGTTTGTGGGACTTGGAATACGGCCAAGATCAACCCAACTCACCCTGATCAATTTACTATGCCCTTTTGACAGGAGTTTTGCTGCCACTGCAATGCCTTGGAAGGCTATTCTAGACTACTCTTCCTACCCACCACCGTCTATGAAAGTTTTGACCTATTTAATTTTTTTATTAATAATTATCTGGTGGGATTGAGTGTCCTTTTTGTTGCTTCTCTTTGCCTTACAAATTTAAAAGCCTCTTTGGGGTTTTCTAAATTTCTTGGTGGCTCAGGAGCCTCAGTCATTCAGCCAGTATTCTTGACTTCCCCCAAATCATCTTCGTAATCAAACTGCATAAGGTTTAACTTGAATCAGAGAATAATGTTGGTTGGAAGGAATGTCTGGAGGTCATCTGGTCCAATTTACTGGTCAAAGCTGAGCTAATTTTAGAAGATTCTAATTCTCAGGGTTTTTGGCCTATATTCTATGACCATAAGCTTTGTACATTTAATTAAGTTAGACATAATCAAGATGCAGTTAAAACAGTGAAGACTCTGCAAAGGTGCTTGGGAACGTATAGACAATCCTTTTTTCCTCCTGCATATTAGATAATTTCTGCCACATGAACCTAACTGTTGTGTGGTGAATTTATCCCATTCACCTGCTTCTAATAATATCTCTAAACGTGAAAATCCAGTGATTGTTTGGGTGGAGAAAGTGTTTGAGATCCCTGATGATTCATTAATCTCTACAGGACTGAGTGACATCTTAAGCATTCAAAACAAAAAACTCAAACAAACAAAAAACCAAAACCAAACAAACTAAAAAAAGAAAACAAAGAGATCCTTATACCTCTTCAGTGGCTCTGGAAATCAGGGCACTTATTTAACTGCTAACTATAAGCACCCACATTTGAAAATACAGGTCATAACTTGATAAGAAAAGTGATACAAATCCCTTTTGCTAGAGTTATAATGTGCTAGGCAAACAGTACACCCCCAAAATGAAGCCATCTGCTTAAATAAGCTGTCCGTGGATTGTGTCTCTCTACACGTATTTTTGTGATCCCAGTGAGGGCAATGCATTTCCATAGCTGGCACAAACCAGTGTTTTTCTCTGTGAGCCACCCAAATTTGAAAGATCTCTGTCCCAACTTGCATTCTGATTTAAAACAAATACATTTTCCTGATGTTTTGGGACCTGTCCCCATTTTGTTACTTTCACGGGTAATACATTACAAATAAACCTACAGATAATATTCAAGTTGTGTCACCTTGGAGAAAGCTTTCACAAAGCATCACAGAGGAAACAGGCACAGATAAAACCTGTGAAGAAAATACAGTAGGATGCACATACACTTCTCCCACTCATTGTTTGCAATTTGCATCATTTTTGCCAGTGTTTGTAGGCAGACCTAGAAAACAAGCCACTGCATAACTGCAAAACATAACCTTGGGACTGAAGCTATTGAAGAGCTCACGACTCCACCTCCTCTCATCAGCTTTACTTGCTGATGGAGAGTGGAATTCTACCATTGTCCAGGATTTTTATGCAAACTTCCCTGATTATCCATGTAGAAAAGCTTCAAGCCAGCTACAGGGAATTCTTTATCAGCTGACACAATTACAGTGGGTAGCAGGCTGGATGCTACTCCAGGCCCCAGTGGACCCAGTGTCTTGTGGTGGCAATGGAGCTCAAATCCCTCAACTCTAGTTTGGGGCAAATTGGAATGTAAGGTGCCTGTCCCACCTTCCAAAGGAATCTCCTCTCCCTCTGCTCTTGACTAGACAGTCATGAAAAAAGTCCCATTCAGTTCTCATGCTGAGAGTTCTTTAGTTATGCAGACGAGGTTATAATAAAATATGATGTTTACACCCAAACATATTCCTTTTCAAAGGTACACATCTTGAGGGAATAGTTGTTTGTTGTTTTGATGAGGACAGTAATTATGATGTGCTGTAGTGAATTCTCTATCCAAGAAAGTTTTTTTGTTTTGGTTTTTTAAAATATTTAATTTGAGAGAGACCTCAGTTCTTTAATGCATCTTAGATGATAAGAATAGCCCTTTCTGACCTTGAAATCCAAAATCTTGACTGAGGACTAAACAATGCTGGCCTGGAACAAGACCATTTCTATTATCTACTCTAATCCATCTCTTGCTGGATGCATCATGCCCATATGCTAGAGTGTATTTTCTTTCATTTGACACTTTTGCCAATTATGGAATTACCCCCTCAACCCAAAGGTTCCTGACAGCAACTGCAGGAGCAAGAAAAAAATTGAGCTCAATTGCTTATGTGATTTTTTTATCAATCTAGACCTAGGTGTGCAGGGATACCCATCAAGTGTATTCAAGTATGCATTTTAGAACTGGCACATTACACTGCTAATTTTCCTCGTCAAAGACAGCAAAAGCAATTACATAATGTAAACATCTGATTCACTTTCATTGTGCAGACTGTATTTTTCTTAACCCCACATTCTTAAAAGCATCTTAATTTCAGTGGAAAGCATATGCATTTGAATAAAGACTATGAGATCAATTCTCTCCATTGGTGCAGTCTTGTTGCTCCCAGTGGCACTAATGGGAGTTAAGCATGTGCATCGAGGGGCAAGTATTCAATTGATGGGTTGAACTCACAAATTGTTTGGTAAGTCCCCATCCCTGTACTCAGCTTCTTTGGTATATCTGTGTAAGTGTGAAGAGGTTTTTAATTAAAAACCCCATATTTCTACCATTCAGTATTCAACCCTACATTTCAATCTAATGCACTATGTAAAGAGATTTATTTATGGAGCAGATGCCCTCTGATGGAAACTACAAATTAGTCTCAAACTGACCTTATCCTGGTTCATATTACAGAAACCATTAGCTTGCATTATCACTGGTTTGCTGTGAAAGGCTCTGGGGCTTTACAAGCATTCCCCATGCTCCCCCTGTCCCTCTGTGTCTCTTTGACATTGTGCCACCCCATTGTTTAGAAATTAAAATATTCAATGTTCCTTGCACCGCATGCAAACAAATGAGCGTTCATGCAACCCATACAAAATAATGGTGTTGACCTTGTTAATAGAAAGATATCCTCCATCTAAGACTAGCTTCCTACTTCAGTAGAGAGCCACTAAATGCTTACCTGTCTTATATAGATATAAATAAGATAATGATAATAAGATAATAATAGATATAAATAAGAGAATAATTTAGGCAAACTTCTTCTGTTGCAAAAACTATATTCCAGCCCACTAAAGCAACAGCAGACACTTCTCATCTGTGGTAAATGCTGTATTGTGCCTGTCACCCTTGTGTTCATCCTGTATTCATGCAGAAGAGATTGAGAAACACTAATACCTGTGTTTGTAAAACAAACCCTGCTATGTTGGTCTGAGCCACCTCACACAGGCATCCCCGGGTCCTCTGCAACATGCCAGCAGTGTAGAAGTGACTCCTGTATTCCCATTTTAAGAAAGATCAGATTCTAGGGTTCTTCCTGGAAGTATCCTGCTTTCTTGGTCACCTGGACTCTTTCACCTTGTGAGATTTATTCATGACAGGGCAAGAGTCTGTTTGCATTGAATATTCTGTGAGGAACCATCTATGAAAGATTGTATAGAAGGGTCGTGCTGTTTCCAACCCTATGCCAACATAATCTCTCTTCCTCACAAAAGCAGATTTTAATTTGGGTAATAACATCTTTTCCTCAATGAACAATTCTTTTGGGTGGAATTCAGACCAGTGCAGAGGCCTTGAGAACTTAATTGGTGCACAGGCTCTTTCCTATGGCTCTTCAAATAGTGCTGGATTTCACCCTTAATGAAGTATTGAGTGGGCTGCCTATGAGTCTCAGGGGAAAATGTATTGGTGTGCTCTGGCACTATTGCTCCCACTTTACGTAAACCCACTCCAGCTTGCTCCATGCTTCTGGCTTGGTGCCTAGCTTTGCAGACAAATGTCAACCTGCCAAATATCTTCCATTTGCATTCCAGCCCATTTCAGAGACCATCCAAACCAAACAAACAAGAAAAAAAAAAGAAGAAAAGAGAGGCAGTGACTTGTTGAATTTCCTTCCTTGATCCCTTAGGGAAAGGGGTTATTACTGAGTGTTGTTGCACAGGAACCACTGTGAAGAATACATGAATGGGAGGATGGGAAAGAGGCATAAAAAAATGCCTTTAAATCATAAAACTGTCAGCGAGCTTAAAAACATAGAGCAACGTTTCAGTCTCAAAGCCAATGTAGGAACTACCGTACATGTTATGGTTTCTCAGGGATTTACTTAAGGTTATACCTTTTTCTTTCTGCATTCATCAGGTAGCAGGCACAGCTTTCGGTGGACAAATTAATAGATTCAGAGGAAAATTTATTTCTTAATATATGAACATATAGTAATGTATAGAGTATTAATTTGTGAATATGAAAGGGTTTTCAAGCACTGAATACTGTAAACTAGTAGCTGTACTGCTTCTGCTTGAGACAAGCTCTTTAAAGTGTAATTCTCAGGAGAAACTAATTCTCATGTTCTGAATAGTCCTCTTGAGCAGCACAGCTGACTAGATAAGGAATTGAGGGACACCAGTTTCCTTACTGAGATAGCTTGGGTTTACCACTGGGGAAATGAGCCTAAGAGCCTTACTCAACTTCCCAGTAGAAGGAGGAATAAATGTTACTGCAAGCCTGTGGCTGCATACATTATGTCTGACAACCAAATGCAAACAAAAGACATTTGTCAGGGTTTGGAGCTGGCACAGAGCACCATGCTGGATAAGTCTGAATTGGACAAACTAAAGAATTGGACAGCTGTGGGGGTGAATCGCTGATACATGCTGTAGTTGCTTTCATGGCTGGGCATTTGAAAAGAAACAAAGCTGCTAACTCTTGAAATGACCTTTTACACCTGGCCTGCATGTACAGGAAACTGCTTGTGTGCAGGCAGCTGGAACTTATGCTGTTGTGTGAAGCTGTAGCAGGCAGCAAGATAACCTGCCTCGGCTCCCTGCAATATATCCTGCTTTGCATTTTCTTCCTAAGCACCAGTTCTACCTAGATGCTTTTACTGTTGAGCTGATGGGATGGCGATCCTGTTCAAGTCCCTTTATGTTTCTGAAAAAACAGTGATAACCAGAAAAGAAACTCCTGGGTGGATTTGGTCAATTCCTGTTAGTAGCTTTTAGTACACCCTCTGAAAAGCCTCGAAGGATCTTCTTCTAGAGGGGAACCTCACAATTTGTCTCACAGATAGGCAGCTGAGGGCCTGTGCAAACTTACCACTTAGCCTCTACCCACATGAAGTAGCTCCCTGTTAGTCACTGCTCTTTTTAAAATTTTATTCTTTACTCTGATAATTAAAATATTACCATTGGGAAAAAAACTTCATCCCCTCTGACCACTGCAAGTAAAGATGATTATGGTATAAACTGACATCGCAGATGCTGAACAAAAGCCACATGCCACCAACAACTTAGCAAACTGACTTCCTGCTTAAAAGCATCATAACACATGCATATTTAGCTAATTAAGCTACAAAATAAATAATTATCCAGTGTAAGAGTAAGAGGAAGAAAAAGAAGATGGGTTAAAAGGCTACAGACAGACTTTTTTTTCCTCTGGAAAGATAACTAAATCTTTTCAGCAGGAACTTACTAGCTCTATTCATGATTTTCATTTAAGACTGACTACTGAATGGTTGCTAATTGCATGCATCCACTGGAAATGGCAGTGGCTGTTAGCTGTGATCTTTCTGATCTTTCAGACTGATGAACAGTCTGCCTTGTCCACCCTCGCTGCAGATGTTTTTCTTCCTTGAGAAATTGCGCAGGAGTGTGTAAGAGCAAAGAGGTGCCTGGCTGTGCCTCAGGAGATGGCTCAAGGCTCACTCCTCCCCAGCTTCCCTGGGTGGTCTTTGGCAGTGACCCAGGGCTAAATTCGGGTGAGGAGAGGGAGATTTTGAGTCCTGTGAGACCACCCTTCCAGCCCCCACTCACCTGCCACCTACCCAGTGTTTCTCATTGGGATGAGGAGATCCCCTAGTGCCTCTAGGTCTGGGCAGGCCACCAAGTGTCTTAGTCCCAGGTAGCTCAGTGCCTAATTCCTGCCTGTCTGGCTGGGGATCTACAGATCAGGTGTTATATCGTGTGTGGTCCCCTCAGGGGCTCAGTCTGCCAGGTGACCTCAGACTGCACACAGCCACCAGAGGAGCAGTGCTACCAGTCCCACAGTGAACCCACAGCTTGGGACCAGGAGACTTTAGCGGGCTTTCCTGCTGTGCCTGAGAGCCTTTGAACCCTCGTCACTCAAAACAGGGGAAAGGGGGAGGTGCTTTCCTCATCTTTGCTGTGGAAGCTGTTCACTTTGCATCACATAATAGCAGATTCATTAGCAGATTCATTAGTAAGAGGTAGGGAGATAGCAAGACCAAGTATGACTCCCTGGCAGTTTGGGGCCCTCACCTGGAAGGGAAGGGTGCAGACCCAGGCTGCTATCCCTGTTCTAATAACTATTTAAATGTTTTATCCAATGGCTGTTTAATATAAATCACATAAATACATTGAAACAAGAGACTGGAGCCCAGGTATCCTTCCTTCCAGGTGAGTGCCCTGACTCATAGGATAGAGATTCATGCTCAGTCTTGCTTTCCCTTTTTGGCCAAATGAATCTCTAGATGTTTCTTGCGAAGTGAAACTGATTTGGAAGGAGGGACTGAAGACTCACACAAGCAGCTTCCAAGCCAGGAGCAGCGGGCATGCAGGGATCCTCCAAAGATGGCAGCATCTCCCAGCTGAAGCGTGAGTGCTGTGACCCTGTCTTGCACAGGAATGGCCACAGGGGAAAGAATACGATGTGGGGAATCCCTGCTCTCTCCCTCTTCCCTTCAAAGGAAGTTGCCTAATCCCAGGGGAAAGTTTGGCTTTGACCTAAATCGAGCCATGTAAAGCCGTGAAGAGGGTGAATCTGTTTTCCTCTCAGTGCAGTTCCAGGTGGGGACATCATATGAAGGCTATGTCATGGGATGAAAACTAAGACATGCACCCTTAAGCTGCCAGATTCTGCAGAGATGATTTTGCCTTGCACAAACTCACCTCCATCTCCTTGTGCCTCAGTTTCTCATGAACATATTTCTCCTACTGTTCATACAGCCTCTTTATATAGGTGTCCACCTCTCTTACAGTGAAGATGTACATCTTCTAGTAGTGCAAAGTGTTCATTTCAATCAAAGATTTTTATGTATTTTCAGACTTGGTAATAACAATTAGTAACAAAGAATTCTTTCCTCAAAGTAAAATTCCTAGAAATAGGTAACAGAGAGCATGTTTGGGCATTTTTTTTCAATACAGGACAGTACTCAAGCTTGAGCTAGATTCAGTGAAAGAAGATCAGACCCTAAAGATTTGTTTGCTGAGCCATAATCATCAGCCTGAGGCTGCTAACCTAAATTATCTTATTCCAGCACTTCTTTTGATTTGGCCTAAATGAATTGACTCTATGGTAAATAGATGCATACGGAAACATAGGTTTCTCGTAATAAAATAGGGTACTAAAATATTATGGCAAAATGTTTGTTTGGGTAGTGAGATCATACACTTGCCTAGATTCATTCACTTGAGTACTGAATGTTTTCTCAAATATCCCCTAGTGCATATCTGGCAAGATCTCAAAACATTCTTAACGCAAATTGTCTTCGGTCAATAAATACCAGAACAGAAGTGTCCTAGAGAAGAAGATTTATGAAATGAGCAATACAAACACACCCATAAATCAGAACAGGAACGCTTTCAGGTAGCACAGTCGGCATTTATGCAAATCACAGTAAAGGCAGAAATACACATTTAGGACTTTTAACCAATGACTTACCCTTCAGTATCTCACATTAACTAAATAAAACCCCAGAATTTTCTTAGTGAACAAAACACATGATCACAACTACCTCGACCGTACTGTTTTATCTGTAGATAATAATTTGCTTCTTCCTTATTTTCCCTGAATTGGTGAATTGGATGTTTCAGATTTGTAATTAGAATATCAATAAGATTTCAAGTATTGCAGTCTTAGTTCACTGCAAGTCTGTATTTTCTGAAGAGAAAACGAAACTACTGGCATTGGCAGTAAATTGCCTGTTGCCCTCTTCCTTTTCCTCCTGGGCTGCCTTAGCTCTCCTAGTCTGGCATGTAGATTTAGAGCAGGGCAGGCAGTGTGACCAGAAGGTGTGTGTGAGGTTAGGTGAGCAGCAGAGTCATTACCAATAAAAGGAATGCAAGGGAAACAAGGCAATGCACGAGGTGTGTAGTGACTGGGCTGACTGTGGTGAAGGGAGATGCACAGGAACTCCAAGCAGAGCTCAGCAGCCCATCAGGACACAAGGAAGATTAAAGCAGGTGTGCATATTAATGTGTGAGACATGTAGGCAAAGGGACCAGATAACTGCCTTTGCAGTTCCAGCAGCTCTCACAATCCCCGAATTCCTGTGCTATCACCATGTGAGACATGGTTTTGAAGCAGAACATAGTCACATGGCAACCTTATATTTTACTGCTTGTGGGTAATTTTCTTGTCCTGTCAGAATCGAGTAACTTTGTCTTTGCTATCAATGTGTGGTCTAATGCATATATCATGTCAGCGCTGCACCAAGCTGACACACGCATTAGATGCACTGACAGTAAACAGGAAGTAATCCAAAGTTATTAGGTAGGAAAAATATAAAGAAGCCTGTAAGCTCTTACACTGCAAAGCTATCAGGAACTGCAAAGTTTTTTCCTTCTTGCTTCTCAATATTGAAGACGATAAATATACTTATTAAAAGGCTTTGTTTTCAAAATCTGTAGAAGTAGAAACAGCTACAGATCCCGATGCTGAAGAAAATTGGCCTAGGTGAATTTTCACTTCACTGAAGCTGGCGTCAAAACACCCATTGGCTGTCCTAAATTTGTCACTGATTAATGACTTTACTTTGAAAAGGGATTAGAATCTCTTTTACTATCTCACTACAAATTGGCATTTGTCCTCTTATATAGGGCTCCATATTCTCCCCGTCTAGTAACTTTTCACAGCTGGAAACTGTGTTCTAACTCTAAAGCAGGTTTTAAAGTTACTGCTGTTTTATCTGTAATCAACTATTTTTCTCTCTTTTCAAACCACTATATAACTGTACAATTTTAAACAATTGTCGCTGGAAGGTGCTCCAGCCCTGTAAATATCAAATTACCTGAAAATTTGTCTCTTTACCTCCTTCAGAATTAAGTAAATAGTCTTTAATTTGCCGAGAGCTAGTCCTAGAAGGTATTTGTGAAAGCCATTGTGACAAGGTAAGGGTGGATAAGTCCTATGGCATTTGAAGGAAGAAAGATGAGACGAGGAAAAGCAGTAATCTTCAGGCAAATAAAAGGCAGAAGATTTGGCTGTCCCTGTAGGCACTTTGGTGTGGCCTGTCACCACAAGATCTTTCAAAACCTAGTTTAAAGAAAAAAAATCGGAAATCTTTACACTCCTATTCAAGAACACTAAAATTAAGAGAGATTATTGCCCTACAGTTCTTTGAGGACAGAAAGATATTTTTATGAGGAAAGACAGCTTTTAACTTTGACAAGACCATTATTCAATGGTGCCAAATCTTCCACCACATTTTAGAGACACTAGGAGGGTTTTGTAAAATAAATTCACTTTCTTAGGATCTTGACACCTTGGTAATCAAGTCAATACAACGGCAAGACGGGAAAACATAAAACAATGGAAACAAACAGTTTAGAAATTAGGAAACATAGACCATTTTTTTCAAAGATCTAATTATCCATACTCCCTTACATTACCTAGAATTCCTTCAAGAATTATTAATATTGAATCCAGACTTCCCTAGTCTGAAGTCCTGAGTTTTAAAAGTCCATTGGATGCTTATTAAAGACACACTTGTACATTGAAAATTCTCCTTTTTGTGTGTAAGAAGGTGTGGGAGTACATTTTGTGCTTGTGTAGTTGAGACCTGGACTGAAAAATAGTCATGTACTGCCAGCAATCCATGTGAGTTAGGTCAGATTTTAATCTCTTTGTACAGGGGCCATGTTTTTTATCTGGTAGTGCCTACTTCACTTCACATGGTGGGGTAGGGTAATCAGATAGGGTATCTTTAATCTGTGATCTAATACATCTGCATGTAGGACATTTGCCGTATTAGCAGCTTTTGTAAAAGACCCTTTTCCTCTCTGGAACCTCTGAAGCCTGTCTTTTATCATTCACACCACGTCTGCAAGAGAAGGTCAAGTATAGACTATGGAAAGACCATCTGATAGTGGTGAATTTGAGGCAGCCTGGGCAGCCCAGCCAAAAAACACAAGAAAATTAAATCAGAGTAAAACTTGTTTCCATTCCAGCCTTGGGCAAAGCACATTGCCCATGGCTGAGATGAAAGAGATCTTGCATGCTGCAGGATGCCTGAAGCACTTGTGGAAACATATGGAGCAGGGGCAAGTTTTAGTACCCTCCCTAATGCTATGGTAAGGATTCACAACTTACAGGTGAACTTGAGTGTTAATTTGAGGGTTGTGAAGTGGGTGTCCTCTTATCTGAAGTTCAGCCAAATCATCATGAGCTGGAAATTCCAGTGACTTTAAGCCCTCACAACATTCCTGCTATTAGTGTTTTACCACAGTGGACTACTTCAAAAAACCTAAAAATATGCAAAACCCCTTTCAAATCCCACTGAACTCTGTTGGAGAAAAGGCCTGAGTGAATAACAATGCTTTGGGTTAAGTTTTAGTTAAGGCATGGTATGATTCTCATTACAGTTTGGTCTGGGCAAACTGGTTCAAGTAAATGATCTTGTGTTTCCAGCTTTGCAAGCTCTTGGAAATACTTTAGTCTTTTTCCCCCCTTTCCCTAAATTTAGTTTAAAAAGAAAAGAAGGGGAAAAAAAAGGCTGTACTCATGGCTGGAGACACTTTCATGCCAACTTTCACCCCGGAGCAAATTTTTCATGCCTGAGTTATAAAAACCTCAGAGAAATAAGTGCTGATATGTTAGGTAAACATCAGAAGACCTTGAACTACAATTTTGCAAGGGGTGTTGTGAACCTGACAGGACAAAAGATTAATCAGACAAAAGCCTCTCTTCATAGCAGTTCATCTTAGCAGGGCTGTGGTGTCTTTTGGTGGGTAGGATACAGACGCAGGAGACAGAACACTTTGCTTCTGCTCATGTTTCAGCTTGCTGAGTGACCTTTAGCAAAATGCAGTATCTATGATACCCATTTTTGCAAAGATCCTTGGATAAAAAATGCTGTGTAGTTTTAAAATATTGGCGTGCATTAGCATGCAGGTTTGCTTTCCAGGCCCATTCTCTTTTCAGACTTTTATACTGTGGAATTAATTACTCGCAAAAGCGTAAAATATTTTTGGTTTTTCTGTGTGTTCCTCCTCCTCTCTCCCTTTCTTAGCTCTTATAAACTTTCTAAAAATATGCTGCAAGTGTAACTTATCCTGGGTATAATTCCAGAGATGAAGCTACTTAGGAAGTAATCTTGTAGAAACATAAGGTGAGTTTCTGGATGTTATGAGTATGGTGAAAGTAAGGGATTTGTGGAGAAGATTTCTTGGTCACTTGGTTCCTACATTTTTCATCACTGATTCCTGAAGGAGAGACACGGTGGCTGATGCAGATGGCATCTGCTATACGTCCAGAACATTAACTGCTATGGTTATGTTTAGAAAAACTTATCAGAAACACAATGTTTTAATCACTAATAAAGCCTGTGGAAAATCAAGAACACAGAAGACCTTTGTGAATTGAAATTAATAATGTTTGTACAGCTTCAGCTATTTTCCAGTGGACTGGAATATTGCATAAGGATATTATACAAAAGAAACGTTGAATGGAAATGCTTAATGTGTAAGGACCTTTTCTTCTTTTTTTCTCCTTTCCTTCTGTTTATAGACTGTCACATCTGTTTGAATGTTGCAGGGAAACTGAACATCCACCTCTTTCTTTTTCTTTTTTTTTTTTCTGGTAAGAAAACAACCTGAGGAATTAAAAGACTCTTGGCCTTGTCTCTTATTTGGCTCTTATTTTATAAAATGGTCCTTTTATATACCCACTTGAACAACTGACATGCTCATTTAGAAGGGTGTAGGAATGATTCACCCCTAAGAGTAAGGAAAAGAAAAAGAGAGATGTATCCACATCAGCTTTGTCTCATTCACAACTATTAAGCATGGTAATAGTGGCTGATTTATTGTAAACATCAGTTTGCAGTTTATTAATGCTAAATTAAATTACTTTTATTTCCTCTGCTTATTTTTCACTCCAAAGAGACAAATGTAGCTAGATGATTCATTGATTTGCATCGATACTTTGTAACAAAAATAAATAAAATTGCATGGATTAAATGAAATACATTTAATGTCATTTGGAACAAAAAGAATAAGACAAAATAGAAGTAAACTTGGTTAAGTAAACTAATTAACCATTTTCTGGGTATACATTTTGGGTAATGTGAAGATGAGCCATCTTTCACGTTAAACAATTGGCTTTTCTCTAATTAACTAGAGCACTCAGAATGTTCTTGGTGTGTGGGTTAACCACCATGTTATTTAATTCTTCACTCCCTGCACACCATTATATTTTTCTCACTGGGGCAATTTAAAAATATATATGTATATATGTTGTGATTTTTTTACTGTTTCTCTTGCTAAAACACAACTTTACAACACTAAAAATGTTTACTATTTTCAGCAATGGATGCAGAATTAAGAAACATTGGAATATTACTATTAATCTGATCAAGTCCATCACGTTTTAGCAGCATGGTGAAAGGCATTAAGATGAAATAATTGAGAAAATTAAGGAGTATTTGAAGATTGATGCAACTTTGGTAACATTTAGAATTTGGTGGGGGTTTTTTTGGGATAATTACTCTCTTACTTTATACTGTAGTTTTTCAAAGGAAATTAAATGTTCAAATACACATTCCCATTCCAGCAAGTTCAAGTATGGTAATATAACTTTTCCTGTGATCTAGATAAGAGGAGGTTGATGAGGGCAAGGGAATAATGCCAGCAGCTTAGAACTTAAACAACATCAGAGCCAGGTGAAATCCTAACCTCACACTTTTCAAGTTTCTTTGTAAATCTGGAACCTCATGTTTGTGAGATGGCAAGGGGATAGGCAGAAGACATTCCCATACTCTGATTAGGTGTCATAGCTCAGACAATTATTTTATTATACTTTCAAGTTGAAGCTTATTCAAACTTACTTCCAACTCTGTTATTTTGCCCCAGCCTAATTGTACTTTGGAATTGTTCAAGCCACAGTCTGAATGAAATCAAATAAACTTTATAGTTATTTTCAGTCACAGATATATCAAGAATTTTTGAGTTCATCAACAAGAACTTGTGTCATTAGCCATATAGGATTTTAGCTGATTAAGCCAGGACATTTTTTTAATCACATTTTTTTTCATATTGCCTCTTGTTGGCTAGATTGAGGCTTCCAAATGTTGCTAATCCAATGAACACTGGCAGTTCTCAATTTTTGACATTTCCAGAACTCTTTCTCCAACTTCTGTGACATTTTGATATCTGAAATGCTATCCTGTCAACATTTTTAAATCAACACCTGATGTCAACATAATTCAAATTCACTGTCTTCACGGGGCTTCCATCAGGGTTGAAGTTGGCCCATGAACTTAAACAAAGGCTTGTATTAATGTATTCCTAAGAACTAATTTCAATTACATGTTGCAGCACCAGGCAGTATTATGCAGCTGCCATTGTATGAATACAAGGATGACATGAAACCCGTAGCTCTTCAACTTTTGTAGTTATTCTGAAATCCATGATAAGTGGATAAATTGGAGAAATTATTCAGAAACAAATATATTATTTAGAAACATTTTTGTTGTGTTCCATCTGATTGCATACTGTACTGGTGACACAAAAATTTCAGTGGGTTTTAATGCACCCAGTGAGCAGTACAAAGGCAAATTTTTCCTTTCCCCATGAAGTGCCAAGTTCCAGTTTTGCACAAAAACATTGCTAAATACAGCACCTTTTGGTTCATTCACTAATTGTTCTTCTGTGTAAGAATTAGCTCCTTCCACCACAGTCTGAGATGAAAGGCACCGCTATGATGTTTAGCCATGGGAGATCAATAAAGCACATTTTATATTAACAATAAAAACCTCTCATTCTTTTCTCTATTCTTCTATTCTTTTATTGTTAACATAAATTTTGCTTGAACAAAAGCATGATATCAAAAGGCTTTCCTTTCAGGTATCTGACACAAGTCATTCACAATATTCTCAAGAAATGGGGTTTTGCAACACTCTTTCGTGCATACTGCTGTATAGACCAAAAAACCAACCAAGTCCTTTGTCCCAGGAACTGTTTTATAGGTGCAAATTGATGAAATATGTCAACAATACCTGCTATTTCTGCCCATTTAGTTCAGTGATTCTAAAAAAGTATTCACTTTGGGTCAGTCTAGTTCATCCAACAGTGTCCTTTCCCTAGTGGCATCTGTAAGTGCAAGTGCAAGGACGTATCAGGAAAAGACATGGTAAACATATATGATCTTCCCCTGTCGTCCTCCTCAAACATCTTTTTATGCTTTGTTAATAGGAATTCCTGAGCCTGATTTTGTTCGTGTGTTTAGAAACTTACAGTTCTTCCACCTCTGGAACCCATGTGAAAATTCCTTATCTTTTTTAGGCAATGAGCTCAACTGGGCTGCTGTCTTCTGCACAAACACCTCTTTTTGTATGTTTAGAGTCCAGTTTCTTTAAAGATCCTTTGTACTTCAACTGGAAGATAAACGCAGGTAACTGGGCCTTACCCAAGCTCCTCAGCCACTTGGGATTTTGTAGACCAGATAGAATGGCTCTCATCACCTCAGTCATTCCTGTACAGAAACTATTCCAGGTGAGATCCTTCAGATTGTTTTCCCATTATACTTTTTATAAATGGGATCTGAAGCCTTTATAGTCATAGAATGACTAATCATGGATTTCTACTGTGGTGTGATGAGGTTTACTTTTGTCTTCTCCACTCTTTTCTTAAGGATTCTGAACACTTCATTTACTTTTGTGATGACTACTGACTTGATAGTTTTCATGGAAGTGTCTTTAATATTTTAAAGATCATCTTTCTCCACTAAAGTAATAATGGTGTGAATGTAAGACAAGTTTTCCCAGTATGCTTTCCTTTATATCTATCTACATATATCAATTTTATCACTCCAATATTTACTCCATGTCATCCATAGATGTTTAGCAGTGATGTTTTCTACAGAACTTCAAAGGTGATCTTTGCCAACTGCAAGAAAAGGTCATTTATCCCAAACTTCTGCTTCATGTGGGTTTCAATATGTCCAAAAGCTTTTGATGGTTTATGGACTACTGAGGATTCTAAGGAAAAGAAGTTTCTTGTGCATAAACATAAATTTCCAGTGGGAATTTAATTCATCTTGGAGGATTTGTAGTGAGTTTCTAAACTGAATAAACTCAAAGCCACTCATTCAAACCATTTTGATAGGGGGTCTCTTGTAAAATCTCAGTGAAGTTTTCAGCCTTTGAATCTGCTACATGACCAAAATGGTTTTAACAATCTCAATTCCTATGTAGGCCCTACACAGGATAAAATAAACAGCAGATTTACAAAGGTACATAGTTCTTTGTAATTTCTGATGATAGCATTTTGACCAGTTTTTCATATAAGTGTAACATCCTTTCACAATCATTCATCTGTTTACAATAAAATAAAAATGGAATTATGTTTAAAGCCTGTTTTGCTTCATGGATGTTACATCATTGGAATATTGCTTTTAACCTGTGTTAGAGATATGCATACTCTGGTGTTTTAATTGATTTCAGACAGAAAAAAAGAATTAATTTTCAAATTTGTTTTTGGGAGGTTCTTATATATTTCAGTAATTTTTAAATTAAAGACCCTCATTCACAGAGAGGATTGTCTTTGGGTCAGGGCTGTGTCTTTTTGGATATCTGTAAAATATTTAGCAGTATCCTGAGTGCTAAGATATTTGGGTTAATTATGGAGCATAAGTAAACAGATACTTTCTCAAATCATCCATTCTGCAGACTCAGAAAGGTATCTTGAAAATAAAGCTGTTCTTTCCTGTCTTCTCTCTTCTCTTCCTCCCTTAAGGGTAGTTAGGAGTTATGATATTACAGGTTATTAAAGTAATTATTTCAAAAGAAAAGTATTACTCTGGGCTGTAGAGGCCACATCCCAGGAACATTTTGTGAATTTTTTGTTGCCTGTTTGTGAGATTTACTGGTTGTTTAAGAGCCCATCTCAACTTGTTCTATACCCTTTTAATAACTAAATAAGCATTGCCCATTAAAAATTTTGTAATCAGAATTTGTTTGATATTTTTGCTGAGGAGGCAGAATAAGGTCTAACTTGATCTTATTCTTCTCTGGCTCCTTTTACTGAGTGACAGTGATATCCATAATCACACATAATTTCCCAGCAAAATGGCAAATTGAGCCATATAATCCAAAGACTCTGAAGTAATGGATGTGACTTACTTCAGTTCCAGGATCTTTTGTTTGATTTTCTGGTATTCTTGAGGCCTAAAAGATAACACAGACCATTTTCTAATCGGTGCAGTAGTGTTAACTTGTTTATGGTGTGATAGCCTGATGCTGGCAGAATTGTGGAAGAGAAATTCAGTGTTTAGAAAATAAGAGCATTCTTCCTCCTTTTGCCTTTCTGTGCTGGATAAAAATATTTTGAATTCAACACCATGACTGCCAGACATACTTGTCTCTAGACATCCACAAAGAAAATAATGTGTTCACTCTTGCTGTCCTCTTTCCTGTAACTGTGCAGATACCTTCCTGAGCAGAATATTGCATTCATGTCTGCAATCACAGAGACCATAGTTTCAGTGACATCAGTGGATTTGTGTCCACAAGACCAAGATCTTCAGTTGACCAGAAGGCTCCAAACTGCATAGCCCACACTCTAATTGTGCAAAGGAAATGTAGAAGATCCTGCAAAGCTATAAAATGCCTGTAAATTACGTATGTGTGATGATAACATGACAGACATAAAGAAAAACAACGGTCTTTATAATCTAGTTTGTGCTAGCACTATTTTAAAGGTAAATGTGCATAAAGAAGGGGTTCATTCCCAGAATGTGGAGAAATTCGACATTCTTCATTCAAGGTACATGAGATTTTCTTTGTCATGTACCTTAGAGAGTTGCTCAAATTGGTATCAACAGCAGCCAGCTGCTGTGAACAGTAAAACCTTGCATACAGAAGTAGAGCTGGGGTTGGGGGAGCAAGGGAGGAGCAGGTTGAGCCCTTATAGCTGTGCCTGTGCTAGCCACTTCAGAGATCCCTTCTGAATCCATAGCACCATTGCTGTTCCAGCACTCATTTATCGTCTCCTTTGAATCCACAGTTGTCAGTGCAGCCCTCAATATGTTCTGTTTAAATTCTCACCAAATCTCCATGGGTTCCTCTGTCTCTTCACACTGAGAGAGACAAGAGAGAGAGAGAGCAGCAAAGTGGTTAGAAATTTTCTGCCAAACACAGATGGTATCCTGATTGCTCTTTCAGCCTACCTGTGTCTGTCTGTGAAGCTGTGGATGTTGTGGACATGTGTGTGAAGAATTTCCAACACTCTGAGATCATTCACCCAAAGGAGAATTTCCATGTGAGTTTTAATATTCACCACATTAGTCAGCATTGAGAAACAAATATGGCTATTTAGGGTTTATCTCTGTAAAATGTGTCTGTGTGTGAATGCACTTATAAGAAGAGAGAACTAGAGGAGAAGAACAGGAAGACTCCAAAATTACACAGCAGTCTGCTTTTAAAAAGTACTGACAAATGCGTTTGCTTGCACAGTGTAGGCAGTCTGTGAAAAATCCCAAAAGCTGGGGGAAAAAACCACACTGGCTTTACCTCACGGCATCTCAGCGTGCTCAGCTATTTGTCCCTCTCCTCCTCAGGATATGGGCACAGTGTGGGACACAATTGCATTATGGCAGTTTAACAAGTTAGTGCCTATCAGCTGACTTGTAACCAGCCATGCAAGCTCTCTTCAGCTGCCCCACTTGTGAGATAAAATGCATTAGCTTAAATTCACAGGCAGTAGATTTCCCTTCCAAGACAGATCTTTAAATAGGTTTTGGCATACCTGGCAAAGCAAGCTGGTATCCTCTTCTCAGCACAGAACATACCCAGTGCAGCACAGGAAAGGGAAAGCTTCTTCCTTGCAAGAAAATAAATCAACCTACCAACAATGCACTTAGCATTTGGAGGAAAAATCTTTGCTCAACTCCTATAGGTAATCATTTTGTAGAATGAAGCATGAGATTTGATTATCCTCATTATCTTAGTTCAGATAGCTCCAAAAGTTGCTAGTTGTCATGAAACATGCAGCTCTTTAAAAAATCCAGTTATGGTATTTGACTTACTGACCTATTCTGGCATTAAATTGCACAATATGCCAATTCACTGTAAAATTTCCAGTCATTTTTTTCCTCTATGTATATTGCCTCTAGTTCAAAGGAAGGAGCTTTGGATCTCTTACCTTTTTCTTCTCTCTCTTTTTTTTTTTTTTTTTTNNNNTTTTTTTTTTTTTTTTTTGTCGACACACAACAAAGGATTGGTTTTCACTAATACCATTCACATACCTTTATTTTTCAACCTTGCCCATTCTACTTATTCTGTTTTCCAAGTAAAATTCTGAAGGGATCATTGAAGAATTTGGGATCTTGATAGCCATTTCTCAATGAATATCCTTAATAGGGATATTCTGACAGCTCCATATTGGACCTGACTGTAAAGTGAATATATTTGTAGAAAGAGGCACATCTCTGTGTAGCATGTAAAGGCATAGGGATTCTTACAGTTTCCTTTCCCTTTAGTCATTGCAGATCAGACCAGAATAAAAAGATAAGAAACTACATTCTTTCTGGTACTCTGGTTGTGGGTGGTACTTTTCCATATCACTAACTAGCAGACTAATTAATTTAGATGATCTTTAGGCTTCTGCCATGGAAATAACACACATGTAAACAAGTGGATAAAAGTTTTAGGTCACCAACTCATACAGCACTCCATGCTCCTGCTCCCTTCTATTCCTATCATCCCTCAGTGTCATGTGCTTTATGACTGAGGGGTTTTATGTCCTCGTGTGTCCATGTTTTCGCACACCTTTTATTCATTGATTCATTCCTTTCTTTTTGTTTTTTTTTTTTTTCACAATTGAGAGCTTCACAGGATGGTTGTCACAGCTGCAATTCTTGCTTGCCAGCATTTAAATGCATGCTAAACAAAAGTCTCTGCCTTGCCCATCTCAAATACAGGCAAGTTAGTTGATAAATAGCCTTATGCCACCCCAGGGAGTGATTATACTTTGAGATAGCACCACCCGTAGGATGGGTGAAGGCCCTTTGATTTTGGCCCTGTGTCTAATCATGTGTTTTAACTCTTTCCAAGTGCTGGGTTTCTGTTGATCTCAGCAATTCTGTACATGTTACAACTGATATGGTTAGTGATATACCTGATAATGTAGCTGGCATCAGCAAAGGAAACCATTTGGTTGGGCTAGACAGAGCTACACCAAGACTGCAGCCATCGTTCAGTTAATATGCCAGATTGTTAGCAAACTTTTCCACTGCCTCCTGGTGTTTTCTGCAAAGCATTATTGTGGTTGAGAGTCATGATAATCCAATCCAATGGTTTTGGTTCTTGCTAACCTTAATGCTCTTGGTTTCACCTGGGCATGTACTTATCAACTTTCTTGTCCCCTTTGTGCCTCACAGAAAGAGACATGTAGTGCTCCCTGTGTGCAAGTTCTGTTATGTTCCATTTTTCAGGAATTTTCCTGGTGTTGTTCTTTAGCACTTTGATAGTTTCAGGCACTTTAGTAAGTGGGCAAGTCTCTATTCTACCCATACCTTTTACTTGTTTCAGTTTAAGTATTGAAAAGTTGTTTTAACATTAGAATGAGGGAACTTAACAAAATTCTGCTATTGACTCCTGGCATACTATGGTAAATCTTTCACTTGCAGTTTTTGTGCTTCTCATCTATGCTAATATACATTTACACAAGACTGACAGAGGAAAGTTGCTTAATGGAAATTACATTTGCATTGGCTTTAAGTCAGCTTTATACTATCAGAAAAGGGAATAATAAATTCTAAAGCATTTAAAACCACAAATGCTCACAGAAAGTAACTAGTCCTGATTTCCCTATATTTTCACTTGTATAAATCAGGAATAAGTTTGTTAAAATAGTTGGGATTATTTTCATTTATACTGTAGCTTTGCTATAAAGCTCTGAAGCACTGTATACTTATGCTACAAGTGCAGTAAGAAAGGGGCCATAGTTTGAGGTTCAGTGGCCCTACAGGGGTGCAAGAGAGAGGAGGTTGGTGCATGTTGGGACTATATCCAGAAGTTAGTGTCCGCAGGACTTGGTTCTTTGATTGTAAAATTAGGGAACATGTTTTTCTGGAATTCTGCCTCGCTGAATCTTTATACAATATTCACTTCTCAATAAGCCAAATTAGCTAAATAATGTTTAACTGAAATATAGACCAGTTACTTTTACTACTCACCCATTTCCTTGCCCTGTAAACTTTGGGCTCCCAAAATTATAGTTGTTAGATGACTACATGCTTTTATATGTTAAAAAAACCCCCACTTTCAGATGTATTCTGGTTAAAACTCATTTGGATTGCATAATATGAATGCTTAACAGTCTGGCTGCTTAAAAAGGACTAATTTTCTGGGTATGGGGGGGAAAGAGCTCTTAAAGATGTTCCCACAGATATCTAAATGGGAAGGAAGCTGAGATCCCTTTATCCCATTTGCTTTCATTGAATGCTCCAGAAAAGGCATTTTCTAGCTGGGAGCAAGGTGTAGGTTTAGGATGTAAGGAAATCCTGGAGTGTATTCACAGAGAATGAAATATTATTTATAAAAGCATCATTATTACATCTTAATTATTTATGTTTCAAAAAATGAATAATATATATTCTGAGTGCTTGCTAATTATTAAATGACAGAAGTAACTCCACATTTCAACTAGCATGCCTTTCCTGGCAGCAACTTCAAATGAAGAAACAAGCAAAGCTCCAGCTCATTGCCCAAGACTTCTGAGAGCTCTAGTTTTTCATAATGGCCTAGTGAGGAGAATGACTCTCAAACAGGAAAATGAAAATTCCACATTATTTTGGAGCACAAAGGCCTTCTAGGGCACTGGGTCATTTAGGGTGAATACCCTGCAAACCTCCTCTTTTACTTTCTCTAAGTGCAAACATCACTGTGACATTACTGATACAGGTGACATTAATGTTCTTTATATCAGCATTGTTTCAGACACAGAAAAATATCCTAAGACCTTGTTCTCAGAAAGAATGTTTCCATTGTAAC
Source organism: Cyanoderma ruficeps (assembly GCA_008694505.1). Taxonomy (NCBI): domain Eukaryota; kingdom Metazoa; phylum Chordata; class Aves; order Passeriformes; family Timaliidae; genus Cyanoderma; species Cyanoderma ruficeps. The sequence goes on along the minus strand of VZDJ01007753.1, from coordinate 39,572,749 downwards.
ACCAAATTTATGAGCTTTGGCCTCCAAGACTTGCTACTGGCATCTTCAATTTAATGGGAAATACGAATATTGTACCTAGGAGAGAATAAAAATTATCAGAACTAAGCTTACAGCAAACCTACATTTTCAGCATTTGAATGGGAAGCAAACAAAGCTTGGCAGCTGAAGTTCATGCTATGAAGTCTTCTCACTCAGCTCCTGTTCGCTGAGAAAGGAGGTTTATTGAATTGTTGATCATATTCTCCAGTATTCCCTGGATAATCCTTCTCCAGGAATAAATTTCTGTGATTGGCATAGTTCTGGGTATGATTCTTCATGAAAATCATGAGGCAAATTGTGGTCTCTTCTTTTTTGTGAAAACTTTGACAAATTTTGGTAAAAGGTCATTGTTCTTACCGACGACAAAAATTTGTTTCTTTTCCTCTCTAGGCAGAAATGTGAGGCTTACTGGCCATGAAGAGTAGCACCAAAACCTTATCAAAGCTCCTGTTCATCAGGCAGGAAAGGTGCAAATCTCAGGGAGACCTCCCGGTTCTGCTTCCAGCTGCAGGCGTGATTAAAGCCTGGTGGTATTTGAGACTGCTGCAGATTGAGAGAAGAGCCAAGCCAAGCCTAGAGGCTTCTTTCTCTGCCTGGAGTTTATCAATTAACTTGAAGCTTTTTATGTTTCAGCTCTAGCTGGAAGCTTCATTTGAACTTCCTCCGCAGACTTAAATTTCCATTTGATCTTAGAGAGACACCATCAAATAGTTTGGGTTCTATAAAGCTGAGAGATAATTTTATTGCTTTGTTTCATACCAAACCTGAAGAAAACATTCAGTGATTGCTGAAACATGATATTCACAGTGCTCTTTAAAACCACAATAGAGCTATGATTATTTACGTACCTAAATGATGGCTTTTTTTAGTGGCAAGGTGCTGTACCGCTCGAGAAAAATCCAGGTTAGGTGCCAGGGAAGAGGGAGATTGCAAAGTTTCCCATTTCCGATAATTATTTTTTACTGCCTTTGCTGTTTTATTACATGTGGACAAGAGAAATCATGCACAGTGAACAATGCTGTTTTGGGTTTTATTTTAAAGAAGAAAGCATATGTGATTGTACTTAAATGGATTTTTTTCTCCACTCTGCATAGACTTCTAGGTCTTACAACAATCCTCAACCAAATTCTGAAAGAGACATAACTTTTGTATGCCACATGTGGCAGTACTAGCAAAGTAAAGGCATGTATTGAAAACTTGGGATGGAGTTGTAGACAATTAACAGGCTGCCTGCAAAGTCCAGCAGAGCCTTTGAGAAATTCTAGTCACACACATAAACTGAATTATGCAGGTCTTGTCAACAACTGCCTCAGAAGCATATAACCAGTAAGGAGGAATAAGGGAGGATAAAAGTATGTGTTCATCCTTTTAGAAAAAGGGAAAAGGAGTCTTTTATACAATGTTTGAGAACCCCTTGTAGGGGTCAGAACATTTGTAATCCCGTGTCAAACCTAAGACAAAAGACATTTGACTGAGAGGATAAACAGATGTAAATACCTAAATGGCAGTTGTTGGCATCTGTCCAAAGGTTAGGGTTGTTCTCCCAAAGGTTGAGCTGGTTAGACAATTAAAACAATGTCTTCTTTTTTTTGCGTGTGTGTCTATTTCCAACCTCTCTCTCCTTCTTTTAAAGTATTTATATTTTGAAAGACAATGTGTATAAAAAAGAAAAGTAAATAAAGACATCTTAATTTTCTAAAGATCAAAATGGGGAGATTAGACTACATTCCAGCATGTCTGAATCTATGTCCTCTCACAACCTTTTATGAAGGAGACCACAATGGTTGCCAGAAGAAAAAACAACAACAAAAATCCAAAACCAAAACCAAAAGACAACCTGTGAGTCTTTGTGAAGTACTGAAATATGCCCAGAGATCTATAGCAGATTTCTAGATATATGTCTGACTCTGATCTCTCTACATACTAGCTTAAATCAAGAGGAACTCCTGACTTGTGAAAAGTTAATATAAGATCAAAATCAGAGCTATGTACTTCATTAAGGTCATGACCAAGATATTTATTGTGGTTTGAGAACAGACAAGATTAAACCACTACAATGCCAATAGTTGTACATTGTGTGGGATTGTTGGGGAAGGAATTTAAAAGAAGTCATTGCAAACTGGCTCCTCCCTCCCATGTATTTTGTTTATATTTCTAGGCAAAAGAACACACTGTATTTTGTAACTGATGGAGTAGGTCTTATGTTTGATATAGCTTACAGGCCTATAGATGTATCTCTGTAGCACCAGAGCGTAGATAGCAGAAGTTCTTGTAATTTTCCGTGCTGAGATGAGCGATTACACAGCTACTGGTCCATATCTGGTTGCCACTATGTTTATGTCTCCACATTTAAATACTAATTCCCTATCAAAATGACAACATGCATGCGGACTTGCCTGCTGAAAATGAGGCAGTGTAAAAATAAATAAGCAAATTATAAATAGATAAGGAGAGCCCATATGTAATTTCTCTGTTCTACCCTGCAAAGCCATTGGACCCAGCTAAGGGTGGGTTTCTTAGGCAGTGGTGGGCTGTCAGAGAACAGTATCACTCTGCTGTCGGGGGGCTGATCTGTGTTGCTGCCCCTTTCCCATGTGATGGTAAAGCAGCTTCCAAGAACGTGTTGATACTTGTTGAATCTGACATTTGAAACTTGTTGTACATAAAATGTGCTAACTACTAGATAGACTTCCATGTGGCTGCTTTGGATTATATATTTGATCTCCACATCATTGTTAAGATTTCCTTTATGCTAAAAGTTTTCCAAAGCCTAAATATGAAAAGTAATAGGAAATGCAGGGGGATAAGTATTCCTACTTGAAATGCACTTTTTCCTTGTTTTTTGCTAATTTCTTTGCATTTGACTTTGGAGAAAAAAATATCTGTTTCCACTGAGCACACATATACAACAGGAGAACTATTTAAGGAAAGTACCTTACTTTAATTAATATTGTCTTTGCAACTTCACTCTTTATCAGAGATTGAACACAGGTTTGGGACAGAGATATACTTTTTTCTTAAATTCAGATCTGATACTGTTTGCTCTATAACCACTAATGTTAGTTAATTAGGACTTTGGGGCTTGATTTTCAAAGATGGCTGATAAAAAGCAATAAATGTTTATCTTCAGCTTGACTCTGCAAAGTTTTGCTTCCAACGAAGAAGGCAGTTTTTAGTAAATTGCAAGTGCCAACTGCTTGTATTGGTTATCCTTTTAAGAGTAAATGAAGCAATGTATTTTCACTAGCTGCATGCTTCTGAATACCTGCAGATATTTTTAGCAATTTTGGGGGGATTACTACAGTTGTTTTCCAGTGAAGAAGGCAGTGTGTCATTTAATCTACCTATAAAACACTTGGGAAAATTGAAAATCATATTCTTAAAGAAGAAGGTTTCTCCCTATCCAAATTGGAACACAGTTCAACAGGAGTAATACATAAGGCACATTTCGGTCACTCAGGCTTTAGTTGTCAGCCCAGCCCCAAATATCAACAAGATTCTCCTTTAGTTTGCTTTTAGAAATTTTCTTATATATATATAAAATATCTTGTGAAATCTATTGTTTTGCACACAGGGATTTGGAAATATCTCAAAATACAAAGGGGAATATTTGCATCTACTCTAAGCAGCAAAGGATCGCCGTGCACTGTCTGACAGAGCACTTGACTTCACCAGTCTAGTTCTGCAACTCTGTGCAAGTCATGTAAAACTCTTTGTAAACCACAGATAGTGATGCATGCTTGCAAAGGTTCTGTGGGAGGTTTGATCAGTTAATACTGCAAAGCATTTGAGATAGCTATGGAGAGAGCACTGCACTTTATAACACACTTACTACCATTGTAATCTTTTATTTGCTCACTTTGCATGGGTGTAAATGAATGCTTGTGTGAGTCTTTTCCATTCAGGCTCTTCTAATATCCCCTCATTACATGTACCTAAAGGTTTTTTAGTACAGCTATTAGGAAAGTTTGCCCATTATCCAAACCTGTCTATTTAATGGTTGCTGTTCTCAAGTCCTATGAGTAACTGCTAGTGATAGAGAGCTTCAATCTTTTGCTAGCTTTCACCTACATACTTCTGATCCTTCTGTTTTCCTGGGTCTTTTAACATCTGTCTTAAACTAGACCAGCCTTTAGTTGTTCTCTGCTGTATCAAGAGGCTCACTTTATGCTCAGGGGTTACAGAATCACAGAGGAAGTGATGGGGTGGGTGGCTACTTAATTTTGCAGCTTCCCCCAAAACTAGGCTGTATTCATGTCAGCTGAAACTGAGTTCTGGCCCATGGTGCATGGACACTGTTAATGTTGCAAACAGTCACATAATTCAACTATTACAAGTAATAGTGGTAGTAAAATAATCTTATCTTCAACTCATCAGAGCTTTTTTAATTGAATTTTACTTAACATGAGTGTTGAAAGAGCCAGGCTCAACATGCAACCTTGACTTTGAATCCTCTGGCGTTTTGTGGGTGTTAGTCACATCCTTAAAATTACAGTAATACAGTTTTTGTGGCTTAATATTTACATATTTTTATTGCTGTCTGAAAGATAAATGGGAAGAGGATGATCAGAGGAGAAGCCTGAAGCAGGATTTTAATATGTTGAATTAAAAAAAAGTAGATAGAGATATATTTATATATATGGGAATGTGAACTTAAGGTTGCATAGGTAAATTAAAGACATTAAAAGACACAAAAGCAAAGGCTGGCAAAGCAACATTTAGTTGGCATGTAGTAATGCACTGTATTTCATGGAGTGTGTGTAGGGGGACATTTGAAACTGAGGGAAAAAATACTCAGGAAGTTCAGGCAGCTGAATTAACTTTGCCAAGGGATTCAAAAGGAGTCAGTCTTTACATCTTTATTGTAACTTTGTTGAAGTAACATTTAAAACAAAAGGCCAAATTGGAAGCTTTTACTTCCCAGAGTTCCTCTGATGTTTGCCGGAATTTACCTGAATACTTCTAAACAAGGAACTGCATATTTAAGTGTAGTTTTCCCACCTATTTTCTGACTGAATTGCACAACCCATCTCATTTAAACCACCTTGATGCACATTGTTAACGTCTCCAATATGTGCATTGCACATCCTGAAATATGAGGTGTTGGTTCACAAACTCTCTTCCCTGCTAGACTGTGAGCTTGGGAGAAAGGTTCAACTACAGCAAATGAGAACTCCTGCCAAATTCCTTCCCTCCCTCCCCCCCAACAACTAGCTTTTGACTCCCTGTATTTAAGATGGAGGATTTCCCTTAATGACACCATTAATGTCATGGGTGAGTCATGGGAGAATGGCAAATGGTGACTTCTGCAGGGAAGAAGCATGTGCACTTTTTTCAGCTCTTTTCTCCTGTCTTGCGTATAAGAGTAGACACCATTCATGAGGAACATTGCAGTGCATGTCATGTGGGTATTTTCAGGTTTTGAAATCAGCAGAATGTAGAGCAGGGCAAAGAATAACCCAGGAAAACATTCAGGGAATCATGTCCCAAGACCTTAAGCACTCCCCAGCTCAACAGGCAAAAAGCAAGAGTTTCATTGGGAAAGACTGAATAAAAAAAGCAAGAAGAACATACTCTTCTAGGAAATGAGAAATAACACATTCTGACTGCCTTATCATGGGGTAATTTTTAGGCTTTATTAAGGCATGCAGTAGAATGGTATAAATCTGAATTTTTCTGTGATGAGTGCAAAGGACATTTTGTTTTTCAGAAGAAACGGAAGAAGAAAGTGTTGATGCACCAGTCCTCAAAGGGACTTGAAGTTAGCTGAAGGCACAGGACTCCATCATATCGGTAGTATTTAAATGTGTTTTAATGAAGAAGAAAAAGGCTTTATAGCTTAGTGTAGAGAAGTGGAGAGCACGTGCTTTCTCTGCTATCAATGCCCCTGTGAAGTTTATGAGGCTCGAATTGAACTGTGAGTTCAAGTGCAACCAAGGAGTGCTCAAAAAGAGGAGATCTGTCACAGTAAGATTGGTACCTCAGATATATACAGCTATCAGCTTTTTGTTCATCTCATGGGATGGGCCACTAATACAACTAAGCCAACAGACTTATTTAGAGGAGCAAAATAATTTTGAAATTGTTTTCAAAATTATGGGAACAAATGCATGTTTTTTTCCTCTACTTTGATATGCTTTGAAATGACAAAATGATCTGACTCAAAGCTTTCAAGGAGGTGGAGAGAAAGAAACCCAACATATTTACATCTCTTTTGGACCCACTCCAAACAGCGTACTGAACTAGTGAGAGCGTGTGAAAATGGGTTATTATATTGGAAATCAGATTAGTATTTTAGCTCTCATGTTTTCTTAGGGAAAACAGTGATGTGATACAGGAACATAGATGCTGACTGTATTCATTACAGCTAATGTAAGTGTTCTGTGGGAGATCATTCTAAGCCAAAAATCAATTGATTTAGTCCAAAAGGGGGGAAAAAAGAAGTGTTCTTATCTCTGTCTTTTAAGAGAGGGCACTTCAGGTATTTAAGAAAGAAGGCTGTTATTAATTTGGGTTGTTTCCCATAGGAGTGCTAGGTTGCTGTGGAGCCAAAATTCGTGTTAGGACACATGCTTTAAGTTAATTGTTCGTGTGAGAGTAATGGCTGCAGGTCAGGATTGCCTGTTTAGTCTGGGAAAAGTACACAGGAGCACTTAACAGGGGAAATAAGAAAAAAGGAAGGCTTTATCCACCAGTGCTGAGTTTGGAATAACCAGTTTTAGATGAAGCTGTAGGCTGAATCTAGGGAGTAACTGGGTGGAGAGTTTGACTTCTTGAAAGCCAACCTCAGCATTCCAGTGAAAAAAGTCCCATTTGTGTGAGGTGATGATTATCTCCTTCCTGATTCTGAGCACCTCCTGAAAGAAGTGGGAGCTGACAGTGCACACAGCTCAGGCACAGAGATGCTCCTTTCCCTGTTCCAGGATTTGGAATTATTTTGGGACTTCATAATGAACTCTAGTAAATTTTTCTTGGTAACAAAGACCTCAATAAACCAAATATTCTAGAGAAGCAAATGAAAAAAGCTTTGCTCGCAAGGTACACCACCCTATTTAATTTGCATTTTCAGCCTTCAACACACAATTTGTTACAAGTGAGATTGAGCTGACTGGTTGTTTTTTCAGCCCACAAACCCTTTCTTTGGTCCTTTTTTTAGAACTTTATAGGCTTCATTCTTAAGGCTCTTGTACCACAAATGCTGTGCAGAAATGCATCATGCCAGTCTCAGAAAATAAAGCGCAAATTCAGGACTAAGTTGCAATAAGTGGAACCTTGGTTCATACAAAGGCTTATTCAAGTCTACCGAATTTAACTGGAGGATTTACGCAGTAAGACAGCAGGCCCCAGAGTGAGACAAGTGTCACAATTTGGTTCTTAATATGGTATAGAGCAATTTTAGTACAATTTGTGAAAAACACATCATCCTTTAATATCTTATTGTCACACGTTTCATGAAGAATAAAAAATCCCCTGACATGATCATTTATAAGAGAACTTGCATGTTGGCTAGGAAAAAACTGTTCTGTTTTGGAACTGCTTTCTGACCAAGTGGGGAGTTATGGAATTAACTATTTGTAAGCAAAAATGCAAGCTTTTTTTGCCACGTAACACACTCATACACACAGTGCTGAAAGAGATACTCCCCCATCAATCACTTGGATTTATTTGCAAGCAAATCTCTTCTTTCTACTGGTTCTGTGAAATCCAAGTGTCATTTTGAGATTCAGCAGCTACTGTAAGCTAGAAGGGCTGAGTGCTGAAAGTCTGTGACAATTTTTTTTGCCTAAATTGAAAATGTCTTTGACCATGTGGAAATTATGTTGCTCATGTGGATGAATATGGGCTCTCACCAAAAGCACAATTCACATTAAGTCTCAGTATTACACTGACGTATTTCTGCTGCTCATTGTGAGAGAACATTATTCTTGAGCCAACCTGGTCAAGGTTGAGAATACAGAGGCAGAAACTTTAAATCTGTTGGCAGATCTGTTGCAGCCTATTGTATATCTCTGAGCACACTACAGTGCTTCTGTTCCCATCTTCATCCTTTGTCTGCATAGCCTATATAGGCTGAAAAATCTTTGAGGCAAGAACTTTCCCACTGTGCTTGCAAAGGGGACCTGATCTCACTTAGGTCCCTAAGGCATTACTTAAGTAAAAAAAAATAAGAATAACTACAATAAAAATTGGCAAAGGAAAGATTATTTCTTTGTTTTCCGAGATTGAATAAGTTGCTACATTGCATCCATAGCTCCTCTTTTTTTTTTTTTTTTCCCCAGAATATCCCTTTTTCTCTTAATCAAGTCTTTACATATTGCTTCCATTACTCAGTGAATAAGGGATCAAATGCTTACTGTGATGGAACATACTCAGGGACGTTTTATGGTCTAGAAATTTTATTTAGAAATTCAGAAGTTTACATTTTTAACATTGGAAATTGGCCACTATGTGATTATTTTATAATTATGTCATTCTAACTTTTGTGACTTCCATGGTTTATTTAATTGTCTCAAAAATTCCCAACATTGAGAGTATTTTCAATTGAAAATTGAGGAATCTTTTCTGTTTGTTTCAGATATGATGTGCTTTTAAGATATAATGTTATAAGAGCAAAAAAGTAGTTTTTAAGAGAAAAGAAATCTCTATGTCCCAAGCACTGCATGGATAGGAAGAAATAAGTATGAATAAAGGGAGTTGGTAGATGATATTTGGAGTTGTGAGATTTCACAGATTTGGGAAAAGAGACATGATGTGACACAAAAACCTGTGTTATTATTCATAACAAAGAATTAAAGAAATATGATTTAATAAGAGCTGTGTTATATTGATGAGGTACTTTATAGGGTGTCTGGTAGTGGGCTTTGTTCCTGCAAAAGCAGTAAGATGTCGTGTAGTAAGACTGAGTGGTTTTCTCTTAGTTGCTTGTCTCTTCTATTTTTTTATAGTTTTCATCTAATCTAATTATTCACAACCAGTTTAGTAAATTTCTGTTACAAAAGGGAATATTGTCTTTTTTTAATAATGGATCAATGTTTTAATTTCAAAAGTTTGATTTTAAAATTAAGGTGATTGTATACTACTAAAGTTTTTCTTTGGTTGGCCACTGGTAAACTTCATATGATTGCCAAAAAGAAAGACTTCTTAATGATTAATTTTTGTGTATGACACATCTTTTGCAATATATGAAAATGTTGAGTGGTTGGGGGGATGCACATTCTGTCAGATGATCTCTCCTCTCCTCTCCTCTCCTCTCCTCTCCTCTCCTCTCCTCCGTATTCCAACATTGAAAACAAATTAGCAAAGTGTCAACACAATCTAAAATGAAGCAGTATGAAAAAAATGCTGAATCTGCTTATCAAGAGCTGGCCATGAAAGCAAGATGAGTTTTTTTTGATTGTTTTGGTTCTGAAGTTGTCCCTGGCAACTTCTGAACAACGAGGCAGAATCTGAGCTTATACAGAACTGTTCAAAAGGACAGTTTCTTCTCTGACGAAGAAAGGACAGGTAAAACTGACCTTTTACTTCATTGATGCAATACATGGAAAACAGAGAGCTTTGAAGCAGGCATATAGGACATATAAATAAGCTAAATATATATGCATATATGTTGAGTCTTCTAAGAGAACAAGTCTATCTGTTGACCTTTACAAATTAAATAAGGATTACACAGACACTGAACCACATGCAGTGTGTGCATGCTGCTGCTCTGGAAGATTGCCAAACATACACCACTTTGACTGCTGCTAAATGGCTTGAAAAATTTTGAAAGGATTTTACTAATTTTCTTCAAAATGCAACCTTTTTTTAGTCTACTGTATAACTGAACACTAATTTCCTAATGTTTTTCAGTGTGCACTATGCACATATAGGTGGATATGTTATATGTCAATACAGTTTAGGGGCTATGTTGACAAATGTTTACAGAAAACACTGACAGTTCCTATTGAACATTGATGTTACAGAAGTTTGCAGTTCTACATCAGCCTTCAGCTGAAAATTGTCTTAAGTTTGAAATCACAGCAGACACCCACATTCCCGGCTTTCCAAAGTGCACATTAATTCCTGAGAAGCTGTAACTCTCTCCTTGGATTCTAAATAGTACAATGTTTTAACTGCTGGATTTGCAGATCACTCAGAAAGGGTTTGCTTTAGCTCCTTCTCCATCTCTCTGCAGTGCACAAAGGGCTGATAGAAGAGAAAAGTGAACACAACATCCTTAGCTGTATGTTTCAAATCTTGCAAACACTTGTTGCATAACATCCTCAGATTATATCCTCTCCCTGCTCTTCACACTGTGAAACTCCTTCTTGTTCCTGTTGTTTTGCATTTCTGTCTCTGGACACACATCTCTGGCTTTGACAGATTAAATCTTGCAAGAATAATATCTGCCTAAAATGCTCCTCGGAGATTATATTTGAGACTAATGCACTGACCATCTCCCCTCTTTCTTTGGATTCTTCCAAACACTTTCTTTGCATTCAGTGTTTCTCACTACCCTCAAAGATGCTCACAGTTTCCTCTACTTCCTGGGTTTTTCTTTTGAGATATTATCTCTAGCCTAGAATGTCACCTCCATTAGTCATTATTTGACTTGAACACAAAACTCTGCTGCCTGGTTGATGTGTTTCTGGCCTTCACATTGTCCTATTTCAAGCTCTTTCTTGAAAGGAATTTTCTATAATGATTACCAAAAAGATGCAGCCAAGGAAACTGCTAATGGGTTCTGACCATCTCTTGTCCTGCTGACCAGTACTGCCTCCTCATTTTGTCCTGTTGTTGACTCTGAGATTATCTTCTGATTGTCTGCTCTTGTAAAGAAAAAGGGGCTTGCCCTGTGGTATGTAAATAATATCTAACGTCTGGGTGTTTTCAGGTGGCATCCTGGGTAAAATAGTAAAGAAGTCAGCATAAATTAGAGCAGATACTCTATAAAAATTAAAATTAAAAAATACATAGATTCATAGCATATGCTGAGTAAGGTACAACAATAATGAGAAAGATAAAAAAGAGCTTTATGGGCATAAGGGTCCACTTAAGGACTAATGAAAAAATCCTGCCCTATATCTCTCCAGCTGAGAAATGGCAGGGACTGTTGTCACACATCATGAAGGCTCGCCTTGTGTAGCTGCTGTAGAAATTCCTGCACCTCCTCATTCTTGCATTTGATATATATTTAAATCCTAGTAATCCTGGCTCTCAGCTGAGTATCAGTCCCAAAGAGATTTAGGATAGGGTAAGCCAAGGGTTGTGAGTCCATAGCTATGCAAATTCCAGATTTACTGGGGAAACGCAGCAAGGACTCCTGGAGCTTATGACATGGAACAGAGTTCAGAGCTTCTGGTTTCAAGGCAGATCATCAGTCTAAAATGCAAATTGCTGTATTTGGTTTTCTTTTTTATTTATCCATCTTTTCAATGTCTGCTCTGGAAGGAAACTTGCAGCTAATAGTAGTAAAACACTCATGTTGACATGCACATACATGGACACCTGGACAATACTGCAAGTAATTCCCATAAAAAGAATTAGGTAGTGAAATTTCATTGCCTGTGAATAGTGTTATACTGGGAACATTTCCACTGAGACCACCAGATGAAATATGTTTGACTCCACAATTTCTCCAAACTAAATGCAAAGAGAGGTTGTCTGACTGAAATTCTGGTAAAATGTTTCAAAACACTAGATTCTGCATTTACAATGTGTTGTGGGTTGGTTTTTTTTTTTTAATTTTCTTTTCCCTCTAAAGGCCAGCAATTAGTTGGTGTATTGTTACAGAGAGGATGGCAGAAAGAAACATAAAGGATGACAACTTTTTGTGGTGGAGATGCCATGGTGATGGACCAACCTTATAAAATTCTAGATAGTCATAAGAGACCACAAAGGAGTCACAAAGTCATTATAGCCAGTGTATTAATAATCCTCATACTGTAATAAGGAGTGTCCAAATAGCCTATGACATCAGAGAACTTTATAGCTCCAGAGGAACTATTAGATTTTATCTTCTCAAGAATCCTTAGATTAAAGCCTTCAATGAGACCCTGACACAATAAAACATAATGATTTCAAAAGAGTTGCTATGTTCTATTGTGTCAATAATTTGCATACTAAGCAGCCCCTATGGTACCATAGTCCTTGACATTACAGAACATGGGCTGGGTACATACTGAGTGGCATTTACATTACCAGACAGACCATACACAGGAATTGTTGAATATTGCATCCTAAAAAGAAAATGAGCTTCAGTTGGGTTTTAATGAAGAAAGTTTACACAAAATATCCTCTCTTATTTCCTAAATCCATAAATCATGAAATATGAGGACAAAATAATTTCTTATGTAATCCTGAAGGCTGAATTTTCAGATAGTTGCATGAGAGTAATTCCTTTAGCCTCATTTATGGGGATACTATCCTTAGTCTTTGTACTCACTCACAGCATCACAAATGTCTTGGTGTTATATGTTAGCTTATGTAACCCACAGACCGATATGTTTTCCTGCAAAAGCATGAATTAAGGAACAAGCAGGTGCTTTAACACTGAATATTTTTCTTTTTTGTGTGTGTGTCTGGGTAAGTGACATCCTTAACCCGACTTTAACAGTGTGTATGTGAATATCCCTCTGTAGGTGAAGAGTTCTCTATGTGACTAGTTTTATGTGTGGTGGAGAAAAATTAATGTCTCTGTATAAGATAAGAGAATCAACCATGACTGTTGGAAGGAGCTTCACTCCAGATAGTGGGAAGACTTTTTTTTACTCTGCTGAGCTCAAGTCCTGCTGTTAATAATTGAAGGTTGCTTTGTGGGAAATGACTGTCCGTATCCATCATTTTGAAGACAAAAATTTTCAGGTTCTCTCTGTTTTATGCCATATCAAACAATCCTACAGCACGCAATTCACAAGTCGCATGATCAGCTTCAAGTTTCTGGCCTTTGAAAAGTTTGCTATTTTGACTTAAGTATTGAGATACTTCTTTTCTATTACAAAGAAGATGCATCTTTTGAGGATTCAAAGAAGCAAAAAAGAATATTCTCATTTTCCTTGACAGAATGCTTGCTGTGTTCTCCGTGTTGAAGGCTGGCAAATATGAACAGACAGGTTTACCCTTTTATCCCTTCTAGTTACCCAATGTGGCTTTTAGGTCTTTCTCCAAACGAAGCACTCTGCAAGACACCCAAAGATAAAAAAGGAGAATGAACTCACCTACACAGAGCTTATGAAGGCTTTAACATTTGATTGATAGTGTTTCTGTACCTGTGGCACATTTTTTAAAACCCTTCTACAACTGTGACTACAAATACTTTTGTGAACACTCATAGTGCGTGCATGTGTGTGTATAAAAACTGCAGAACAGAACAAGATTTTAAAGTTAGAGAATAGGCACGTTCTATTATTGATTATTGTTATGCAAGACTTATAAGTCTTCTATGATGGAATGGTGGTAGCAGGAAGCCTTAAAAAGCGATGTGGTCCTTGCATGAGTTTCGCCTAAATTTATCAGTTTGCTGGAGCTTTTTTGCTTGCTATTCCAAGAAAGAAATTAACACCTTGTCAGCATGGCAGAGGAGAGAAACACAGTAAGTCTTCATAGATCATTGACAACTACTGATCTCTTGTGCACTGTAGGCAGATTGCTCTAAACAGGAGACCTAAATTTATCTCTAGCTAATAGATAAGCAAAGAAAATCAAAGCCCTGAAAGCCCTGATATGCACTTACTGTAGAGGAGAGAGCTTCTGCATCCCTAATCCCATGGGATCTTCCTTCTGTATGAATAATCTTCTGTAAACACCTTTTTTTCTTAAAACAAAGCAGTTTCTAATAAAACCAAATTTTGACCATTTGCAAGAAGGATCGTGGAGTTTGCTGCTCTCCAAAACATTTGACAGTAAGTGTGAAAATTAGTGCCACTGAAATTTAAGATAAGTATCTGTGCAGAGTGGGAAAACGGTGGTCAATGATTCTTTGAAATACTGAGAAAAGTTTTGCAATATGTGCACATCTGCAGAGACTGAGTGGATGCACTTGTTACATCATTTGAGATAATCTAGTTGGTTTTTTGCATGTTTTGCACAGGGCTATTTCCAGAAGGGCTTGATCTCTTTTTCCTTTCCAAAGCATTGACTTTGCTATCACTGTTGTTATTGCTGTGCTAATGTTATCACACTCTGATTATTTTCACTGCTGTGTGTTTGTTGCTTCCTGTACAGAGTAGAACTTTTTCTGCAAGCAAAAGCCAGAGCAGCAGTCCCCTTTTAATACAAACCCCATTAAAAGCTGCCATTCTTAAATTAGCTCTGCAAAAAAAGTGCATTTTATAGTCAAGCAAGCAGTAATTGGACACTGTGGCTATGAGTGGCCCTTGTGGTGTTTGGATCAAGTCCAAATGTACCTTCTGTCTGTCTCTGACACAGGCAGACAATAGTAGTATTATTTACTGTGCTGGCTCTGTGTAATTTGACAGGCCAGCTGCAAGAACAAAGAACCACTAACATTTTGCCCAGCCCTATTCCCAATTGAAGGCCCATCTACATTTCATAAATAATTTCCTAAATACTGGATTCTCTTTCTTTTCCATAGCCTTTACTGTGCTAATTTAGAGAATGAAAGTTAGCCTTTCAAGCAGTGTTCCCTTCCTGTGCTGTCATTCATATATTTTCAGGTTTTGGACACCATCCCTATATTGAGCCCTGGGTCAATGCAGTGTAGGACTCGTCTCCTCAGTTCCTTAGAAGTAGGGAACTACCCCTGATACTGACTTCCTCATGATTATAAAGTTAACCAAAGAGTTTGGGGGTGGGTCATTTTACTCTATCTAATAGCTAACTGATCCCCTACTACTATATTAAAACGCAAATATTTAAAATATATAGAGGAAGTGAGCATCCCTCCTACACAGCCATAAGCAACATATGAATGAACACAAGAGGGAGTATTAAGTAATAGTTAATATTAGGGGGATTGGGAGCAAGGGATTCCTGGACCTAATATTATCTGTAGGTTTGACTTTCTTTTTGCATCCTTGAGCAACTTTTTGAAATGTAACCTATCAAGGATAATAAGTCAGCATTTACCAAGCCTCCAATTTACAACCATTGTACCCACCTTTCCAACCAAGGAGAGGCTGAAAAGAGCTATTTATTTTTTGCATATAACCTGAGGCTTCTTGAAAGTCCAGGCAACTGAACTGCATCTGTAAAATTAGTATAAGGACACTTCATTAGGGACATTCCTTTCTTTACATGGAAGGATGCCTCCTGTGAGTGTTGTCTCTTGAGCTGGCATGACCACTCAGAGTGCTGATTTTTTAAATGCAAACTTTGTCCTTTCCTGCCATTAATATTTCCATTTTCTCATCTCGTTCTATTGGTAGCCTTTTCACCATCTTTTCCTGTTATTTCCCATAGGGGATGCCAGGAATGTATGTGAGAAATTCATAGTAAAGAAGCAGGCACTGGGAACAGACTGGAAGCCCAGTCCTCTGATGTCTGCACACTGGGCAAGCAAGCTGGTGCAAAGTGGGTGGAGGAGGCAAATTAACTGCAATCAGTAAGGTACTAAAACAAATTACTCTCTTAGGAGACAGAGGGGAGATGAGAATTCTCTGATTCTCTGTCCCATCACTGTTCTGGGGCTTCTCTTAGAGTGTTCCTGCTACATGCCAGCCCTTACACAAGGCTGAAACAAAAAGCTCTCTCTCCTTCACGGAACGCAATTTCAATGAGACATGGGCATGCTGCACTCGTTCACAGACATATATGAATATACCATAGGTGCCCACAGTGTCCTGTAAATAAAAATCATAATACTTACGAAGTTGTATGAATTCTGTCAGGCAAAGAGAGATTTTCAAAGTTGCATTATTATGCCAAACTGCATCCTTCCATGTGGAACACATATAGTGACACTACTCTTTGAATTTTTAAACTGGATCCTAGGAATCCCTTAAATAATTTGTAAGGTGATTATCAGCAATCTCTTCATCTACTATTTAGTTGGGATTTATAGACAATTTACTCCTCACTAAAGAAATGCTTTCCAAGTGTCACAGTGTACAGGTAAGCACTGACCAGCACCCTAGAAAACACACTGAGATGAAATAGCCGAAGCACAGAAGCAGACTATGTGCTTGCTAATCAGCCAACTGGGGCATGCTGGCAGCAAGGCTTGATTTCTTTTAACTGCTCTGGCCCCTGGGAATATGCTTCTGCCTGAAACCACTTTGACTGCCCTGTGCTGAGCACAGGCATTCAAATAGATCTGCTTCAGTTTGTTTTGATGGACTTACAGGGGGCCTTGATTTATGCCAGAAATTCCCCAGAACGAACCTCAGTGGTATCTAAAATGTATGAACTAATTTTCTCACAGGTAGAAATTGCCTTGATTTCTCAAAAATCTGGACCTCCAGCACTTTCACACAGAGAGAAAGTTCATCTGATAAATTAAACAACACTAAGCCAGGATGACAGGATTCATTTATTTATATATTTATTTATTTTGCTGTATGTATTCACCTAAATATGAGTCAGGAAAATTTAAGAGCTCAAACTAAATTAAAACATCCAGCTAGATAAGAGTTACCACAGATGAAAAATTCCTGCAGAAAGCTGAATTTCAGGTTCTAATATGCAGACCTGATTTCTTCCACAGAGAGAAAGCAAACTACTCTTCTTTATGTGGACGGGCTCCTCAAAAGGATTTATACAAATCTCTTCTGGGTCATATATGCTAGAGATAGAAAACTGGAATCTCAAGTTGGCAAAATTTAATTTGTTTTTCTACTTCATCAGGACAAAATCTCAAAATGTTTGAGGTGTTTTTCAGGAATATGAATTTCATCTTCTGTCTGCATCTGTAATAACAAAGAATCACTACATAAGGCACGTGCTCAAGGTGCAGAAGATCCTCAGCAGAAGAGTTCATGTGTTGCTTGATTTGGAATTCAAAACGATGTCTCCAATACATAAGTTGAAATATTTAATTTCTACATTTCTGTAGGATGGGTTTTACAGTTTCATATTTGTTCCTGAAAAGCTTTTTTTTTTTTTTTTTTTTTTTNNNTTTTTTTGTGAAATGTCCACTAAACTTGACAAATTACTGAGAAGTTCAGAGTTTTGTGAATTGGCATTTTTCAGTATTTTGGCCAAGAGAAAGTACAATCTATAAGTTTAATGGTTGACTGGACATTTCCATTTTTCTATTTTTAATTTATTCCTTTGCCACAGGAACTGATAGTGTGCTAAGCAGTAATGGAGTTGGATCACATTCCCATCTCTTTCATATTTCATCCAGATTGTTCCTGTCCCCAAACAAGGATGGTGTTATTTTCACAAATACTGGTTTTAACCTTAGAAATTATTTGCTTCTTTAATAGCTGGTTTAACTGTTGTTTTTGAGGAAATCGCACCAGAAATTGCTTTTGAGAATGTAAATACATTCTGCTTGGTGCTTCAGCTGGCCCATCTGACCACAAACCATGATGATAAGGCTTTAGCCAGGCCTGTCATAGAGTCCCTTTCAAAACCAGCCACAAATGATGGGGATAAATACAGTCTTCTGGCCACAGGATAATAGCTTTTAACCATGATTAACTTTTCTATGCAACACTGACTCATTGTCAAGGCTTTTAGAATTGTGATTCCTTGGTTTATAATATATCTGTTCAGGAACACATATTTATTTCTTTTCTGTTATGTGTAATAACACAGAACAGGACTTCTCTACTTGTGGCAGGAGATGGTATATTGAGAAAGGCTGGTCTAGGGGTGATAGTTCTCTGAGGGTTTGTCAGGACTGAGAGTCCATCTGATGTATAGACTGTACCTTGCTAAGGCATGAGTGAATAAAATGGTAATTTTACCACTCACCTGTTAAGGAACCAAACTTATTGCTGTTACATTGTTACACATATTTTAATTTTAGACAGAATATTTTTTTTAATTTTCATTGCTCCTTCTCAGTATAAAAAAATTGCATATTAATAGAAATATATTTTGACTGGAAGACAAAAAGAAACAGGCAAACAACTTACTGCATGAAAACCCATAAACTTACTCATAAAAACTTACTGCATGAAATTTTAAATTTAAAAAAAATTGACTTTTTTATATGTTTTAGTCTTTGCTATGGCTCTTTCAGCATTTTCATGTTGTTCCTTAGACTCATGGTCTTTTATTAATGTTTTCTGTGTGTCAAAAGTTGATAATTATTAGTAAAGATTGTCTGCCCCACAGGCACCTTACAATTTATCAGCAGACTATTATACAATTTGACCTCATCCATAAAAGAGCACATTAAACACTATAAAAGGAAGAAAGTGTCCTCAGAGAGTAAAATTAGCAGTCAGTAAATCTACTCAGTGTCTACTCTTGTATCGTTTATGCTGCTGATGTGTTTGTGTGTGCACAAATATTTTCAGTGGTGCCCAGAAACAGGACGAAGGGCAATGGCCATAAACAGAGACTCAAGAAATTTCGCATTAATATGAAGAAGAACTTCTGTATGTTGATGGTGGCTGAGCACTGGAACCAGGTGCCCAGGGAGGTCATGGAGTCTCCCTGTCTGGAGACATTCAGAACCCACCTTGGATGTGTTCCTGTGTAACCTGCTCTAGGTGACCCTGCCTTGGCAGAGGGGTTGGGCTAGATGATCTCTAGAGGTCCCTTCCAACTCTAAAGAGTCTGTGCTTCTGTGTTTGTGTGTCTTTGTAAACAGAAATATAAACCTTATCCATGTTTTTGTAACATATTTCAGTGCTCATCTAAATACTCTGAACAGTTCTGTAACTCAGAGTACATCATATTGCCGTGAAGAGTGACTGTAAATATGCACCAAAGATCACTGGAGAATCAAATATGAATTTAATTAAAAGAAATTAATACTAAGGCATTTCATCTGATAAGAAGCAGTATCAGTTAGGGACTTAGTAAGGTGTATTTTGTAGTCACTGGGGCTTTGGCTTATCTTGCTTCTTCCTGTTTTTCTCAAACCACTGTGTGTGGGATATGCACGCTGAAGATTGGAGCAGCTAAAAGCTACAGGCAACATTTTGCTTTCTGTTACCCCAGCACAACCTTCTCATTTCCAAGAGGGTGCAGCCAGGTAACTGAGCAGAAAAATGCAAACAGCTGCTGAATTCTATCCCAGATGTGGGGCAACTTTCTTGGTGGTCAGAATGATTTCTGCCTGTGGAAAAGTTTTGAGATAAAATATTAAAAAAAAGAATGTTCGAGGCTCAGATTTACTATCCTCCATATGTACAAACTGTAGCTGTAAGAACTGATGAGAAATATTCCAGGGCAGAATTATCCCTTTATTTTCTGTATGTCAGAATTATTATTTCTGTAAACAAGCTGAGTCTGCCTCTGATAATAGGATGAAAGCTACTTCTTTCAAGACGGTGAGACTGGACCTTGACTGTTGTGATGACTGATGAGAATCCAGACCCAAATCAAAGGACAGGCATAATTAATACAGATGTTGCACTTTGCCTGGACTTGAACATGTTCACGAAGACGTTGTCAGCCAATGGCAAAAATGTTCTCAGCTGCTCACTGTTTGCTAATGACAAAGCAACTATCTAAATTGAATGTTTGTTTCTATTTAAAGGTCAACATGACTGCCTAATTCTAAATTATGTAATTATGCTATGAAAGCAGAGTTAAGAAGCTGCTAACCTGCATCATATGGAGCCAACTGTGAAAAAGCAATACTGTTGTTTTGAAAGATTTCTGTTAAATGAGCATCAAGTGACTGTTACCATTGTGGTAATGAGATTGTGCTATTAACAGGATGTGGCACAGACAAAATCTATAAGAAAGACCTTGCATTTTTGAGGGATGTTAAATAACAAAATGACTGCTTGAAAATTACTTTGTGTCACTCATTTTTAGGAACACTCTTCTGCTCGGTCCAAAAGATGCAACCACATACATGAACAGCCTTGCATCCCCTCTCACTCATAGTCCTTGAAAAGGTGCTTCTTCCTTAAACTGGTGGCACTGGCTTCTAGTGCAGATGTATCACTTCCAGAGCAAGCCCAAATATGCAGATAACTATAAAATTACAAGTACTTTATCAATATATTTTTCCAGACTAGATCATCGTGGTTCATGTTTACTGCAGCTATTCAGAAAAGAGTGTTTCATGGATTAAAACTGTGTTGGTGTTAGGTACTGGGAACACATGGAGCAGCAATACAGGCCTTGCCTTCCCTGGAAACAGTGCTGGGTCAAATTGCCATCGCCCTGACATTTTGCTGTCATCTTTCCCTTGAGCTGTGTGATGCAAAGCTAATCCTTCATGTTCCTGAACCAGTGATCCTGCTTCCCCCAGATTTAGTGAATTCAAACTGTTGCGAGAGAAGCCCAGTTCAGTTTGACTCTCTGACGAGCCTTTTCCAAGCAATTCCTCCCACTGCTGCTGTGCCGAACAGCCTTACCACAGCTCTGTGTTTAAGAGGCTGGCATTTTGTGTGCTTCATTTTTAAATACTGTTGGTGGAAACATCTCTGTAGCTGGACCCAGTAGGAGCCTGACACTCTCATTGTGACTAGCTGTTTATTGTGCAAGCTGCTGACTAACTTGCAGTAACTAAAATATAATTTTCCAAAATAGACACAGATGACAAATAATCACTGCAGAGAGCCAATATAACTAAGAAGTACACTCAAGGCTCTTTTAGGTGTACTTCACAGGATCATTATAATCAGCAAACGGATCTTAACTCAGGCTGTCAACTACTCAAAGCTATTCCTTATTTTCAAGGCTGTCTCATCGTGCCACTTCAGATAAAGCAAAGGGGCTCCAGTCATGTGCTTTGGTACCACTCAGCTCTCAGATGGCATCCAAACACTGTTTTTTTCCTAGCTCCCAAACCTCTGTGACTTGTCTATCCTTTCTTCCCAGCTTTCATTCCAGCTGAAGAGATGGATTGCTTGGACCAGGTGAGTGGGCTTCCTGCCCACCGGGACTCTAGGAGCTGCTTGACTGCTTAAATCTGGGGTGAGGAACTACTACTTCACTATTCTCTGTTCTCAGATTTTCTTGCAGCCACCTTTGGTCTTACATCAATATCCAGCATTGTCAGTCTCTCAGAATGGCTACCCCACATGGCCTTGTAGCCATTATTTCCTAACAGAGACAGCAGTAGGGCTTCAGGAAGTTTTGGACAAAAATACCTAAGATGCTGGAAATTTAAAAGTATTCAACTGATACACAAACAAGAAAAAGAAAGCAAACAGCTTGACTTAACTGAAGAGGAAAAGGGCAAAGATATCATGAAAGTATTCAGTTATCCTTGATTAGAATAAATAAGTAAATCTCTTGAGAATGGAACCCTGGGCACTTAAGCAACAGCAAAATAAATTAAAATCCTGTGTCTGATAATAAAATACAATGTAGCTTCAGTGTAAGATTTCTTGACTCATGAGGAGAATTTTTCTACTGAGGGCTCTGGTGTTCCTCTAGCTCATTAAATGAAACCCATAATAGAAAGAAACATTCACACACACCTTAAAAAATATGTGTACATTTTGAAATATACCTAAGTTGAATTTAGATTTAGGAGTCTAGGGCAGATGTTTAAATGTTTAAATTCTGGATGCAGACGTGTCACAGCTCTGAAAGAGCTGCAGGGGCACCAGCCTGGACTGTAGGAGTCAGGGGCACATAACTGGCTCTGTGTCCCCATCTCCACACCCAGCCTGGAGTGTGACCATGGTGCTCCCAGTAAAGCCACTGCAAACCCCAGAGTGGACCTCTAACCATGAGAAGATTTTCATGGCAGATTTTTTTAAAGGTATGCTTTTTCTGCCAAGTACGGAATGAAAACATATCCTAACAGCTGGGGAAGAGATATGATCTGTCTATGTGTCGATCTGTCTATCTATCTATCCATCTATCTATCTCTGCATATATCAATAACTGTTGTATCTCCTATAAAATTAAATGGCCTGCCATAATTGGAAGCTATGGTAAATTCTGTCTCACAGATCATAGCACTAATATTAATCATTTAAAAACAAAGTGATAACAAAAATCCTGACAAAAATGTTGCTCGCAGGTTTTCACATTTCACGGTTTGCTTTTTTTTTTTAGCTTCAGCTTCATAGAGACTCCAATTATGAACTGCTTTCCACATGCAGTCTAAAAAAAATTTTGACATTAGGGCTGTCGGTGGCAGATGAAGGTGTTGTCAGAGCACTGGGCGCGGAGTGCGGCAACACGAGAGGCCGTGTGACACATCTTTTCAGAAGGGCGCTGTATCTTCATCGCTACAACGTTTCCCTCTCAGATTAGACTGACTTGTTAACTCATTCTCCCTGGTATCTTTTTGTTAATGCCTCAGCTTTTTAAACTGTTTCTCTATTTCTCTCTCTGATCAGTCTGGAATCAAATTTGTGGTTGGTACATGTAAAGGAGAGAAAAGGCAAGGAAATATTTAGGCTCAGGAGTATCCAGACATTTTATGTTCACATAGAGTACACAATGTTTTCTATTACTAAAGGGAAGGAAGGAAGGAAGGAAGGAAGGAAGGAAGGAAGGAAGGAAGGAAGGAAGGAAGGAAGGAAGGAAGGAAGGAAGGAAGGAAGGAAGGAAGGAAGGAAGGAAGGAAGGAAGGAAGGAAGGAAGGAAGGAAGGAAGGAAGGAAGGACAAAACAGAGATGGAGAGAAGGAGAGAAGGAGAAAGTTAGATAGGGAAAAAGAAAGTCAAAAAGAGAAAAAGAAAGAAAAAAGTGAAAAAGAGAAATAAAAAGGAAGAACACGCCTTTTGCATTGAATGCAAGGTACATAATAGACAACAAAAACTTTATTGAATATACTGTATTTCATAAAATACTACAAAAAGCTAATTTTCAATCTTTTTAAGCAAACAAAAAGAAAGAGATGCTGCTACACAGACTGACCTTAGCAGAATTGCTCAAATTTAGCAATGAAACTGATAGATTTACATGATGCATATGCAGCAAGGCTCTTCGTCTTCATGTCCTTGTGCTCATTATAAAGGCATGGAGGCAGAGCATGGTTTATAGAGTGATGATAAAATATACCATGGCACCTGGGCTCCCTGCAGAGCTCTGAAGATTTATCTGTCTTTAGATGAGGTACTGTACAGGCCTGGCTCGCTCCCATCGCTGTACCAGTAAACTTAAACCTAGACTTAAAAGGATCACTCATCTGGCAAGAAGAATAATTTAGACTTTACCCATTCCAGAGTCCTCTCATGTCTGTATTTTAATAAAGGACATCAGTTTACACACTTGTGCTGAACTGTGTTTTTTGGTTGTGTGATTTAAACTAGGTGCATTAGGATGTCTAACGGTAGCTTTATCTCTGCAGAAGCCTTGCTGGAGCTGAACAGTCTGCTCTTTGCACTAATGCTCATGGAAGAAGACCTTGAGGAAGGGTACATGACTGAAACCAAGCTGTAAGAAGAGCAGTAAATCCATGATACTATTAAACATTTTCTATTTTCTAAGCTTTATACTGATATCCTGCAGCCTTAGTTATCTTTCTGAGAAAACTAGAAACATAGAATTCTTCTGTATTTATTATTGGACCAAAATATATTTAAAATGGAAAATAATTTATCAAGCCTATGCTTTAAAAATTACTTTATTGATGCAATGAAAATCATTCTTTTAATCCTCCAGAAACTCAGATGTCAGTTTTCTTTAAATAGGTGTAGAACTTAAAGAAATTAACCTATTCTCTTTTATACAATGTGACTTTCAGAAGCTAATGGACAGATTATAGAAGGCCAGTTTTACTATATATGCTAACTTTTACAAACAGCTAATAGGGTAGTCTGAAGGATGCTATCAGTATTAGTCTTCAAAATGTGAACACAAGGAAATTTCCTTTAGTCAGAAATTTATCTTCATCTGGCAGGGTGTTTGAAACTCAGTAATCTTTAAGGTCCCTTCAAAATGAGACCATTTGATAACTCTCTTTTCTGCTCATCAGATGGTAAGGGAGGATTGTTTCAAATGAGATGCCAACTTTCTTATTATAGCTTTAATATAACAGAAGAAAAATCTGACCTCAAAAGGCTACGGATTGAAAGAGATGACACAACACACAGTTTGCTACCAGGATCCATAGTGCATCATGCATACTTACCATTTGGGAAAATGTATCACACATATCAAAACTCCCAGCATGACAATACTTGTGCAACCAGAGCAGCTTTTGTAAGGTTTCTTAGGGAGTGAAAAAAAACATGCATTGGAACCTCTTGGGGTCAGACCCTCCCAAGTCATGGGCTATAGAAGGATCTATAATGTTGTGCAGGGTTTAAATTAGGTCTCCTGAGATCTTCAGGGATCATAAAACAGTAAAAAAAAAAAATATGTATCTATACTTGTAACTTTAGGTTAAAAAGAAGAAAAACAAATGGAGAAATCTTTCTTCAGGGGCCTGCCAAGATACATGTTATTTATAGTTCTAAAACTAGTTTCAGTTCTATTTTGAAATATCTCCATAGGGACTCATTTCTAATTGCAAGGCTAAAAATTGTAGTGATGGCTTCTGTGTGTTAATGAGCACCTGTACCATTTCTGGGTGTCTGGGAGTGCCATTCTGCCTCTGTGCTGGCTCATCACATTCCACAGCACTACAATATACAGGAATATTTCTTCCTTGGACAGTCCTTCTTATGCTGGTAGTACAGGGGAGCTGCATTTCCACCTGAACAACATTGTGGGAGTCTGAGAGCCACTTCCTCACAGCTGGACTTCCATACCTATAAAACACATTTCTTTGTGGTCTCTTGCTCATGAAACAGAATGAAAGCAGAGCAAATCAGGGTACTTTTTATTGTAGAGATCCTGACATCTGGCAAGCATCTGGTTGGGGATTCTTATCAGGAAGGGTGGTGGTTAGCACATTTTACAGGTACAGGACCTTTAATCTGCAGGAGACCTGGGGTCAGAGAGTATTAGGCATTATAAAATGGGTTGGTTTTTACCAGGGAAATAGATGGCTTAACAAGTAGAGGACAGCAAGAAATTCTGCTTATTTTTTACAAGAAAATCTTGTCGTTCTACGTTAGGATGTCCCAATACTCTGTTGCCAGTGATAACGCAGTCACAATGGCTCAACAAAACCATGCAGTCCTCTGGTTTAGTGTAATATTTCTGCATAGCAGAGACACTAAAAATGAGAGCTGGTTTGCATCCTGGATTTCAAATCTGAAAGAAAGCTGATTTACAGGTTATGTTGGTTTCAGAACACAGGTTTCCCTTAGTGGGAAATCAGGGAATATTATATTTGAAGAGAGATGGCAGATTCAGCAAAACCAGCCACACACACACACAGTGGGCCTTGCACAGCTTTTCTGTTGCTTTTGCTGCTGTACAAATACAGAAGAGCAGAACTTCAGTGCAAATGGGAGCTGCTGCTTCCGCTTATCTGGTGATGGCAGTTTCAGAGAAGTAAAAAATAAACCATACTCTACGATGATTAATAACCTTTAGGGAAAA
Organism: Cyanoderma ruficeps; assembly: GCA_008694505.1. Lineage (NCBI taxonomy): Eukaryota > Metazoa > Chordata > Aves > Passeriformes > Timaliidae > Cyanoderma > Cyanoderma ruficeps. Next base: position 39,547,235 of record VZDJ01007753.1, on the reverse strand, counting down.
ATCGTGTCCTGTTCCTAATCCTGCTCGTGGCAGGAGCAAAACTGCAATACTGTTCTGCATCATCTCAGGGAATGCTGGTATATGCTAAAAGCTTAAGGCATTGCAGGCAAAAATGTTTATACCTGAAGCAAAAATGTTCTTGCAGATACATGTCTCTGGCAGGTACAGCCAGGAGTGGTCATAAAAAGGATACCTCATGACGGCAAAATAAATATATGCTGTCTAAAAATTTAGGAACTGCTTCCTATAACTAGTATCTCACTCCACTAACAAGCTCATTTTGACTGGGAGAAGTCACTAGCTACATTAGCTATGACCTAGTCCTTGCCCTTAAAGCCTACTACTTAGATTAATTTAGCTTCAGGAAGATAAGTAGGTGCTTCTGTTCTTTCTTGTTTTCTTTCTGTGCTGGACCCATGCTTCACCAAGCAGCATTTATTCCTAAATAATGGAATATCTCAGGGGTTAGGATGAGAGGGAAACATTTTGTCTGGAAGGGGTAACTAATCAACTCAAGACCTTTTCAAAGGCCACCAGGTATGTAGGCAACAAACACATTAATTCCAGTTTTTATTTTGCCTCCTGAAGGTGAATTTCCAGAAGCAAGAGCAGATGGGTGGGTTTTTTTTCATTTTTTGACCTGGGGTTGTCATTTCTTGAAAAAACCCCATTGAATGCATTATAAGGTGGACACACCTTTGGGGTTTTATGTCTCAGCCAACCAGTGTTTGTAAGATGGTTATACCTTTTGTTCAGGAAGACAGGAAATTAAATTTCAGTAGCAGCAGTTCACCTGCAATGCATGAAGTTCCTAGGCCATTGCAGCTTTCTTCTGCTACTGCTAGGTTGGAAGCTGAGAAAATGAGTGGGGGAAATAAACTGGTATCTATTGGGCAGAAGCAAGTAAATGTAAAGCTTTTAGATGAACAGCTACATGTCTTTTGTAAGGAGTGGAGCTGAAATGCATGTAAAAATATTCCTGTAGACAGCTTGAAAAAATAGCATTGTTAAATTTGGGGCATACAATACTCCTGGTCTTGTTGATAAAATGATGCTAAACCTGTAGTGTTTTACTGCAGAAGTTTAGGGGTTCTGAGTGTCAGGCAGTTCTGTTTGGGTGCAGGTCACAATCTGGTGCCTCAGTCATAATCTGGTGAAGTGACTACCTCAGAGCTTTAAAACCATGCTTCATGGCCTGAATAATCTAACTATATAGATCAGCCTTTAGATAACTTTATATCTTTTGAATTTCTTTTTTTAGATTAATTTGCTGTTATTTTTTTCCCATTGTAAGGGGATGACTGGTTGTGAACAAGTGGCCCTTTACTCTTTAATAAATGGAACAGATTGAGTTTCTCAAACCTTTCACTGTGAGACCTATTCTCTAAATACTTTAACCATTACTTCAGCTTTTCACGGGTTGCCTCCAACTTATATAAAATGAACCTAATTAGTCACTTAGCCCTGTCAATGGCTATTTCAAGAAACTATGTAAGATAACTAAATATAAGCCCATCAAGTTGCAGAGCTAAAGAGAGGTTACAAGTTTCTACTGTTTTCTGTGTGATTTGTACAGATCTGAGCTTCAAAAAAGAGTTGCATGAAGAAAATATTTTCTGAAAATGTGGTTGGTTATAGAAGTAGATTTTGTTTTCTTCATTCAGATGTCTACAATGATAAATAATTTGTAAGACACAGCACTTATTAATTGGGCTTTTCAATTTCCTTATAAATGCTACTCAAACATCATAATCAAAGTCAAGAAAAAGACAAGTCCCAGGAAGGACAGAAACTCAGATTTGACAGATTTGGAGTTTACAAGTTTGCAAATTGGCCCTGTCCTCAGAGAAGCCCAAATGAAAACCTAAGTGCTGGGGTAAAAGAAAATCCAATTCCTATCAACATAAAAGAATGTTCAGGTGCACTGCTGGGAATACAGAAGACTGATGTTGTGAGCAGTTGAACTACTCAAGTCTGTTTTCCCATGAATTCATGTCTTCTGCATTCAGAATTTTTTTTAGCACTAGCTGCAATAAATGCATTTGTGTACTGTTGTAACTATGAAATAAATGCAATAGCATGAGCATGCATGCCCCAAGGACTCACTGGTTTTTATCTTTTCCTTGACTGTCTGACTGTTGCTCACAAAACATATGGTAGCTGAGTTCTCCCCATCTTTTCTTCAGTGGAGGCACCTCTTTTTGTATGTTTTCCCATGCCATTTATCAACTTTCAAAAAAGCTATAGAAAGTTAAATATCCTTCCTCTATCACATTGGTTTGATTTTTTTTTATTAACTAAAGAAAGGTTATTGTGCAGGGAATGGCAGAGAGGCTGGTCATCCTGGTCACATCTCTGTCAGAAAGCAGGCCTGAAAGGCAAAATAAAGGAAGAATAATGCAAAGAAACCTAAAGCAAATGCCTTTTGCTTATCTCTGTCACTTTCTTCCATTCGCCATTGAATTTGATGTTCAAACTTTTAAGATAATTGCAATTTCCAAGATGAACGTGAAATTGGAATTTTTGCACATGTTGGCTGACAAATAGTGCATTGTACATTTTCATTAAAAATCACATTATTTCTCTGAGCTGTTTACAAGAAATAAATATAAGATGGTGAAATCCTTCTCTTTCTTTACTGGTCAGTATTTTACCAGACAACAACATTCACAGTCCATTAAAAGGTAAATATTCTGTATTTTTAGTGCTCTGTAGAATGGAATTTCTAAAATGAACTACCAAAACATAGTATCTAAGCACTGAAGACAATTAAGGAAGTGCTGTTCAAAGTGGATTTGAGAAAAGAAAACAAAATAAGATCACTTGACCATTAATACAGACCTTTTTGAGGAAGATAGGCCTTATATACTGTATTTCCATTGTTGCATTCATCAGAACTATCAAGCTTTCGGCAAAGACCTAGCAAAATTGGATCTGACTGCCTTGTTGTTTAGAGCACATTTAACTTACAGCTTTAAAAAATGAATGAAGAATGAAAATCATGATTGTGGGCAGATTCTTCCAAACTGTTTTAGCTACTCTTTATTACATCTCACTGCTCAGCCGCCTGAATCTGGATAGAAAGATCAAGTACCCAGAGAGTGGCATAGAAAGAGCCATCACACGGAGAAGACGACATCCAGTTGGACTGATGTAATCACCCAAATGCCTCTCCAGCTCAGCTCTAATTGAGGTTGTCATGACTTGGCAGAGCAAAAGCAAATTTTGTTGATGAAATTTTCATCACTATTAAATGAGAGGATTGGCGTTATGTAAGATCACCAAGTGGGTAGCAGAAATGAGGAGGTTATGCTGTTATCTAAGCTCCTTATCTTGCATCTATAGAATCAAAAAATTCAGACCCAAGTCCCTTCCTGGGGTCTTCTTTTACAGATCTCTTTCAAGACTGCACAGGAAAGTGACTGAAGCAGATGTTCGGCTTCACTCACAAAAAGGGAGCAGATCCCGCTCAGCCGCTCCTGTGTTTTTGGAGGAGGATGGGGACACACTGGGGAGTCCAAAAAACTCTACCCCTCACTGAGTAGCAGGGTTTCTGGTATCATTTACTACATATATCAGCTGCAACTGAGAGATACAAAAAGACAGCTTTACTTTGTGGAAATGAAGAGATTTTTCATTTGTGTTGCTTTAAAGGCTGGATGGAAAAGCTGAAGTATTCAGTTTAGGGGGGGTCAGAGCACAGATCTGGATCTCTAGCAAGCTTAACATCCTTGAATAACTCTCTCTCTTTTTGTCCCTTGATTTTTTTCTTCCTTCTTTTTTCTTTGGTTTGAACCTGATTCTAATAAACAAGAATTAACCACTAATTAGAAGCAATGCAGTTGGTTTTTTTTCCTTCTCCTTTGCTCATGAAACTCCTGTTGAGTGTGACACCCTGGCATAAAACTTCCTTCACAGCAGCATTAAGGAATTCTTTTCACTTCTGGAGTCTGTGAGTTTGGTAAAAGTCTCTTCCCTACCCTGAGGTCAGTGATGTCTGTAGTTTAATTCAAGGCATTAGAGAGAAACAATTACTTTGCCTGGTGCCTAAACTGCTGTTGAATAAACAACCACAGAAACTGAATCTTTAAAAAACTCCTCACAACTTTACTTATCTGGACTCTCAGTTGCCATCCAGATGCAAGAAATTACTTTAGTTCATTTTAATTCTTGCCATTTTCTCAGCATTGTGCTACTTTAGGAGGCAAATAAATGCAGCAGGAAGATACCTATAGATGTGTTCAGCAGCTGGAGGGTTTATGATCTAACCTAAAAATGCAAGATGGTTTTCTTGTAGTAATTAATACCAGCAACATTTCCACTAAATGCTTCTGTGTGCCTCATAGAGCTCTTCATATCTCAGCAGTGGGTTGAAACTCTGAGGGGCACAGTTTCACTCACCAGCCATGAGTTTTGCTGAATGGGTTTGTAAACCTCAGTGAACACTCATAAAACTAAGTCCCAGGCTTCACAGCGACTTCTAATTTAAATTTTAAAGGATTCAACCTAACTCACACTCTTTACCAGATACCAGATATAAAATTAATTTTACAGAAGCAGAAAGACCACAAAACATTTTGGTAGAGGGATTTTAAGCTTTGAACAATGGCTTAATACTCTTTTGTCCCAAATAAAAAGATCCCTGCCCGGTTGTTAATAGTATCATATGTTTCTCTAATTTAGTTTTAAGACCAAATCAGCCTGTGATTGAAAAAATAATGGTCATTTTTGAGAAAATAAATGCCAGGTATCTTGGAGCAGATACTTGAGGCTTACATCAATAAATATTTTCTACTGTGGACCACAAAGAGTTATCTGTAAAACTTAGAACTAATGAAAAAAATAGCAGAGGGAGAGACAATCCATATTGCCTTTCATCCAACACCAGGGATGTACTTGAGAATGTAGATGTAACTGTAAAAACACTGTATTCTGGTAAACAATCCAAATTCATTTCAACCACCTGAGGCCCAGGGGAAAAGTGATACAGTCTCTGTCAAGCCCACACTTGGTGTTATGTTTTGCAGTATTTCAGGAAGAGGCACAGTGCTTACAGTTATGCAGAAGAGAAAACGTACATTTATTTTCATCATAGGGTGAACTTTACACCATTACTCAACTTCACAAAGTAGCAAAACCTACAGTATACGTTTTTTTCCTGAGCTACTATCTCAAATGCTGATGATGGATAATAACATTGTGATTTGTTTGGAATAAAACTAGTTTAAAAAAAAAAAAAAAGGGCACAGAAGAATTGTCTGTATCATCTGCCATACAGATGAGGCTAGCATTTTCCCACAAAAGCATACATGGGGTCTGAATAATTTGAGGATGGAGTTGAGAGAGATAATGGGAAAAAAGATTAACAGTGTGTATTCCAGAGGCTTCCAGCTGGACATGAAATGAAAATAATGACTGTTGGGATGTCAATCTGCTCTTTGATAAATCTCATAATTATTATCAGACCCATATCTGATAACAGCTGGCTCAGAGAGGAATCTAGCTACTTCTACCAGCTTACTTTGCCCTTTGTCTTCTTCACCTCAAGCTGATGGAAAAAGTTTAATGTTATTTAGTTTGACCTTTCTTTTTCTCAGGTCTTTTTCTCTTATGAGTGCACTTGATGCAATGAGAAGACTGTCTGTTAAATTTTAAAACTGATATGGTTGGTTTCAAAGCCTTGAACATCAGACATATATAACTAGAAAGTAGATTGGCTGTTAATTTCAGTCTCACCAAAAATGCAAAGTGCTAATAGAAAAAAAATGTTAATTTCTTTTTGTTAATCCTATTTTACTGGCATATCTTCTACATCTGAGAGAGCTGAACTGGGCATCACTGTTAAATTAAGGAGTGGCAAAATGAAGTCCTTTCACATGTTTTCCTGTTTTAAGTAAGGCATGTTAGGCAAACTAGTGATAACTCGATAGCACACTGCTTGTCTCAGCTAGATTCAGGCAGAGAATTTATGAAAATGCAAGGGAATTTCAGTTTTAACTTCAGTTTCATGTAGCTTCTATTATTTTTCAGACTTTATGTAAAAAAAAAATCAATCACTGCAAACATTTTACTTTTTAAAACATTTGACTTTTTTTTTATAAGTTCCTAGTCTTCATGTCCCCTTGATTTTCAATTCACACATGCTCCATTGAAAAAATCTATCTAATATAGTTTGGAATTAGACAATTATAATCCCCCAAATGTACAAACTCCCAAGTTCTTGGCTACTCATAAAATTTTACTTCCCCTCAAATCTTTGACTGTTCTGATAATCTAAAGTACCAACATCTCAGCTTTCCACTAGGCACAACTCAAATAGTTAAGATCCCTGATCTCACACTTAGGAGATGATTTGCTAAACTAAATAGAAAGTTCTGGTAAAAATATTTTAGGCTAAAAATCTTCTTCATTTCTAAAATTGTTATTGGAAATGTTTTTGCAAAATCACATTTGATTCAACAAACATAAACACAGAAGAAGTTTGTTTGCCAGTTGTTCATCCAAATAGACATACCTTTTTGAGCATAAAACAAAGGCAATTACACAGAACTGAAAGTAATTACAATGTAATTTACTATTCAACAGGCTTTTTTCATTTTTAATCACAGATGGTTTAATATGAGTAAGCTGAGCCTTTACTTGGTTGTTTCATTCACATAATCTCTACCTTATTCTTTTTATCCTTCTGCCATAAGTAGATGGAAAGCAGGAATCTCAAATTACTATCCTCTGTTTTTCACTTAGTCTCAATCCTTGTGGACTTTTATAATTATTTGATTGTCTTGTTCAATACTTCATTTCCTCATCTATCAGTGAATACAGTCTTATAAAACTGGGTTCTGAAACTACTACTGCATCTATAATTGTGAAGAAAATTCCTTTGTTGGACAGACTGGTATAAACACCTGTATCTTAAAATCCATGGGTGGATATTGTGAAGTTAGGTGTGACTATAAAAAAAATATTTAGGTGAAATAGCATCCCCAGACAGAAAATCAGACAGAATATCTGCTGGAAGACGGCAGATTGTTCACTCACAAAGTCATCTAGGAGTTTTTTTTTTCCTTCCTGAGCTCTTCCTTGTTCAACAGGTAATGTTTTGCTCCTGTAAGTGCTACAGATATAGGCTAAAAAAGAAGGTACTTCTTTCTGAAATGTAGCAAGCTGTTCCCAGGCTGCTCAAAATCCAAGCTAAACTGGGGTCTATCATACCAAAGACCAAGAGGGAAGAGCATGCTTTCTTCCTGTTGAGACCTTGGAATTAAGTCTGTTACAATACCTGAGTAAAGGCATAGTAAAGATTGAAATGGGCCAGCAGATTGCAGAGGGCTATTGAAGTTTTAGAGGTGTGTTTGTGCCAGCAGAGGTCTTTTTCCTTCTTTCTCTTCTTCTCCTTCCTTAGCACCCTTCCTGTCTTTCAGAGCACGGGATCCTACTTCGTCTCGTTTCCCTTCCCCTCCTCACCTCTCATAGCTATGTACCTTTGTGACCCTGCAAGCCTCCTCCCCAACATCCTTCACTCCCTTACAGTTAATTGCTTTCCATCTCTTCCAGCATGAAATTCCACCCTGCCTACCCCTTCCTCTCCATCCTCCAGCACCCTCTAACCACAGAGAGGAAGAGATGAGACATTATTGCTCCAGCAAAACCAAACTCTTGCTCGGAAGGTGCAGAAAGTGAAAAAGAAACTGGTTCACCCATGTCTAAAGCTTACACTGATAATGTATTGTTTTGGTGCCTGTGCTTATTGCATCACAAAATGCTCAGTCTTGTCCTGTTCAAAGTGTTTCTGGGCTTTAAATTCCACTGTATTCGGTGTTCCACACTTACACAGTAGTCACTTCTGGGAAAATCTGTGTATATACAAAGAAGAGGATGTTCTGACAAAGATTTTCACTGGGTGAATGGTCTGCGGCAAAATGTGTTATTCACTGAGTGCAGAAAGAAATACGACAAGGGATGTAACTACAGGATGTTTCTTTTTTGATTCAAAAGATGTTAGTGGCTCAGCTAAGATTTGCCCAAATGCTGCATAGGTCTGGATTTAAATTAAGGACCTTACACTTCTGGATGAACATTGAAAATCAGGCTTTCTAAGATGGGTACTGTTACTGAAAAGAATAGCTAAACATTTAAAAATGCTATATTAAAATGATGGTTATTCCAAGACCTATTTAAAAATATATATTTTAAATATTCATAGGTATGGAATACTGGCATACAATCAAAAGCTAACAAAATTCAACTCAATTTTTAATATGAACTAACACAAAAGGTGATTGAAATTTTCCAAAATTTGAAAATTTTCTGAGAGTGTAGCTGGAATGCCAATGCAGTAGAAAAGTATGAGATTGATTTTTTTGAAAAATGACAAAAAATATTTGCGATTTTCAACCACTTGGCCACTCTGCAACTATATTTGTCTATTTAAAATTCCATTTAAAATACAAAAAAATCATTTAAACTTCAAACTTCTGTGATATTTTCAAGACATCCTTGCATCACAAAAAAAATCACAGCAAACATGCAAAATTGCTGTTTCTACCTTTAAAACAAGAAATAAAGAAAAATATTTCCACATTGCCAAATTATTCAGTTATAGTAGTCATAATTATGCACCATTGACATTTAGTAAATATACTTACATCAACATTGCCATCCAGATATCCACATTTCATCATTAAATATGATTAGTATTAAATTCCTCCTTAGAATGAAACACCACACAACTGATAATTAAACAAAACAGCAATTAAATTAAATTAAATTATTCAATGAGGAAACCAGTAGTTACCACTGTAAAGTTAAAAGTTACCACTGTAAAAAAACCTGCATTTTGCACTTTGTTCCATGTTCATCATATTTTATCCAGGGATTCAATAGTTCTGGGAGAAGTCTTAACTGGGATGTAGAAGAGGGTGAATTATTAGAGGAGGATTAAAATTTCCAAAATGAATGAAAATTCCAAGAAATAAGATTCACTTGAAGCATAGACAAGAAAAACATACAAACATATTGTCTACAAAGACCACAGAATTTCAAGCCAGCCTATAAAACTGAAATAAGAATTATTTCAAATGAATGCTGGAAAAACTGAATCAAACAATTGGTTGTTGTCTACATAATTCAAGCTTTATTAAGTATCTTCTCAACTTTTTTCTTTATTCCCTTCCATTCACTCACAAAGATCTGCATGTTCACCCTAATTACAGAAAGGAGATTTTTAAACATTGAATAGACAAAATCTCATAGGAAAAAAAGTCATGAAATGAAAAATGCCAGAATTATCACGTAAGGACAGTTTCCCCTCCAAACCTATGCAAATATAAATGTTAGAGCTGGAAGAAGAAATACAGATTCATTTGCTATTAAAATTTAACTTTGGATTATTGTTATAAAAATTTCTGGAGATAAAGAAGACTCAAAAAACTAGAATAAAAAGTGAAAAAAAAAAACGGGTGAGAATCCAATTAAATATAGACAATTGTTTCCTACTAGAAAATGCTTTAACATGGTTATAAGGAATTAATGAAGACCACTAAAACAGGGATCCCTAATTTAGTGTATCAAAACAGAGAGCTGTATCCTTGCTTGTCTTTAAAGCTTGCTGAAGAGCTTTGATGACGCAGTGAATTATTGCAGTTATGCTCTCCACTCCAAATGTGCAGTTGAAAATCCTTTTTTCCAGGAATATAACTGACAATGAATGTGGTCAAGACAGCATGACATAAGGAAGTTTGAGTCAGTTTGTTATTAATAGGAAGAAAAGTTTCTTAGTAAGGGATGTTAACTATTTTGCTGGTGACTAGGAGCGAGCAGAGATGCTTGGCCTTTCAGAACAAATATAGTTTTAAGAGGATGTAAAATTTCTCTAGTACCTCAAAGCTCGGGAGTTTGTATATTCAGGCAGTTGTGATCTCATGAATTCTGAGGTAGCTGATGCAGAAAACTTTAAAGGTTCTTTGGCACTAAAATGCACAGAAGGTGTTTAGTAGGACTTAAAAAGTAGAAAAGTAATTAAAGCCTCACACTAATGATTTTAATAGACATCTACCTGCATGGGTACTAAAGTGTCTCAGTTTGTGAAAAAACATGTGCACATTTATAGAATGTTTCAATTGTTATATGCACACAGGAATAACAGAGAACCTGATCACACCGAAATGAGAATGGAACTAAACTTTAGCACCTTCTTTTTCCCAGTCAGCCTGTGTCATGACAGGGACATGTTTGTATGAGGCAAATCTGTGTGCTGTAGGCACCCTGAGAAAAGTGTGCAATTATTCACCCCTGAAGGTTATTCAGGAAACTTGGAAAAGCATTAGTAATTTCTGGATCCATCTCCACTCCTAGACACACAGTTTAAGGGTCATTTGCTAATAATTAATCAGGTCTTGTTGCCTTGTAAATGGTCACTTACTGGTCTTCCCCAAGACTATTTGACTCCAATTCCATACTGCAAGAGAATGGGCACTCCTTCAGAAGCAGAGGACACAGGCTGGAAAGCTTCAAACCTGATTTAAAACAGATGAACAGAAGATTATGAAGTGAGTATTGCCACATTTGCACGAGTGACAGACTTTCTGATTAACTGGTGTCATAATTTGCTTTCTTTTCACAAATATATCTGCACCTGAGGTGATGCACCATATCTTTTCCTTTATCTCTATTTTGAACCTTGTTGTTGAGCTCCGTTCTAACAGGAACGCCCTGCCCTGCATGTTGGCTGTGGTGGTGTGAGCAAACCATTTCCTGTTTGGATTAAAGATGATTATTTTCAGCTGATGTAAGCAGTGCAAAGGGAAACATCCAGCAGCAAGTCTAGCACGGCTCCTTGCGGTATGGCTGCAATGGGCTGCTCTCTTTGCTTGCCAATGCACACCAGGATGTCTTGAAACATGAGGAGCCATGCGTGCCTTGGCCCCCAACACAGCTAGAGGAGGTGGGACTGATGGCAGAGCAGATGACAATAGTTCATCCCAGTGTCCCACCTTCCATAAACTAACTGCACAATATAGTCATGAGCCTGTAACATCTTGTGTGTGCGTGTGTNGTGTGTCTGTGTGTGTGTGTCTGTGTGTGCCCCAGTCTGGCCATGCAGCTGATCTGTTGGAAAACTACTTAACTGTCCAGTTTTTGCATGCAGATTTTACTTGGACAGCATAGATTTGCTTTGGCTATTTTACATTCAAAAGAGCAGAAAACTGAGATTAAAAAAACCCAACCAAGCCTTTCCCCCCACCACCACAAAATATCCCAAACCCAATGAAAAGGAGAGGGAGAAATAATTGTCTTAAGTTTGCACATTCCTGAATTACTGCACGCTCATTATCTCACCTATCTCACGTATCACTCAACCTTTGAGCCTGATGCATATTTTTCTGAGCACAGATACCAATTCCACCACACCAGAATAACAGCTCATGGGCCTAATGTAGCACAAGATAAATCGGTTTTGCTGAAACTCAAATGTTTGAACAGAAGGGATGTCTGAGATTACAGTCAGAAGTTGCTCTTCTGTCTCTGCAACAATGTCTGAGAAACCAGACATAGGTGCAATGACAAGAATGTGTTAAATGAAATTGTGGCTTTTGAGGTTTCACAATGGGGACAGAATTCCACCAGAAAAGATTGAACACCTGAGATATTTTCTCCTAAACTTGATTGCATCTTCATTGTCCACTGCACCGAGCTGATGCCACTTCTGTGAGACTACAGTTAGTCCATATAATTTTGTTTAAAAAACCAGATTACTAGCTTTTAAGGTTTTCTGGCTTAGAGTGGATCAGTCACTGCCTAGTTTGTGCTAGAGCTGACTTCCTGTGCAACCATGTACCTTACACAGCATATTTGTAGTTTCTCACATCTCTTAAAATAAGAAGTTTCTGCAGAAATCTGTTCTAATTAAACAGTGGACAACACACTGTCAGGTAGACACCCAGGTACATGAAAACACACAAAAAAAGAAACCATGCTTCTTGAAGCATGACAGTAAGAGGGATGATTTGGGTGCTTTTCCCTTCTTTTTCCCATCTGTTCTCAATTATAAGAAACTCCTCCCACTATTTTAAAGCAAAAAAGTACACCCTGCAAAGCCTCTCATCTCTGTACAATATGTGACATCTGTATGTAACAGATGGGCTTTCAGGTCTCTTCATCACTAGCTTTATTTCCCAAGATCTATGACTGCACCACCTAAGAACTGATTCTCGATGTAAAAGCAAACTCAAAATAAAAGGGCCTCACACTTGCTGTCCCTATCCCTGAGGTCACATCAGGTGGACAAAATAATGCCATCCACCATTAAAGTCTTTATTTCCAACTATACAATACCTGCGACTAGGGAGAAAAAAAAAATTATTTTCAGCTACAGGAAGAAAATAGTTAATGAAGGCTGATTTTTTTTCTCTGAATTTTTTTTCTTTCTACCAGCAAGATCTAGATAAATGTTTTTGTAGCCAGCGCATTTGGGCCATACTTAGGGTCTGCTGCCTCAAAGTGAAAAAGTAGCATTATTCATTTCACACTGGGGCTTGTGCAGATGAGAAGAAGATCCAACACCCTCACTCATGACAACGATTATCCTGTTATGAGTCAGAGTGACAAATTCTGTACATGCTCTACACATGGGGACACCATAGCTGCCTACCCTCCCACAGGTCTTGCCTCTGTGTTAAGCCTGACAGAAAACAGCAATGACGTGACTGGACACAGTTTTCAAAGTAGTGAGTGCCTTGGAGCATCATATTTAGTACTTGCAGAGACAACTTAATCTGCCTTAAAGGAGGTTCATTCCATAATGCAGGTCTGTTCTGAACTTAGAAGTCAACAAGCCCACCCTAAGCTTTATTTTGACCTAAAAATGCAAGCCAACAAACATTTTGGTCATCTCTTTGTCAGTTTCTTTAAATTACCTAAAATATCTATTCCCTGTTTCTCCTTTGTCTCATCTCTTCCACCCTTCTGCATTCTGGTTATTTCTTTTCCTGGGCCTAACTCAGTCTCTCCTCATTCCATGGCTTCTCAATTTTTAGTTGCTGCCCACACTTGGCTTTCTGCGTTCACCATGCAAGAGCTTTTCCTGCAAGTGTCTACCCCATCAATGCATTTCCATGCATTCTCACTGCCTTTTTCTCCACAGCATGTAACATTCATCCACCCCTGAGTGACCAACAGATGTGCTGCTGCTGAGAGGGACCTGCAGATGTGTTTCTTTTACTGCTTCTTGTCACAGTCCTGTGACACTGGCAGCACTCAGTGGAAGGTGGGAAAGCTCAGGACTGTCCTGTGAGCAGCTGTGAATCATATCTGTGCAAGCAGGCAGTTTATGCAGCGAGTTGTGAAGAAAAATTAAAATGAGGGTGGGAAGGGACCTTTCTTTTGCAACTTATGAAAAGCACTAAGTATTTTTCTAAATGATGTTTGTCTCGCTTGTTTCTTTTTTGTTTGTTTTGGTTTGATTCATGTTTATTTTTTAAACCTGCAAGCCACAGAAACTGAAGGAGACTTAAACTAGGGGAGAGAAAGAAAAAATGAGGAACAGTGGCTATGTAGCAGCCTATCAGAGAATGGACCACTCAAATAATTTTAAAATTATATGGGCACAACTATTTAGCTAACAAGCTTACACAGTACATACAAGGATGGTAACCTCAAAATTAGCCAAAGGGCCTCTTTGCAGATCCTGGACTGATCTGTAGTTTTGGGCAGTGCTGTAGAAGTCCCACCTGTAATACACACCTCTAATTCCTATGGGAGGAAAAACAGTGAAGGCTGGTTTCACTATTATTCTTGTGGTTCCTATATGCCATGCTACCCAACAATGATGGAACTATCAACAAAAGGCTTCTTCCCACTCTTGAATGAAAGCTAACATCTGGGACAGCTATTCTTTTCTCCAAAAAAAAGTTAAAAAAAAGAAGTTTTTCATCTGCGGTAGAGTTGACCTGAAGTTTGATCTGACACATAGTATTCATCAGAAAAATAAACTTTCTAGAAAAACATTCAGGCCGACATTAACTATCATAAGATCTGTTATTTTCACTTCAATTCACTTGGCTTCTATTCTCCTCACTCTACTTCTCATTTTACTTTGGGTATTTTTAATTATGTTGTAATATCATATCCATGTATAAACAAAATTTATACTATAAAAATTCCATTTCTAGCTATCCAAAATAACATGATATAATTTTCTTTTATTTCACTCAAAACCAAATATTTCATTCAAAGTCTTAAATCATGTAACTTCCAATTTAATTCAGAGGTTAAAATGTACTTAAAGTGATATGATATTTGAGAAAAATTGTAGCATGTACAGCATTGTTCTTCTTACCTGGACATCACATCATACCGTGATGATACAGATTGTGAATATCAGATTTTCTTTGAGATAAATGTTCCTTGTCCATGGAGTCACTGACTCACCATAGAATAAGTGAATTCTAAGTCACTGAGCTCTGGGTGGTTTCATGATCAAAGAATTTCTATCGTACAGCAATTGAAACCTTAAAACTTTACTCTGTCAAGGAGCAGGGAAAAAAGGCTGGTGAGAGTTATGGAGCAGATCAGTGGCTGAGGTAATGGTGGTACAGAAGTATCACTCTTATTATGCATCATTTTTCTCCTACTTCTGGGTATTTGTAGGACAGGAAACTGGCCATTTCATATAAGGCACCATAGTAATGATGGGCACAATTTCCCTAATGTGATTTCTGTTTATCTGACCTTATTTCAGTAAATCTAGAGATTTTATCTCATACAATATAATAAGCTTATTCCTTTCTCCCATGAAATATGTGAATTTAGAAAATATTTTGTATTTTCCTTGTAATCCCAGACCATCATGTTGCCAATGGTACCAGTACTACAGATCTCAATTTGTCATGCAGAAGACTCTTTTCAGTTATTGTCCTCTAAGGTCAGTTTTAATAATCTTCAGTTTAGTCAAAGAAAAAGAGAAGTGTTAATCAGAATTTCCAGTATTTTCTAAGCAGTGAGTGCAACTGGGGTCCAGGAAAACCAAAGGTAATGTGTTTGCCTACCCTTACTCTGTACTCACATTAGTGTCTTACTGGAGTTCACATTTATTTGAGAATTCATGTTGGCAATTGTTTATTGAGGATTCAGCTTCTTTCATTGTGGCCTTAACATTTGCACTTCAACCCTGATCATACCTGTGAAAAGCACAGTGTGCACTCCCTTCCCTGAGTTTTGCAGGCAGATGTGCAAGTGGTATTTATGCTTCAACTTAACATGTATATACCACATTTGAAGTGAGATAGTGTGACAAGAGTACAAGATTACGAATGGCTTTCGTAGCTGACTCTTTCCCAGAGGCTTTGCTTGCACCTGTTTTTTACCACGAAAAGGACGTTAAAGTTTCTGATATGTGACCAAGCTGCAAATGAAAGATCTTTGAGATAAAAAGTGATATGATTGACTTAAAAAGGTCAAAATCTAATATTTTAGTTTGTCAGTTTATGGTGTGATAATTTCACAGAAACATCAAAGATACTGTGTGACCTCCCAGAACATATTTCTCACCTTGAGTGACTCGTGGCTCTCCTCAGATTTCATGGTCCATCAGCACACACTTCAGCTGTGTTCCCTTCATAACAGCAGAGCAGGCTGACAGAGCATTTATCTTCCTTGGTACTTGGCTTGCTGGGGTTCAGTTTTTACAGCCAGTAGTAGGGAATGGTGTGCTACTCTGCCCATTGCCCTCAGGAAAGAGCCAGGAGAGCTTTAAAACAACACAGGATTCATTTTGAAACTTTTCCAACTGATCAGTCACTTGAGGAATTGCTATGAATTTGTGTAAACTAGCAAGTAGAAATTAACTCTTGAATTTCTGGAGCCTGCTTTGAGACCGAAACCCAGCATGCTTTATTACCAAGAGGAGCTATGCAGCACCTTATTTCATAGCTGTAAGTGGCTCAGAGTCTTCCAAGTAATCCTCCCTCATATACAAAAATATATACTTTGGGAAGTAGATCCAAAAATACTGTTATGAAGTGCTGGTGCCTTTCTTGCGTAACCTAGGAAATGGAGTGAGTCTTCAATCAACCACATTTCATTATGGTCCTTATACAATGCTTTCTTAATTGGGCAGAGGTGGACTGGGATGAGATGATTCTGTTGATTATTTGGTCTCCAGTAAATTACCAGAAGAACAGAAATATGTCTGGAAGCATCTCGGTGATCCTATGTTCCTCTTCTGCAACCAACTTTCTTTTCTCCTCTTTTGGTTTCTCAGTTTGTAAAACACTGTCCCCAAAACATGGGGACACATCTTCGAACATATATTTACAGGGTTGCTAGGAGTAGCCTGAGAAAGAGGATTTCAGCATTTGGGATGTATAGTCAGGAAGGACATATTAAAAGAGTGCTCCTGGAGTTAGGCATGAAGGGCTTCACATACAACCATGCATATGGCAGGTGGTACCGGAGCATGTACCATGAAATCCAGAGCTCTTGGGAAGGAGCGAGAGGACCAGGGAAAGAAGATAGCACAAAGTTTTTCTTAGTCTCTTCACCAGCTCCTTGGGCCACACACACCCCCACACCCATTCTTCCTGGCTATTCTCATGCAGATGTACCTGTGGTCTTACTGGTACCTCAGGTGCAGGTCTGTTACTCCTCATGCCCTCTCACCCCCACCCACGAATATGGGAGCACAAAACAGATTCAAACCATGAGAGAATGCACTCATAATTCCTGACCTCCATCAATTTTCTTTATCTTAAAAAATATTAGAACACTAACAACAATAATGATGGATTTGCTCTCTGGTACTCTGTAAGGGTTCTGATCCTGTAGCAATTTCCACTTGGGGTGATTTATCAGTTTGTGGTCTAGGGAGGGAAAAAAAAAATCAGTTTAAGGTGAGATTTTGCATCCATGTAATGCAATAATGGAAATTCGTCTGGTAATTATTCCAAGATATGATCCAACTTGGTTCTGGTATGTTAGGGAGCAGAAGAGGGGTCCAGCACAGAAAGAATTGAAGCACTTAAGTATGTGCAGTTGCTATTTTTTTAAAGAATTTTATAATGCTTCTTCACAATGGGCAGAAATTTCTCCTAAATAGTCATTCTAGTCTATTGGGTAATTAATATGCATATTGAAAAATTCTAAATATATATTTAATCAACTAGCTACATAAAGTGCCTGAAGCTCTGAATACATATGAACCCAATAGACCAGAACAGCTGAAAAAAAGCTTGCTCCAGGCTCTGGGGATACATTCCATGAGTTTTCTTTTAAAATAGTCTAGAATGGACTTGAAGAAGCTGGAACATCTTTAAAGAAGGGTCCTTTCTTCTCATGTCAGAGATGTAATCTGAATTAATGTAGCAGCAGGAAATGTGAAGGTTTGCCTGTAAGGGCACTCTAATAATTAAGATAGCAGCCCAGGACTTGAATCCTTTAGGTGCTCTTCTAGGAAAGTACAGCTGTGAACCTTACATAGCCTGTTATCTGGAATTGTGCCTCAGTTTCCCTTTTAGTAAAATGGAACAAACTGCACTTAACCTCTTCACATCTTTGTGGGGTGTGTTAAAGAGAAATATGCAAAGATAAAACACCACAAGATAGGTGCTCAAGTCTCCCTAAAAACCTGGAAGAGGAGTCATTCTAAGTGCCCTTCACACCCTTGAAAATCTTATCTTTATTTTACTGATAGCTATAATGCACTTCGAGTCCTTTGGAGGAAAGATGTTATAGACGTGCAAAGCTGCTGGGAAAGATGGAGTGAAAATTGACTAAAAGGTCAGCTTCAGAAGCAAAGGAATATAATGTGAGGATAACCTATGGCAAATACCCTGAAGACTATACCTGGAAATGTGGGAGTATGGCATCAAATCATGCCTTTAGATAATTTAGAAATTAAGGATGGTATTACACAAACATAACAGCAGAGCAATTGTGACCTCTGTCATCTCGGGGGACCAGAAACTGATAATTCATTCTTTAGTTAACCATCCATATGTAAAAGGCTTCTCTGACCACTCTAATGTGGGTCATCTCAATGAACAGCTTCTCAGTGGTCATCATTTCTTTTCTGGAAAAGGACACTTTTCTATCCAGTAGCCTCTACTGAGGGGAGAAAGAAGAATTCTACAGTTTCAGCTATATGCTTATTTGCTCAGTACTCTCAGATTTTATTTCATGGCCAAAAATCCATCATCATTTCACCAAACAATTCAGCTTATAAGCATCAGCTCTTAAATCTGCTCCTATGCATGCTGCAGTAAAGTTGTAATAACACACTGGATTTTGTGGGAAATGTTTGGGACCTGAAGAGGCCCAAATTTACATTAGTGCATTTATCTTTCTGTCACTCAAATTTGGTACTTACTTTCCATCACTCTGCAGTTGAATGATCTCAAAAAGTAGGTCTGAAATCAGACTCTAAATTTTGGTTGAAAATAGAGTCTTATCCACAAGGAACAAAATAACAACAATTGCTAAAGGCACTTGAACAATTTTGTAAAGAATGTTAGTAATAATTTCAGGTTTATTAAGGTATTATTAAGCTGAAATCAGCAAACCACATTATATTTACGACTTTTAAAAGCTAAGATTAACTGGAAAATAAAAATTGGGAAACACAAATTAATTTTTTTTTTAGAAGTAAGTTCTTGAGTAAAAAGTACTAGATATAAAGAAAAAAAAACCAAAAACCCCTTACTGTGATGTTCCGATAAAAAGAATTATTGTGTTGCTGAAAGTAAGAACTGAGTTTAGGGCAATTCCCCTTTTATTACCAAGATGAGCTGTGATAATTAAGGTTTTGCAAACTATGATTTACAGCCTTCTGGATATATTCTCACCACAAGATCCTTGTCTCAGCAGTCTAAATAACTAAAGAGGTCTAGAAGAGTTCATCGTATAGCCATAATGTTCAGGATAATTAATATACTTGTTGAATTTTAAGTCTAAATAACACAGTTGGTTTGTTAATCCATTTTCATATAGGAAGATTGCCACATAAGCAATTACCACCTAGTGTAGCAAAAAGAAGTGGGTTTGCACATGGATTTGAATATACACAATTGAAATGATGTCACAGATTGAATAAAGAAAATGATCTCTTTCATTGGTGAAATGTATCAGTGGAGCAGAAAAATAGGGTGAAGAATCTGAGCTTCCCAGGGCAACATCTGTAATGGCACATCAGGGTTCTTTCACAGAGAGCTTATGGAAAACTCGTGTGTTTATGGAGGGATATGTGGGAGGTAATCAGGAGTCGACTGATCACTGCAGTCTACTTGCTATCTGGGAAATTCTAGGAAGAACCAGCCCAGAGTTATGTAACTGAACATGACTTCGAAGTTGGAAACAAGGTCCTTGATGATTTTCCTTTGTAATTGTGCAGACCCACATGTATATATATGAATTATCAGTATAAAAATAACCTTAAAAGGCTGGTCAGAAAAAGAGAGGAGCGTGGTTAGGTGAAACCTTATAGACAAGGACATGATGTTTACGTCTAAAGTGATGTTGAGGAGAAAAGATAATTTGGTTTAAAGGATGGATTTGACCTAGGTAGACCTCTAGGTGAGAGAGACAGTGTGAGCATGGTATTAACTCACATGTCAGAAGTTGATACAAGGGTCTACCACTGAAGAAATATTGGCTCCCTGGATAGAGAAAATTCCTGAGTTTGGCATGGGACCTAGAACAGTCTGTTACAGATGGATTTTGTACAGACAGGCTTCAACTGTCAGGGGCATCACAGTCTACACACCTCAGTTTCCCGAGGCATAGGACAAAATGAGTAATGCATACAATCAGAGACACTTTCTCTTCATCTTGTTTGCTCAGCTGTAATAGAATATGAAAACTGGTAGAAGTGATTTTGCATAACTGTGAAATCATATTCATTCAGCAAATTTGTTCAGTGCAGTTAGAACTAATTCTAGTGCAGTAAAATAATTCTGGAAATATTTTAATTTTATTTCCTCTTGAATCAAGAGTGCTGATATTTATTTAAAAATCAGTTAGTGAGAGATATAGATAATTTGAAACTGTATAAAAATTATTGAGGCAAAATGAAAACATTTTCATTGAATTCAGGTGACCATATCAATTCAGATTCAAATCATTATCAGTCAATGGAAAAAAACAAGACACCAAAAAAACAAACAGTAACAATACAAGATCAACCAAACAAAAGAAAGAAATTTTAGAATCCAAGCCAAAACCAAACCCCCACCCTACCATTAAATTTAAATCATTGAACAAAGTCCAGGAAACAGAATTTTAGGATCCTTTCATATTCAGCTGACATTCGTGAGTTAGGAGGAGAAGTTAAATGGTTATCCGTAGAAAATGTGGACAAATATTCAGGAGCTGAAATTCTCCTGTGGAACAATTGGTCTCAGGGTCTCCCTGTGTATTCATTCATTGAAAATGTTATGCAATTCTCTTGACTAGACACTGTGAGAGAGGGTAAAGTGCTGGGGCAGAAAAAGGATTGAGGAGACAACCACTGACATAACCTTGGCCTCATAAACCTGTCACTTTCTCCCTTAGGCTGGTTTGTTTATATTCCTGGAGTTTAAAAGTGATCAAATATTTTCATCTGCTTGGAGGAAAAGGAAATTCACTCTTTGAACAAAACCTAGATATCAGCAGTAAGTCCTGAGTATATTTCTGTGGCCACACTAAAAATGACTCCCTGAAAATGGGGGGTTGTAATGGGAGTGCTGACACAATCTGATTCCTAGCTATCACTTTGCAAGCTGTGCTGTTATAATAAGAAGAAAAGGTTGTGTCTTCAGTGGAAAACTGATGGAAGTTAGTAATGCTGGGTGAAAATATGCAGCTCATTTAAAGGAGGAGAAGCTGTAACAAAGTAAATGAATCACGTAAAAAAAAGGGAAAAAAAAAAAAAAGACAGCTAGGCCAGAAATGAAAGACATATAAAATATAAGGGAAGGAGAATTTTTTCCTCTATTCAGCATACCCTGAGAACCTGATTGTCATCCAATTAGAGGCTGAGTTAAGGTCTGATTAATCTATCACAAGCAAAAGGGCCTGGCTCCAGTCACTAATCAGGGAGGTGTGAAAAGTGTGTGTTGGTCCCTTGAGGTTTCTTCACCTTCTGTGTTTGCATGATCAGGTGTTCCCACAGAGTCACTTCCAGGACAACTGTCTTTTCTCAATTATTAGAGCTAATTGTAAATACAACTGTACAAGCCAAGGACTTTGGATCCTGCTTGCTGAATATGAGCTTGCCCTGCAGTAAGAGCACAGCCTCTTCTGAATCCCTACCTCTTTCCTTTTTAAAATTAGACATTGGTATAGGGGCAGCCAGCCCCATATGTTATGCAGTTGATTGCTTATAAACAGGGCCCCTGAGCCAGCTTGAATAGCCTGGGTGATAAGTGTCTCTACACCAGGCTATAAGGAGAAAAGGAATTTTTTTCCCTTGAGCAGTGGATTGACTGCAAAGACACTCAGAAAAGGCTACTGCAACATAAGGCCTGCAGCAGCAGTCTGAGGGCTCAACACAATGATGGCAGATCCAGGCAGCCTGTTTTCATCTGCTCCTCACCCACCACCCCCATCCGTGGGGTTGGGAGCCCTGGCAGCACAGACTCAACAGCATCCAGACACGTCTGCCTCACCTCTCTAGGGGCAAATTTTTGGGTTTGGCTGCCTGAGGTACCTGCCTAGGGTGGCAAGACTTGTTATTGCAGCATTTCTCTGGGAGGATTTGATTTGGTTCTGTATGCATTGTCATCAAGCATTGCTTGACACACCCTAAGGCATCCACATACGGCTGTCAGATGAGATGCCGCACCTACAGCAGACCTGTGTCTTTCTGAAGTGGCAGCTGAGTCTGGGCAGGAATGTTTTAGGGCATCTCAGATGACACTAAGTGCCTTTACAATGCTCAGTGCCTCTAGAAGTGAGCCCTAAGCATCTATCTGGCTTTGTTTCTATGAGAAAAGCAGTAAGAGAAGATAGCAAAGCACAGTCTGAATATACAGGAGATATAATTTGGTGGCTTGAAAGCCATGACCCAACATTGATGGGTGCTGGAAGATAGAATTAAGAGCACCTGGAGAACTGCTGCTCTGTTAGGTGGTGTGATACTGGCATGCTAGATGTATTTTAAAATCACCATCTAATAATTTTGCGTCCACAACTTCCAATTTTACTCCCCTGTGGTTACAGAGGTGGTAAAAAAATCCACATGGAATGCAATGGCTCCTCTTGGAAGTCTTCCAGTTTAGATTTCAGTCTTGTGTGCCTATACCTCAGCATGTTTCCAAGGCTCCTCTG
The DNA here is from genome assembly GCA_008694505.1 of Cyanoderma ruficeps. NCBI lineage: Eukaryota > Metazoa > Chordata > Aves > Passeriformes > Timaliidae > Cyanoderma > Cyanoderma ruficeps. The sequence continues at coordinate 39,524,936 of VZDJ01007753.1, read as the reverse complement.
GGACGATGAAATCCTCTGAATCCTGTTGCAGACCTTCTGTTTATACCAGGTATTGTTATACCAAAGTCTAGCTACCTGCCACTGGGTAGGATGGGACAGGCAGGAATTACTCCAGTCACCATTATCACTTAATGCAAATAGCTTACTGTCTGATGGTTGAGATGCTTTGCCTTTGTTCTTCTGTTATTGCTTCTTTGTTTTATACAATGACACCATTTTCTTTCCGGACTAGGATGATCACATAACTCTTAAATAAGGCCCAGTTGGATCTTCTCCCACTCTCTTCTGAAATATATGTATTGAAATACATGAAGTACCAAGACTGTTTTGTATAGAATTATATTCAGATATGCATGCATATATATGTGCATTTTTATACTCTCATATAAATACATATACATACATCAATCTATCTATATTTTTATATATGTATATAAATACATACAAGTATACAAGAAATCTACATTGTAGCACATACAGCTTTGGCAGATAGTTGTATCATCTCATTATAATTATTATTTCATAATCATGGTTTTACTATTCCCAATAGATGTATCATTCAGAATTTTAAAAAAAGTTAAAATTGAAAAATTATTTTACAAAGTATGAAGCAAAAATATGGTATATATTCAGTCAGTGCCACATTGCAGACTGCAGAATGAATTAATATGTGAGGCAAGTAGTTTCCATTTTAAGCATATCTGACCACAGGATTCTGTGATTCTATTCTGTGATTCTGTGATTGCCTGCATATAAATTAAAATCAAATGGATATTTCCTCAGATATTTCTGGCAACACTGTTTGGCCATTTATTAAAAACAAAACAAGACAAAAAAACCCTTGATGTTACAAATATGTTTGTGATTTCCACTTACAATGAAAATGTTGTAAATAGCTAAATCAGAAACATTCAATACTGAGAGAGAAATCTCAGGACTTACTCCTTCAAAACCACAGACTTCTAGCATGTAAACTAAAGGAGAATCTCTATTAACATGTAGTAGCATTTATAATAGCAGAAATATACTTCAAGAGGTGTAATTATATGAGACATTTTATCTTCTTGGGTGGCTGGCTTTTGAGCTGTTTTTTTTTTTACCATTTTATGAGGTATAGGCATAATTGGCCTAACTATATTGTTTTTCGATCTACAGACCAGTAAAAAAGGATGCTAGTCTAATTCCTTAATTAGGCCCACACTGTGGACCAAAACTTCATGGCCATGCCAGGGCATGAGGAGCAGTGAACTCTCTGCCAGTTCCCTTATCTCTCCATCTCTAACCTGTAGGTATGGGAGGAGTACTCTGTACATTTCTTTTCATCCTAGAGTGATGATAAAGGTGGTCTAGCAACAAAGAAGCACCACTCCATTCCCCCCACAGTTAGGAAAGCAATCTGCTATTGGCAAAGGTGTATACCTGGATGATGTTTTCCATTGGGGAAGAACAGTACAATGCTTGGAATTAGCCTGGGGGGTCTAGTTTGGTTAACTGCCTTCACAGGAACTGAGAAGTCAGTTACACCCGGAATTTGGAAACCTTATTTGTATTCAAATTGATAAGAATTAGCTTCATAAAGCTCAGAATTAGATTCCTAAAGAACAATATGAACATTCAGATCTTGAGGGTATAGATTCATTCTTATTATGCCTTAATTGACCTCTTTGTCCATAATGAAGAAAAAAAATTTCCCACTTCTTCAGTTCACTGTGAAAATGGATACAAGAACAAGTATGAAACAATATTGAGTATGTTACTTCTAAAGATATATGAAGCTGGGTTTTGAGGCACAAACTGTCCTTTTGGTTCATTGTCAGTCCATGGAAATCCATAGGAATATTTTTGTTCTACTAGTAAAACAAAAGACATTATGGTATGTTTTAATCAGTAGCCTGCTAAATATTTCCTTTACTGAACTGTGAATAATGAATTTATCATTGTTCCTGGCTGTTAGATATGGTGTCTCTTTTTCAAAATATCAGTGATCAAAATGCAGTAGGGCTCCTGGGCCTGTTGACAATATTACACTAACTTTGCATTATTTCCAAGCCTTTATCTCAAATTGGCATCATTTTATTGCATTGATAACTAGAAGTAGCAAATCAGAAATTAGAAAGAAAGAAAACTGACACTGATTGATGTCCAAGTCTTTCTCCTGATTCGCTGATTAAACTCATCAATCTATATGCAGAAGAGATGTCCAATGCAAATGGAACCAACCAGCCTTAACAAAGTTGTGTTGTCAGCATACTAACGGGAAAATGGGATCCTCATGGCAGATAGGGAAAAACAAAACTAAACCAGAGACTGTCTGCTACAAACAACGTTTATTTAAGAGATGGCAAATCGCTATTTAAAACATGTTCTAAACATGACAGTAAATCTTGTTGGCTGTACGAGATTAGATTGTGGTATATAGATTGTACAGAAAAAAAAAAAAATCAGGCTAGTTTGTGGGGCCCCTGGGCTGTGAGTAAACAGTGCTCTTTCTAAACTCAGTAATCCCCCAGCTTGTTCAGAAAATGAGCATTATTGTCACTATCTAAAGTATCCCAGTCTCCAGACACTGCAGTTTTCTGAGATTGCCCCTTTCTCTTCCTTGTCTACTCACACAGAGGTGCTACAGCCTGTTTCTTTCAAATGGGAGATCATCAGGTTGGAAGTGCTTCCTAATTTTTATTAAATTAAACATTTTTACAGGGATTCAATGGATTTACATTGTTTCCATATAAATCAAAATAATTTACAGTACAAAGTAACTGAAGAAAATGGCTGCAAAGCAGAAGTGTTAATCTGGAAAAAAACCAAAAACTTTTGCAAACTCTTTGATAAATGGTGTAAACATATAAGTGCATGGAATAAAAAGACTTCTGCATCTAGGGATGGCTGAGCTGAAAGAAGATCAAAACAAGTAAATATGCAAGAATTTTATAAAACTCTAATGAAAATCTTCGTCCGAATTGAGCTCAGCCAGTTCCAGAGACAATAGGTAAAAGAACTTCCTCAAAATTGTTTTATTAGAGATGGTTGGACAAAGATTTTTTTTTATTGTGAATTATTTGATTTTTCTTGCCTTAATAGAAGAGAGAAAGCTTTGCCGGAAATAAGTTAACTTTTTACGCTTTTATTTTTTGTAGTTACTGTTGCTAGTACAGTCACATTTTGTGTAATTTCTCGCTAATGATGTAAATTCTGAAGCTCCTTGACCTAATATTTCTCATGGTCAATGAATTGTCAAGAATGAGATGAAGACTTAGATTGGTGATGGAGTCTAGAGAAAAAGGAAAAGAAAAATAAAATGTGTTTAGGCTGTGGCAGCACCTTCTTATTTAGAGTAACTATTTACAAAGTCATTGTGTTGGATAAATCAGTGTTTCCAAAGCCACTGCTTAGAAGCTATGTGCCACCTGAAAGTCTTGGTGATGTAATTACAGCCACAGAAACCAAAAAATTCAGGTATAAGTTTACAACAGGTACACTCTAGGTTGACAGTGGCAGTGAAGGGTAACCCTTCCTCAGAGTGCTCTTTGCCCTCTCCTCTCTGTGGCTGCCAGTGGACATTGACTTCTAACAGCTGGAGACATGGATACAAATCTCAGTATTCAACAATACTCTCTTCCTTGACACTTTCATATGTTTCATTTCATATAAAAATATATCTTCTTCATTATTTTCCCTCTTAACACATATTAACTATGTTCCTACAACTCATTCGAAGTTTATTTCAATGAATGTAAATGAAAAAAGAATTATGCTGTAAATCAGTCCTTTTTTCACCTTTAGGCCCCAAACAATTTCTTAAAATAACTGTAAAACCACAAATTATTTTACGGGATCTTTTCTGTCTGCTTGACATAAAATTAACATCCCAAATCAAATTTATTCTTTAAAATTTTCTGAGAAGAAAAATTCTAAAAATACATGGAAATTTATAGATCCCTCTCTGACCAGAGTAAGATTAAATAGGCTTACCTGGGGCAAAGAGTAGTCCCTAAGAATGTTATGAAATGTCTTCTAAGAGAAAGCTTAGGGAAGTACTGGAAAAAGATGGTGTGGTAGCTGTGGAATCTCCATCATTAGAGGACTTTAAGAGCAGGATTAGACAAGCCACAGTCTGGAGTGACATAGGCAGAGTTGGAGCAGAGGGATGGACTAACTGACCTCTTGAGATCATTTTCAGCCTCGTGATTCTGTGAATGAAAACATGCACCTCCCTCCAAACCACAATAGAATCCAGCATCACTCAACACCGTTTCCTTCCACTGTAATGCATTCAACCTTAACTTGGTCCTTTGTTTTGCTCTATTAGGAAAGTATGCTTTCAGATGTAGTGTCTTGATGTAACACAATATTCACTAAGTGCTTTGTTAAAAATGAGGGAAAGATGTAAAATTTTAAAGTTCATTAAGAAATTATACATTTCTATACATTTTTATTGCATGGTGGAGAAAAAAAATTACAATTAGCAAAGAAAAATTGTGTCTTCTTGGTTATATTTATTTCCTTAGTAAACATGAAATCTATTCTTAGCTCTTGCAAGGTATTTTTGTAGTGTTGTGTGTGTCTGTGTGTATACATGCACATGTATTTACATATATATTTGTATGTGTATCACTTTAAGATTATATTGCAAATAAGAAATGAGTGTAGGAAATGGAATTTGTAGGCTAGCATTGTGTCATTTTGATATTGGGTTCTTTTTTTCATGTTAGAGGATAGGATGAAGATCAGTAGAATTAAATAAAACCCTAATATGTGAAGACTTACAAGAAAAATAGTCACTTTTCCAGGTTCTTGCTGATTCTCCAGTCAAGACATAAGCCTGTTCCAAGCTGAGCTTTCTCTTACACAGCTGCATCTTCTTCATATACTTGTTCTAATAAATACTTGGTCAATTATGATCTGAATTATACCACTAAATTTTTTTAGCATGCTCTTTCTAGTCACACTAGTATTTATTAAGTTAGTGTAGTTTTCTATGTACAGTCTAGAAAATTGAAGACAGTTAAAAATACCATCCAAGATTATTTATCAGGCAATAATCTGTCCATTATGTTCCAATTTAATATTGGAATAACTGTGATTTTCCCATACTGATCCTTTACTTCCTTCTCTCATGAGTTTTACTGATTATATTTTCCTAGAGAATCTCCTCATCTTTTTCATCATACTCTCCATGATCTTCTGTCACTACTTCTTATGTTTTCTCTCTTAGTGTTTTTCTTACCTTAGGAAGTCCATTTATGATCTTGTTTTCCATTAATGCCCTAGGTGTTAATTTCTCTTCATTTTTTCTTTTATTCTCTTGTCTTCTCAGATTTTTAAAGAAATATATAGCATATATATTTTTATATATTTTAATATATATATTTGGGATTTTCCTTTTCTCTTTCCTACATCTGCCTTCACAGGAAAATCTTCCACTCAGCAATGTTAAGGATTCTTAGTCATATTTAAAAATCATGTTTGTCTCTTCAGCATAATCAATCCCACATTTAAAATCTTGTCTTCCTCCTTCTTTCTCGACTATTTTCTCACCTGTTTTTCTGTTCCCTATAATTCTCCTTTTCATCTCTTCTCTGGTCCATTATTTTGGTTACTTTCAGCTTATTATGGTGGTATACTTATGTTTCTCTTAGATATTCTTCTTTTCCTCTAAACCACAGGTCTTGGTCACTTCATTCATTTAGACTGATGTAGCTATCACCTTGGGTTTATTTTTATTCATAGACCTAAAGGAAAGAAATTATGTTTTCTTTCTTCTTTTTGATCAAATTCATCACCATCTTGCATGTCACTCAGGTTTGTAACCTGGCTCCTCTCTGACAGATTCTTGGTCCTTGCATCCAAATACTGTCTACATAATTTATCAGAGCCACACCCTTTTTTTTACCATCCACAGTTAAAACTAGTCTCAGCTTTCATGATATCCTCTCCCGATTTCTTCTTGTGGCATTCTACAATTTGTTAAAATGTGCATTTCTGTAACCAGAACTTAAACAGTGATAACCTTATCTTCAAACTGTTCCTATTTTTTAGCATACCTCACTTGTTTTTAGTGACATTTACCAACATTTAGGAAGACTCCTTTTCGAATATTAATCATGTGAAGTGAAACAACTCAAGGAAACAGCATAAAGGTGAGTCAGGGGAAGCTTATGATAGACATCAGGAAAAGGTTTTTCATGAAAAGGTTGACTGAGCACAGGAACAGGCTCCCCCCAGAAGTGGTCACAGCACTAAACCTGACAGAGTTTGGACAATGCTTTCAGCCATGTGGTGTGACTCTTGGGGCATCCTGCACACGGTCAGGAGTTGGACTCAATGATCCTGACGGGTCCTTCTAATCCACTTCATTCTATGACTCTATGACAGAAGCATAGCACATTGACTACTCATGTTTCTTTGTTTTCTTGTATTCCCCTTACTTAAAGAACCAATATCCTTATCTTCAGCTTGTAAATCTGTGCAACGCTTTACTCTTGTTTGCATAGTGCCTAGTACAATAGCAGTTTGTGTTCGTGATAAGAATCTTAAAGCTTGATAGGGTTAATTCCCTGAAATTTTACTATAACTACCCAGCTTAAAGAAAAATCAGAATTAGTCCTGCTGCATCTGTTTATATTGGCATGGTTCAAATCTGTCACTGTTCATGGAGGAGAGAATGGACAGGCTTTCAATTGCTCAATTGTACCTTTAATCTTAACGCGTGGGTAGGAAAAATATCACTAACCCATAATTTCCTAGAGTGAATCAGAGGAGGATAGTAAGCTACAGAATATTAAAACATTTGTGAAAGAGAAATGTTTCTTTCTTGGACTGTGAAGTTCATCATTATAGATGGATTTTGAAGCATTCATCTTCAATGTAAAAACACTTAATAACCTTGAAAAGAAAAATATGCCCCCAACCCCAATTCTTTTGGAGAGACTCAGAAGGCTGATAAGTGATGACAAACTATTGAAAGCTGTTTGCCATAGTTACAAATTCCTGCTTTGGCTTATCCCTCAAACATTTAATCAAAAAGTAGAATATTATAAGACTGTGGCATCCATTAGCTGTGGCTAAGCCAAGTTACAGCATTTTTACTGTTCATTTTTTAAGTCCACTAAAATAGAAATGGACAGTGCCTGGTCAGTATCTTCCCACTTTGCCCAAGGGTAGGCATCAAAATTCATCAGGCTTGGTGGTCAGATGGTTTGTCTCCCTGAGTCACCCTGGGACTGACCTCACCCCTTGCCTTGTGAAGTGGCCATGGAAGCCAAGGACTCCATTTCAGACATGGCCGAGACATTAAATAGCTGCTTTTCACAACCACAAGGCCTGTTTCTGGGACCATGTCATCACTCGACTCAACAGTTCTGTGGTACAGATACTCTTGTGTCTTTATTGCAGGAGAAGTTATGCTAATGAAATGATGCATTTAAATCCTATGTCATTCTCCACTCCACACCTGTGCCCAGAATCCTCATGCAGTTGTGAATGATATTTGTACAGGTTCCTCAACTACTAAATTTGTGTCTTTGCTAAACCCCCAATATTTGTCAAGTTCATGATCTCTGAAGGTTAAATATGCTTAAGAAGGAGTCCCATTTTATCCAGTACTATCCAGGAATCCAGAAGTATTTACAGCATTGCTACCTTTTTTCTTTTAAATGGATAAAAACTGCTGACATGTCTCTTCATTTCATCTGGAAAGAAATTAGTTCCATTTCTAAAAACTATAGCTTAATTAGAAGATTGGTACCAGTTGGTCACCAAAATGAATAGTGAGCCATGGAACAGATGATATATTGCCCCCATGCTCATTGATGTATGAAAAAGGATAATACCTTTACTCTTTTCTTTTTTTTCCTGAAGTGTTCTGTTCCAGGCTTATGTATGGCTTTTCAGCTTCTCTCACTTAACTACGACTTCTGGATGATCTAAAATTCCATCCTGTTTCAGACTTCCATCTATCCTTTGAACAAAATTTTACTCCACACTTTCTCCTCACTTTTATTCTTTAGTTTTTTCTCTTATTAACGTTGATAAGCAATTTTCAGAAAACAATTTATTTCTGACAGTGTATTGTTTCAACAGTCAGATTTAGAGGAATACAAATGAAATCTATCAAAAAACACTTATCAGAATTGTTTTTCTTCTAATAGTTAATTTTTTCCGTCCAGTTAGAACCCCATTATTACATGAATAATTAAAATTATAAAGGGGTTTGTAATAGCAAAATACTTTAAAATCAGCTTTTAGAGATACATTATGGTATACAAATTTTAGCTGGCCAAAACTTGAAGCCTAACATTGACGTGTGTGACAGATGTGTTAATAGTGATTCTGAGTTCTGATCTTTTGACAATGACTTAATTTTTTCCCCTGCATTTTCCCTCTCTGTATAATAAAGATGTCAATTCCTATTATTAATTCTGCTTTAAGTATGAGAAAAACCATATAACATTTCTCTAGGGTTTCTGAAGATGAAATCGCTGTATTAGGGTAATACATACAATGTATAATATTTACAAGGAGAAAACATTAAAATATTTGGAACTTATATCTAAGCTGCTGTAAACCAGGTATTGCTATTACTAAGTTTTGTGAAACCAATCTAAGGAGAAAAGCGCTTTGTATGAATTCATTCAGAGGTGTGAAAGATAGATAGTTTTGCTAGTGGTACATATGTAAATGTTCCTTCTTTCTTATAAATGATTTATTTTTCCAGAAGCTTCTGAACAAAGACAAGCTCTCAAAAAAAGTGCATTTAAAAAGTGAGACTCTGCTAATAATGTCTAAAGAAATAAAAATCTACTTCAGAGCAATTCAGTAGGCAGGCTGCATATTCTAATGATAGCAGTGTGAATTACAGATAGCACACAAGTGATGTAGCAAGGCCACACAGCACCTTGCGATCCAGAATTTGTCAACATTTTGCAATTTCCCTTGTGAGTCACCACTTGGTTGATGTTTCTCATTTATTGTTTACATAGGCTGAAGCTTTGGAACATCCATGCAAAACAGCACATTCGAGCTTTAAATCAGTCACACATAATGAGAAATTTCAAATCATTCCAAGCAGTTAATTTAATATTTCATAAGGAAAATGCAACCTGAGTTGTGCAGTTAAATATGCAAGAAGATCAGGAAGGACAGCAAAAGCAGGCACCCATACATTACTGGTGATAAAATAGAGATAAACTGAAAAAATGTGAGATTGCGTATCTGAAGTCTGCAACAGCTATGCTCATACTTAACGTGTAGGTTTCATTCATTAAATATATGTATGATATAAATATGCTAATCCAGTGCTTCTGTCAGTCTGCAAAGAGGATAAGAGGGGTAGAAAACATAATTAAAAAGTGTGTAGGTGTTTCTGTTAAAAGAATTTTGCCGATAGTGTGAAATCTGAATTTCTAGCTTGCCTTATTTTAATTTTGTGCTGCCTGGACCCTAAGTATCAAAAGAAGGGATTTCCCTCACTTTCTCACGCCAGTCAGAGTCCCATTTTATGGTGAACACTGAGACTTTCCATGTAGCAGCCAAGATGCCACTGGAGAAGAAATAGAAAGAATGTCAAGAAATTCCATTCCTAGCACTTTACCCCACATAACCTGGTTTCTCCTTCCTTTTATCTGTGTGAAGCTGTGCAATTTCCAGTGACACATGAAACATGGCTCCACAATTGGATACTAAAGAGCAGTAACTTTCCTACTTACACTCTCAAAGCATTAATCAAGAAATTGGAGTAGCCTGGGGTTTGGGTTCTTTTCTTTTTCCTTTTTTTTTTTCTTTTTTTTTTTTTTTGGCCATTGTAAATATATCCAGAATGCTCGAAAAAAAAATCTGGAAAAGGAAATTAAAATCTTAAGTAAGTCTGTCCACAGTGATTTCAGGACTTGATTGTGGGTTTCATCCTGATGGTGTTGATTTTAGGGACTACTACATCAAAGCATGAATGGTTTAGCTGCAAGCTCATGTTTACTACTTCACACAACACACTTGTTTCCCCGAAAGCCAATTCTGATTCAAATCAATTTAATTAAGTAACAAAGCTGGTTGTCATGGTAACAACACTACTAATTTGTCATGGCAAATACTCTGTGAGATTGCCCAGTTGCTAAGCAACAGCCAATGGGCTTGAAGACAGAAGATGACAAATTCTATCTGGTGCAGATGTTGTGATCCAGTCTTGAATTAGGCCTCTGTTCGGAGTGGATTCTCAAGAGAGCATCACCTGGATGGCTTAATAGCAACACAGGGAGTAGCATGCCACAACAAATTATATTGTTTTGTACTTTTAAAAATGTGTTTGAGGGAAAAGCTAGTAAAATAAGGTAATTTGATGTTCCGTGTCATCTTTTTTATTTTCCTGTTACAGAATATATAGAGATGATTCAATCTTACTGTACTTGGCTTTGCATATGCATATTTATATCTCTGAAACAGTCTTTTATTCATCTTTGTACAAATGATACATAAAATTTAGGCATGCAAGCACAAAACAAGTGGATTATGGCTAAATCACCTCAACAAAATCTGTTTGGAGTAATGTGCATAATTCACTCACAACAATGGAGAACAATTTATTTTTAGTTTATTATTCTTTCTCTCTAGATAGTCTCCAACTTCACAGTTTAAACTTGATTTACTTTTATTCATGAGAAAAAAATCATTATTCCTCTCATAGAAGGTACTACAAATATTTCAGGCTGTTGGTGTTTTCCTTCCTGTGCCTGCTTTTGACCTGAAATCAAACTAAGTGCAAAGTAATGTAATTTTGTCAATGCATGACTTAAATTTATCCTGCTAGCTAATTTCTCCAAAATTCTTGTTTAACTGTCTTCTAATTTAAAAATCCACTTGAATTTGGTATAATTTAAATATTGTGTGCAGTTCTACCATTAGGCCTAAATCTAACACCTGCTTGTTAAACTTAGTGATTTGTCTACAAAATGCACCAAACTGGCAACTGACAAGGAAAAACAGAGAGATTTGTGAGAGTAAGACTAGAGGCTTTAAGACAAAAGTTGACTGATTTTTGGTTCATTGGAAACTATTGCTACCAGAAATGCATTGCAAAATGGAATTGGTATTTCTAGGATATTGCTTGCTAATCTAAAGAAAATTTCTGACAGTTTTGAAATGCCTGGGTTTTAGGTTATTTTAGAAATTTCATTTCTTCATGGAAGCTGAATTTTCAATTGGAAATAATTTGCCAAATTATAATCATAACAGAATGACAAGTGCTCTAATAGAACAAAGACTCAAGCATTGAAATCAAAACAAATCCTTCTAATTTTCTGAAGCAAGATATCTGAATGACCCAAAGTTCCCCTCCGTTGCTCTGCCATCATTTTCTTTTCTGTGAAATCACTCCTGCTGGCAGACAAATTTTAAATTCCTGAAATACCCTAATATGGCAGATATTCCAGCCTCCACACATTTCTAATATGAGCAGTACAATAGTTTCTTAGGAGATTTGTTATAACTGATTGATTGTTTACAGGAAGATCCAGACAAGAACTTTATATTATGCTTTATGATATTTACTTGAATATATACAGTAACAATTTTGCAGTTTAAATAAAATATTATATAGAATCAAAAAAAAGGTTTGTTTTATTAGTTTCACTGCACATGCAATACTTGCGATAAAAAGGAAATAAAAATATGATATTTTGTTGCATTAGAAGAGGTTTAAAATTAACCAAATGAACAATTCAAACAAATTTTGATTTTAAAAAATTAAAATCAGCCTTTTAAAATTAAGTTTGTAAAGTTGCTGTATAAACAGAGGGAGAATCATGCTCATCGAGTTTGATTAAAAGGGAGTTCTTCTGCAGAAAATTAGCTACAGTATTTCCTGCAGCATTAACAGAAAACATGAAAGCAGTATCCACATGCAACCTAAATGCCCTCCTTTCATTATTTCAAACCACTTGTTAGGCTAACTTTTTTTATATTGTGTTGTTTGGGGTGTCTGTGGCAAGGCTTTGGCAGTAGGGGTTCTGTAGGGCATTGCTTCCATGGGCAGAACTGGGCGAGGAAAGGTGGTGTTTTAATGTTTGTCTTTTGTTTCTCACTAACAAAATCTATATTAATTAGAAAAAAAATAAAAGTAAATTAATTGTCCTCAAGTTGAATCTTTTTTGCCAGTGACAGTAACTGGTAAGAAATCATGCTGTCTCAATCCCAACACATGAAGTTTCTTATCCTGTTTTCTCCCCTAGTCCTGCTGAGCAGAGGGAAGGAAGGAAGGAGTCACTGGTGTAAGTGTGGCAGTTTGCCAGGTCTACCCTTGCCAGGTAAAAGCCAACCCAGCCAATGAAAAAAAATCACATGTAGTGAGTGCACTGGCAAATGGAGCCAAAATTTCATGCTCAACAGCAGTACCTTCCAGTTTTCAGTCTGAAAATTATTTTAACATTGAAAAAGTAGTAGAGAACACACTTTTTTCTCTCCTCTGAAAGCTGCAGATAAATTCCTACTATTGTACCAGGAGAAACAATAAACAACTAAAGTTCTTTGAAATACAACTGGAAAGTGACAACATTACATAGAAGAATACTCAGAAGACCTTGCATATATTTGCCTTTGGCCCTGAAAATGGCATTTAGGTATTCTAATAGTACTTTCTGTGCGCTTTCAGAGCCTAATTTGGGCATCTCAGTTTACACAATCATTTTGTTCATGAAACTCATAGGCAGTTGCATATTTTTAATATTATTTTGATGAAGCTGACAATTCAGAGATAATTTAAACTCAGCAGTGGAGGGAATAGCGTGACCCGACCTCTTGCATCAGGCCTACTGGAAAGACAGAACATGCCTTTTCAAAGCTTGTCATTTTTTAAAACATCAGAAACTGGAGGAGCCACGAAATCCTTAAATAAATTATTACGCTGGTTAATCATCAACTTACTATTTCTGTCCAGATATCTGAGGACTGATATTGGCTTTCTTTACTTCTTTATCATATGTTTTTCCATATCCTGGTAATTTCTAACTCCTTTTCAAAATCAGTTTCTTCTTCAGAAGGGAATTGTGATTTGCAGTTTTCACTTCTAGATATGTAATACTGTGGTTTGAAAAGTTAAAAGAAATCTTATTCTAGGAAGTCTCTTGGGTTTGGTTTCTCACCCGAGATTCAGGTTGTTAAAAGTCCTTGGCCCTCTAAAAGCCCTGAGCTGCGTCGCAAGAGAAAAAGCGGAGTCTTCAAGGCCTTGTTCTCAGGTTTTTCGTGTTGTTTATTATTTGGTATCTCAGAGATTTCTCTGCACCCAGCCAAGGTCTGGAGAGTGACTGGGACACGAGGCGACTCCCTGCTGTTGGGGCGTTGCTTTACTCTTATACAGATAGTTACGTGTCCACTATTTACAATTTTGTGCCAATGTGCAATACCTATACTAGAAGGGTCATTTCTACCTTGACCCAATCCCCTCAAACTACTTTGTGTCATCACCACATCAGAAGATGGAGGACAAGGAAGAAGGGGAGGAACTTAGGGCAACACCCTAAATCCTCCATCTTGTCCCCCATTTACCTCTATTCTAAGAAGCCCTAAACTACAAAATTTTTCACCCCGTGCTGTGCTAATCTATTATTTTCACCCCTTTGAGGTTTGTAATTCCTCTCTCAATGATGGAAGCCTCTCCCATGGACTAAAATCAAACCCAGTGTCTCCCTGGGCTCTGTGCCAAGGTCTCCAACCCCCCTGGACTGGCTCCACACCCCCCTGTCCAGGGTTCAAACTTCCTTCCTCGAGTCCTAAGTCATGAAAAGGGATTCCCTGGACTCCGACAGAAGTCCAGATCATTGTAATGACTAGATTGTTCATCAGAACTGTCTTTCCTATTATTTACCACACAGAGTTTTTTGTGTGTGTAAATCTTAAGACCGACTGTGTGTCATTTTGCACAGTGCTGGTCGGGTCATGACTTGAATCACAACGAAAAGATGGAATCCAATAGGAAAAATCAAATAGATTACTTTTACATTAGAATTCTTTTTCAAAAACTATCAAGTTAGAAAACTTCTAATGAATTCTCTACCTGCAGTGGTTTTTTTATCCTAAAAAAATCAAATATCTTTTAGAAATCTTTGCCAGTGAAATCACAAACTCAATCAAAAAGAGAAAGTTTATTTGCTAATTTATTCATTAAGATATGTTGATTGACAGTGTGCCATTATTTTAATTCTTCATTGATTTCATCTCCCATCACCTTGACTTAGTTGCTCTGTATCCATTTAATGAGATGACAGTTTGCTGAAGTATTTGTCCTTCTTAAGCAGTGGCAGAAGAACCATTTTTTCCAGAACCCCAGATTTTTTTCAATCTTCTAAGATTAATTTGTCAGTCTGATATTTCTTTGAGCTTAACATGGCTGAAGTATTTCATCATAGTTAAACTTATCTTTTTCTAAACTGTTATGCTGCTCCTTTCCTTTCCTTTCCTTGATACTGTAAGAAAACCTGTTCTGTTGTTGTTGTGTTAAACAACATCCTTCTTTCTAAGAACAGATGCAAAGTATACAGTGGAGAATCCTTCCTTCCTACAGTGTTACTGACATTTATATTGTCCTCATTTGGTAAACTTGGCCCAGAACTTGCCCCCAGGATAGGCTTGTTAGGTGTGGAGAGAAGTAGAAAGTCTGGGGGAAGGGACTAAGAAGACTGGAACCATTTTATCACTTCTCTCAGTACAAGACACATATTGGGCTCATACATAAGACCAAGGCTTCTTGTCACATCTTCCTTTCTTTCACACATGGCAGCTGCCCCTACACCAGTCCATCACCAGAAATCAATTTAGCTTCTATGCAATAGTAACAGTAATAATAATAATCTGAATAATCTTTTTTTTTCTGTTTAATGCTGACTTCCCTGATCTCAAGAACCACCAAATGTCTGAAACCGGCACACAGTTCAGAAAACTCCTCTATTTTTATTTTTTTCTTAATTGATCTGACACTTAACAGCATTTGTTTCAAAAGGTTAAAATCTGTTCCTATAACTAATCTTATCTTCTCTAAAGCCCCTTTTCTCCAGCAAATGGCTGGTCTGGCCTCTGGCTGACTCTCTGTCTTCACAAATTTCTCTAAAATTCACCATCCTCCCACCTTTTGTTTCAGCGAGGGTCCCTGGGAAGACTCCTACAAATCCATCATTGAGAATGGCAACCAGGGAAAGCAGCCATTTCCTCCAGAAGAAAACAGTTCTGCCACATTCTCTTAAAGTATATTCTCCTCCCAAGGCAAGCACAGAGCTCCCATCAACACTAATGCACACACAGAGGTGAATATTCCCATTTGTGAGAGACCGTAATTGAATCACCATTAGCTTCGGCTTCTGGCATTGCTCAGAATGAGTCAAGTCCTATTGCTTCTCATTGCTACAACACAATAAACAAGAGTTAAACTCTTTAAAGGCAGCTTTGTTCTTCTGTCAGACACCTGCTGAACATTTGTTTAAAATATAACTACAAGGAGGTATTAGAATTCGGCAAAGACAAAGGCCCAAATTAACCTTAACTATAGAGTGTCTATCAATGCCTCTGTGTCAACTACTTCAAAACCTTTTTTTCAGGTGTCCATAGAACAGTTATATTAGTAAACCAAATTTATCTCTAAGATGTGTGAATGTACCCTAGTGTTTAAGTGGAAAAAGCTGTAAGGAAGCAGAATTGTCACTTCACTTCTGACTTTTTCACGGGTAGCAGTGATTCAAGAATACACCATAGAGAAAGTAGTTGTTGCTTGGTTTGGGTTTTTTTTTTGTTTTGTTTTGTTTTTTGGTTTTTGGTGGGTTTTTTTTTTCTTCCAGAAAATAGAACCTTCCTAAGAAAAGTTTACAGGCTTACACACACACACAAAAGAACCTGAAGAAAAAAAAAGCACTTTTATGAAAGCTATCCATCAAATGTCAAGGATAATAATCAATTTTTTGTCACAATGAACTGATAAAAGCTTTCAGTAATAATGTCATGGGGAAAAAAATTTGTGTTGGAACTCGTAACGCTCAGCCCTGATATCAAACGAATTCATAAAAGCTCAATACCACTGTAACCCTCGGAGGCATGACAAAACACAATTTCTCATCCACAGGATATGGAATAATTCCTTCTTTTTATTTTTTTTTCACAGAGGGAGAAGCAAAAGGAAAAAATCTGAATTTCAAAAAAAAATATTACACAATCCTGCTTATGCAGGTGAACATTACCGATCATTTTGGTCGCCGATATCACAAACCGTTATGGTGATTTCTCTCACATCATGCAAATGGCTGCATAATGTCTACTCCTCTTGGAATGTAAAATCAAATCAGCATTCTAATGATACAAGCCCGTGATGAGCTTGGAAATAAATATGCAGAAGCGCATAAAAAAAAAAATCAAGGCAATCAAGGAGAGCCAGCGTCCTAGCTTGGACTATAAATCTTTGTCTGTTTCAATCGTAAAGCTGGCCGAATCAGTGTAAAATTCGAGCAGGGATGTCATCAATTTCTGTTAACCTCTCTATTCTTCTTTGTGTTGGCGGTGCAGTGATGGATTGGTTTTGTCACTTGTGCTCAGTTCACAGTATGTTAACATGGAAGGGTGCAGTCAGGTTATGAAGAAGGGTTATTACTATCCCAGCTCTGACCTGGACTTACTATCTTTTCTAGTATCACAAAGCCTTACTGTCTTTGGGAGGGAGAAGTAGCATCCTTGGAGCTGCCTAATGCTAATCAGAGCAGCCACATTTTTTTCCTCCAGTTGCTTTGCTATAGTTCTTTCCAGATGCCTTGCTCCAGCTTATAGGCCTATTCTTTTCTGCCATTTTTTAATTCATAGACTAATGTAGGAGATGCTTATTAATCCAGCTAACAGTGCAGGAAGAAAAGTAATGAATTACTGGATTATGTTAAGAAGAATCTATGATTGGCAAACACAAAAAGATTCATAATTTTACATTCTCTAAATAACAAAGCGTTGGTAATAAAACAGAGGTATTAATATAAACTTGCTAGCATGTAGTGAATGCAAAAATGTTTCAAGGGGTGGACTAACAATTCTTCTTTCATGTTGCCTTGATCATGTGTTTGGTAAGGGTGTTTAAATAGTGCTACCTAATTTCGGCAGTGAATTTAATGAGTTAGGGTGTTCTTCAGATCTTGTTTTCTGCTTCTTGCTATATCAATGCACTCACTGCAATCTCTGCTGCACAGCACTCAGACACCTGGCCCTACTTCAAAAACTCACAAGCTCAACTTTAAGCAACCTCAGGCTCTATTAATGTCAATGGAACTGCTCAAGTGCTTAAGTTAAGCATGTTCCTAAATACTTTGTTGGAAGATTGTAATAAATTCTCATTCAGTCCCCAATGAAATCTTTAGGAGCCTTTATATTGACTTCAGTGGGCATTGTATCAGGCTAATAGAGCTCAACACCTCACGGAACTGAGCCTTTAAACAGTTGGTTCATTTCACCACATAAGTGGTTGTTTTAGTGGTGGGTGAAGTGATCCCTGTGTGTAGTATTTAATATAGTGTGTTTCAGCTTGTTAAGTTAGTAAAGTGCTTTGGGATCACTTGAGAAGAAAGGTACAATACAAATGCAAGTTATTATTACACTGCCAGAAATACCATTTTTTTTTGAGTGAAAAATCACATTTTAAAAAGTGCTTTAAAACAAAGGAAATAGAACAGTATAAAAATTCTGTATCTATTTGGTTCTGTAAAGAAAAGCCAAGTGCAACAAAATAACTCTTGCAGTAGGTAGTCTGGGTCCTGCAGAAAAGCTGAACAATTAAGGGTCAATGGCATTTTGTAAGTGATGCTTTTGCTCTTGACAAATTGGACCCAGGATATAGGAGTAAATCTGGTCACAAATGTCTGCCACTTCTCAGAGCTGTGTTGGCTGCTCAAAAGCAATTAAGTGAAGTGGGTGCTCAAGTCCCATTGAATGTCCCAATTAACAATTAGCAAGACTTGTGCTCTTAAGGGTTTTTGGAGATCTTACACAATGGAGCAATGACAAAGTCACATGAAGGAGACTTTCTATATCCTTTCTATAGGATCTATTTTTAAAGTCATATAAAAAATCCTGAATTAAATATACTTGAGAACCAATAAAGAAACAATTGTTTCATCATAGCTTATTTTACTCTTCATCATTGAGCGCAGGAAAGTAAAAGCAGCCTAACCAGACATCAGTCTATCCAAATCTAAACTGATAGAAGTTTCCCAAGCAATTTTTCTATTAAAATGTATTCCTAAATTCTGCTTTCTTAAGACATGTCGGGGTACCAAACCACTGTATATTAGCAACAAAACCAGAGGTAAGTTTACCATGATAAATTTTCTCTTTGTGGTCAGTCTGACTTGTTTTTCTTGCAAGTTTACCTGTTTTTTTCTTCTCGTGAATTTAAACAAAACAACATGTTCAGTGACAGCTACAGAGGATCCAAAAAAAGGAGTCAAGAAGGAATCCCAAAGAAGTCATGTTGACCTTACTGATAAATTCCACCTCGGAAAGCACTTCAGAAACCATTGAACCCAAGAAGGACTGTACATTTGGTCATGCTGTTCCTGTCCCAAGAAAGGGAACTTTCTCTCCAGAAGGCAATGTTTCTGCCCATCTACCAGCTCACATGTGCCCTCACCCAGAGTGTCCCCCTGAGAATACATGTAAAGAGAGCAAATGCAATCTGCCACGAAAAGGCCTTGTACTGGTCTCCAGAGACATGAATCCCATTAAATTAATTATTGTATTGCAAATATTTTTAGTAGGATGCCCATTTAGTGCTATATTTGCCTTAAAGGTTCAAATTCTCAATTACATAATGATATACAAATTAAATGCAATTTCAAATTTAAACCTGTATAAGTGTCAGTTACCAAGTTACCCTGTTAGTCCCATGAGGCTGCCCAGAGCACAGCTGGAAAGTGTGCTATTGTGCAGACACTGCATTACTTACTCCAAGAAACTCTTATTGAAGGCATTATGGCTAATGAGTCTTATTTATTGTTGGTATTGCAGAGTCCAGTGAACTCAGACACGAGACTGGTCCTAATACAAAAGATGCTGCGCAGAAATAAAGATCTAACAGGACTGCATGGCTCTGCAAAATTTCAAGGAGGGATGAAACAATTTTTGCCATCTAAATTGATCCACAAATCAAAGAATCCCAGGCTGTTGCAACAAGATTCTTCCGCATTTGGAAGCTCTCCTTCTGAAGGAGTAGCTAACTTAAGTTTTCCTGACTTCCATGAAACTTTGATTATTGTAACTGGCACTTTGTGTAGTCAATATAGATCAACCTCAATCAAGTAGAAATGTGTTCCATGCATGTTGCTAATAAGAAAATATAATTTCATCTATTTGTGAAAAGAGACATGGTCAAAATATTTGAAGGGCCATAAGAATCTTTCTGAATAATTTTCTGTATTTTTCTAAGGCTTTATTTTATTTCTAGCACCGTTTGCAAGAAAGAATTTGGATGAAATCCTTGACATGTTCACAAGGGGTTTTGCAAGACCTAAACCAATGGAGGTTTGTTATTTCCTAAGGTACAATCCTGAGAAGACTGCAGAGGGTCTGGATGTTTGTCTCAATAATTTATGAGCTTATCAGTGGACTATGGGACTTTGGGTTTTGGGCCCACATTCAGCTTAAAGAAGAAATAATTTCAAATTAGGGCTAATTAGCAAATTATTGCTTTGCAATCTTGCTCAACGTTTATTTAAATCAATAATCCCCAAAAGGAGAAACAAAATGCATAGTCACCAGAAACCATAGACACAAACATTAACCTGCATATTCAAACACAGATACACTGGATGTTTAATGAGATGGAAAAAAGTTTTTCCCTAATAATACAGAGTAACATTAAAATATAATTTAATGCATGTTGAATGCATATCCCTCACACTTCAGTTTCCCTTTTTGGTTTAAAATTATTTTGACCTTGAGCTTATTCTGTAATCAAGGTGTTTGATAAGTCAAATCCTTCAGAAATGTAAGGAAAAAGCACTTTTTAGAATGTTAAACTGGCAACACACAGGGTGCAGTTATTTCTTTAGAGAAATGTCATAGATGTCCTCTAACCTTTTTTTTTTTAGGAACGTATTTCTTGGATGATTTTTTTCAAGGACTCAGGTCAGGAAGAATCTACCCCAAGGGTAGTTGGAGGGAAGAAAAAATAACAAGGCATGGTGGCACCTGGGGACCACAACATTGTTCACATCCTCTGTAATCATCAGTGCACTGCTCAGCTGCTTTGGTAATTTACATAATACCATCCTGACACATTCACTTCAGTTATCCATCACCACTGGGATGGTGTTGCTGTTTTCTTGCTTTATTTTCTTTCTCCCTATCTATCTCTCTCTGTGCCTTTCTTTCTCTTACTGTGTCTTATGTTTATCTGGCCAAGCAAAAAAGATTGATTTCACATTGTTTCTGCCCTTCTTGTTCAAGAAATATGATTTTGGCAAATGATGAGGCAGCCAGCACAGCTAATAAGCAAAAATGCACATACAGAGATTTTATTCTCTACATTTTAATGAATAGCATCTTTAGGGGAACTGAGGAGGAGGAGAACAATAATTTAATGGATGCTGAGATGGGGGAGAGAATCAGTTTAATAAAGCTAAATTTAAATTATATGATGGACTTTATTCACATGTAATCATGGACAAACCTGCAAGATAGGACTGGACACTGAACTTAAAAGTTTAAATCTTTGCTTCTTCAGTTACATTTTCTCCACAATTAACAAAGGAGAGATAATATTTAATTTTTCTAAATGTAATTTTTATTTTCACTTGACAGACATGTCTGAAAACATGATTAATTCCCGCAGTCCTACATACTGAGGTCTAACTACAGGCTTGTTCTCCCCAGCATTATACCTCTATACCCCTTTGACTTTAATGGTGTTGTTCCTGATGCACATCACTGTAACTGGTATTGACAGTTAAGCCCTTGTGTGCACCCTTGTCTATCACCCTTGTGTATGACGAGGGTGCAGCAGTCACCTTCCCACAGGAAAGGAAAACTCTAAGACACAGGGAAGGAGCACTGAAATGGAGATGTGGACAACCTATTTGTTGTTACTTTCTATAGCCTATTGGGGTGAATTTTTCATTCCCTCAACCCACTGCCCTCACTCCTGGCAGTGAAAGCCCAAAGTAACTTGGCTACCAGGACTTCCCACTACATGAAGCTAAAAGACAACTTTTAAGGCAACATGGCACTTGGTTCAGGAAAGGATAAAAGTCACTTGTATTGGTGTCCTTGAATGAGCATCAGAAATTATTCCTTGTCTCTGTATACTGGTGTTAGTTACAGGGCAAAAAAACCTTGCAGAAGTAAAAGTATGATAGTATGTAAAACCAGTTCCACCAGCCCCTCAAAAGACAGTTTCATTCACTTAGAATTCCTAAACTCCTCCCATTAAAAATTAAAAAAAAAGGGAAAAATTCCATAGGCACAAAGGCATGAATAGCCCTGTTTTCATACAGTGTTTTCAATATTAATGTAAACACTTCTCAGTTTAGTACCTCAAGCTAAGAAGGAAGAACCTGAGCCTCAGACTTCTATATATGGAAAATTTGGATTCAATCCCTGTTGTGTTGAAATACTGGGACAAGTAAGACAGTGCATATATATAGAAGGAGAAGTGGGGACATACAGAGAAGGCTAAAAACCTCAGGCAGATCTCTACAGTTTGCGTTTATATGCACTATGTTATTTAAGCAACTGTATTAATTTGGTAATAACACCCTGGAAGAGTTGATCTTCTGTAAGGTCAGGGTCTTCTGCAGCTAAAGACTTTGCATAAACTTATGGCTTGTCTTCATCAAATCCATAGTATGAATGGATTTCTAAAATCTCCAATGTGCAAAGTAAAAAAAAAAAAAAAAAAAAAAAAAAAA
>VZDJ01007753.1:39405443-39503020 GCA_008694505.1 Cyanoderma ruficeps | reverse complement strand
AAAAAAAAAAAAATCCTTCCACATCTAAAAACTTTACATACAAAAATAAAGGAAGCATTTATTATGGACTGCATTCATTCACATTTATTGCAGACTATAGTTGTATTTCAAACCAGAATCTCTCCTAAAGGTTCCTTATATTATTTGATTCTTCTATCATAAAAAGATTTTTTTTTCTGAAAAAAACTACAGGATTTTTTGAAGACTTCTTGGAGTTGTTTCAATTAAATCCTGTCTCCTTATATATCAACTTTCTATGATAGAAAAAAATTCAAGGTACTGTCCTGCAAACACTGATACAATGAGATAACTCAAGAGAGCACTTGAGTGTTCTCAAGTATAGGCTCCACTAGAAAAATTTAGCCTTGGCAAAATCAATTTAATTCATGTGTATTAACACTGCTTTATGCTAGGGCTGATTTTTTGTTTTGTCTGAGGGCGAGTTTTTTTTTAGTGGAAGAAGGACTTCATTTTGACACAAAAAAAAAAAGTCATCCAAACTACCTTGTTTAGAAAAACCAGTCTTTGTCTGTGCAGAGCAAATACATAGAACATTCAAGTACCTCAGTAGGTTGGGAAAATGGAAGAATATAGGAAGATTCTTCTGTCTCACAGGAAGACTGGAGAGCACTGATCTCATTAACCTCTAAGGACCTTGAAACAAGATTTTACTGCAACTAACCCAAAGACTCTGAGAGAACTACAGAGAGCATGATTCTTTAACCTCTGCAATATTAATATTCTGTTGTTGTCTGATGAGCTCTGGCATTTCTTTAACACAGTACACAAAGATGGCATAATGAGATATCAGCACTGATCTTAGATTTGGTGTTCTGATCTGTTCATGATAATGTTAAAGTTACAGAATTGTAGGTGAACTTTTAGCAAACTCAGATATTTCTTTTTATTCATGTTACAATTTACGCTTTCTTGCACATAAGACTCATACATGTCTTTAACAAAACTGAAAACCTTTCAGTCTTTTAATGTGATAATTTTTAAATTAGACCTGTTTTACAGGTTTTATAATGGAAAAAAGTAGGTATGAAACAGGAAAAAGCCATGCTCTTATTTTGGCTTTCCCGATACTGGGCTGGACATTTTGTTTCCAGTACAGCTCCCGTTAATGTGGCTGTCATCCTTGCTCTTGGAATAGCTTATGAGGGGCTCAGTACAGGCAACAATTTATGTTGTTGCAGAGTGTACAGCCAGCACAGTTAAAAGAGATCTCCTGAGCTCTGGGGCCCTAAATCTTCAGCCACTTGACACTAGTGAACACCATCCCCTCTGTTTCCATTTTCCACAAGAAGAAAAAACAATAGGCTTTTTTTTAATTTCCCTTTTTTGAAAAGATGGGAGAAAGACATGTTGGAAACTGATACCAGTGTGACCTCTCTGTGACTGACAGAAGGTTCATCATTGTGTGCTACCTGTCACCTCAGTAATGTATGTAGGCTCAGCTGCCCGGTGATTTCAAAGTGAATTCTCATCCCTGACCTATAAGTCGTAACCTGTGGGTGGATTGCATGTAAAGCAGCTTCACTGGTGAGCTATGCAGATGTTGACAAGCTGTGGATAATGAATGCTGAAAGAAGATTAGGGTTTTCCAACCTCTGTATTTAACAACGGTGCTTGACTGACCATACAACAAAAAAGCTACACAGATATGATAGAGGTAAAGAAGTCCTTTGTTCCAGAGGAAGGTATGCAAGGAACACATTTCTGGTGGGAACCTTTTCTGGGTCTGGATACCAAGTTTTCATGTGCCTTCAGTGTCTTAAATATTATACAATAGTTAAAATTATATGAAAATACCCATGTTTCCTCAATGATTTCAAAGACCCAATAACTTCCTTTACTAGCTCTTTTAACTTTCATGGTTTAATTTTGTATAGACTATTATTTTTTGAAAATTTACAAAAGCCAGGAAATCCACGTGGAATTTTTATCTGTAGAGTTCTCACAAAACAACTACTACTGTGATTTTGTCAGCTGAAAGTTGGAATAGTTCCTATGTATTTCGCCTTGATTAAAGCACACTATAGTGAGTTCTCAAAGAAAACCAGAAATCACAGGAGTATTTGGTACTGTTTCCTTCTGTCTTCACAAGGCCACAGGTGATGAAGCCAGTGAGCTACAGATTTACTGAGACCTCATGCCCATATATTAAAAACAAGCAACAAACAAAATAAATCCCAGCTCAATTCTTGCAGTTTCTAGTATTATGAAGTTACTTTGTTTGGTCTGGATTCTATATTACAAATTGAATTAAGATGAAGACACATATAGTCCATCTTGTCTTTTAGGAAGGAATCTTTCTGACTTTTTACTGTGATAAAGAAAACCAGTAGATTCTGACAAAGTGAGGAGATGGAAAGCTCTTTTATTGAAATGAGAACAAAATGATAGTGTCAGACACTGAATCCAAGATAAAATATTACACCTAATAAACATGTTGCATGTGGGATTAGACATGAAGCCCTAGAATTGCAGAACAACAGAAGTTATAGAAAAACAATATTATTATTTTTGAAAAATAATGAAGTTCCTACCATGTTTAAGAAAAAACACTCTTTACACTCTTGCTAAAGCACTTAAACAGGATGAAATAACTTGCTCTTCTGGAGTTCCAAGAGTTTTATTTTAGGTCTAGGTCTACATGCCTTACCCCAGCCTGCTGTCTCATTTATCCAAACCCAATTGCTTCTGTGAGTGACTGGATCACTTGGTGAGATTGTGATCTAAACTGATCATATACAGTCTTCAAAGGCAAAAATAGGTAATCATCCAGCTCTCCCGGATAGTCAACATTTCTGTGTCTGAAAATATCTCCCTCACGGTCCATTCAGAGGCAGGTAGCCAACGTATTGCCTGGGACTAAAAACATGCCGTAGATAGACACACACTTCATCACAATTTGATGTGGCCAGGATTGCTTAATTAAGTATATAATCAAGAACTCATGTCTGCTCCTCCCACTTGCATCTCTTCTTATCACTTTGTAATTTTCTTATCCTTGCCAACATGGGGTGAAACAGCAGCACATAAACATCCACCCCCTCTTTCATCTGCCCAGAATTGTGATCAGTGTTTGTGTAATCGTTGTAAAAATTTTGTAAGTGCGCATGTCAGACACCTTGAAATGTTACTTGAAAAGAAACTTTCTTGGAGGTCAACAGAGTCCTTCCACTACTTGTCCTGTTTTTTTACTAGGTTACTTCTGTATTTCTAGTAGATCTTTAGAGATGAATGGTGAACTTTTGGATTCTGGAGTCAGAGGTCTGGTTTTTAGCTGCACTCTGATTTCTGGTGACCTTAAGGAAGACATAGAGTCTTTCCAGAGCTGAGACAAAAACTAAACCCACATAAAACCCCACAAAAACCACCCTTCCCAGATAAACAAACAAACCAACCAACCAAAAAACGCCCCCATGTTGTCTGAGCAGTCATTCAGGTGTTTGAGCTTCCTACTCCTGTGCTCACCTGCCCATCCATCCTACACTGCAGGGTTATAATCCTGTATGGGAAGGACTTGGGGAAACTTGCTGGATCAGCACTGGGAAAGTGTCACAGGACAGCATGACAGCATACGCAGAGGTTGCCTTAGGCCAAAGAGGCCAAGCCAACCTTGTTCCCAGCTGTCTGTGTTGCAGGTAGGAATGTAGCTGGGGAAAGGCAAGCTCAAGCTATCTTTCCTACTGTTATCAGCACTCCCGTAAATCCAGTGGGAACCTAAACATGGGCTTATGTGCAAACTCTTTGGATGCAAGGTGAACTTGGACTCCAACATTGTTCTGTGCCTGTGCTTAGGCTATAACAAAAAATTAATCTCCACACCTCAGGGCTCTACGTAGTCATGATAACAATCCTTTATTTCTCCCACTCTTTGCCTGTAATTATCTATTTAGCATTCAAAACTTTTGTCTCTTCCCACGTTTTCTAGAGCCTAGCACAATTTGAAACTGATCACAAGCAGGATCTCTGGACACTACTCTAATGCAAATAATGCTAATGATAAGAGCAATGCCCCAAGGGTGTTGCAAAGCTACCCTAATATCCAAACCTGATTGTAATTTTATTTAGACTTTATATTACTGACTAAGAGCATTTATCTTCTTGCCATGTGCGGGCATGTAGTTAGTGCATATTGCTTATGGGTTTCCAAGCTAATGTAATGCAAACAAATCACATATCGTCTGAAAATGAGTCAGGCCCACATTTCAACTTGATTTGATTTACCGTCACCTGTGTTGCAATGAATGCTAGTCTGTTGAAATAATGAAAGAAGGAGAATAAGGGCTTTTAAGGCCAGTATGGGAAAGTACCTGTTATATAAGCACCTTTGAAATGCAGGGGGGATAAAACATTAGTTAGAAGCCTTAGAGAACTGGAAATTAAAAAAGCAATGCATCTTCTGGAAAAGGACTATACTTGCATTCATGGATGCCAGGGTGGATTCATTTGATAAAAGTTGCTTGACTTTAGTCTTATACATACTCAAGACTGACTCAGATGTGCAGAAACAAGTGAAATCCCTCATACTCAGCTCATACCTCACAGCAGGTTCAAAGTGGTCTTTCCTGATGCACCATACAGAACTGTAGTAAAACATCGAAATCCCTACCTGTATCGGTGTTTCTCAGCAGTTACCAGAGAGGGCTAAATTGAAAAGAATTATCCAAATCCTTGTCAGCAGAGCAGTGACCAGACCTCTTATCTTTCTGGGGTGGTCAAGATTTGATCCAGGCTGTAATACTAAGGAAGTTGGATAACTTTCTGTAGAAGGGCATTTTGTGAGCTCAGATTAGGAAAGAGAGGGCTTTTTTCAGGATGGATGATAAATATCTATTTTCTTAACTAACTGTTTTGGCAAAACGCTGTCTTCCCGCCCTTCACACACACATCCCCTCATTTAGCTGTGCCACCACTCCCTCCGTGTATCTGGTTTGTGTTTTGCTGACTGGACCTGGAACTGAAAGCTGTGTCTACTGGCACTCTGTTTTGCTGGGTGTTTTTTGCTGTGGATACACTCTGAACTGCTGGAATACCTGCTGCTCTTGAGCACAGATAACAAGGTAATGTAAGAAAAGATTTCAAAGGAGACACACAGACATGTTGTCTCATACCTTTTCTGCTCCTCATTATTTAAAGTCTGAGAGAGAGATGTGGGGGGAAAAAAAGAGCTCTTCACAGGTCCCATGGGGCTGCAAAGACATCAGCTTGTGAATATTTCACAAGTGTATCTTTGTCCTGTAACACTGCTGTATAGTTACCTGCAGTTCAAAGGTAAGGACAACAAGGAATGCTGTATATTTCATTATTGTACCAAGCATAGGAGTTTAAATTTGCATTTGCAAAATCCAATGGATTTTTCTGTTGAGGGGTTAACATTCCTGTGACAATGAGATCCATTTTAAATCTAAATATAAAATCAATTTATGCTCTCAGTATGCTGCATCTTGTCCACATCCAGTGAATTTCTAACCTGTCAGCTATGGTGAAAAGTTGAAGACTTAGTTTTCAACTGCATCCAAGTAGCAAATGGAAAGGCTCCTTTGTCCAGCTCTATTTTGTAATCCCACTTTCAGCATATATGAACTGATTGTGATCATCGTAATGTTAGCTATCAAAAAACATCTCAGTTATGCAGATCTGTTGGAAACTGTGTTACAGTTGAATATTTAATATTTTTAAATGGGCTGGCCCAAGACACTGTTTATGTCTATGCATATGATTGCTGCAGTGATCCTGATGAGTAATCTCCAAATTTTTGGGAAGTCCTGCTTATTTCTGTTAACAGGGGTGTATTTGCCATCTCAGTTCCCTTCTCTTTTTCTTTGGACTCCTTGTACATCCCAGAAGGATTAGCCTTCCTATGTTCATCTGACTCCGATTTCATCAACTAGTTCTGATAGTGAAAAATTCACAAGAACTGGGGCTCTGTATAATTGCCCTCATGAAAGAGAAATGAAAACAGGAGGAAAAATACACGGGGAAAACTGCAGTAATGAGCAGATGCAAAATACAAACTGCTTTTACCCATCCTGACTAGCAAACAAAGCAAAACAGCATCAGCAAGCCTTGGAGTGCTTTGTAAGATACAAGTTGTTAAAGACCTTGTGTTTTCAGTTAGCTGATTCTGTAATAATAACTGTTGGTACTGGCAGCGTTGCATCATTGTTCTTAGCAAGGAAAAGCAATTTGGCCTATTGTTTCCAGAAACAGTTTTCTCTTATAAAAAAAATATAGCTGTTTAACCTAAATATAAACACATATGATGCCAATAATTTTATATATGTTACAGACTGTTACATGGTCTCTAACAATTGTCAGTGCTAACAGATAACTCCTACATGGCTTGTTCTGCTCATTTATTACCAGAGTAAAAGATGCCATGCCTGCTGCTGGCTCTCTGTGCTCTCTGCAGCAAAGTATGGCTTTTGAGAGGCACTAACTTGTCTCCATAGGCCTGAATGCATGGTTGCTTTCCTGCAATCTGGCTGCCTGCAGCTCAGTGATTTCAGGGAGTGCATAATGAGTGCACAAAAGCTTGGAATAAACTATGTACCAAAAAAAGAGAATCCTTCTCATCTGTGCTCTGACTGTAATGCCCTCTTGGGCAAGTTTCTTTATTTTCCTGTCTTGATTTGCTGTCTGTGGAATAATAATTTCATAATAATCATAATATCATAATAATATCATAATAATGATAATTTTTGATTCTGTCACAAGTAAGACTTTGATAACAAATTAGACCCAGGTCTGGGCCCCTCAGCTGAGGAAGGACTTTGAGGTGCTGGAGGAAGTCCAGAGAAGAGCAACAAAGCCGGTGAATCATCTAGAGGGTAAGTCATAAGAGGAAAAGCTGAGGGATCTGGAGGTATTATCCAGGAGAAGTCTCAGAGGTGACCTTATCATTCTCTACAACTGCCTGAAAGGAGATTGTACCCAGCTGGAGGTTGGTCTCTTCTCCCAGGCAACAACCAACAGGATGAGAGGAAGTGGCCTCCAGCTGCCCCAGGGGAGGTCCAGATTGGACATTAGGAGGAATATTTTCACAGAAGGGTGGTTAAACATTGGAATGGACTGCATAGGAAGGTGGTGGAGTCACTGTTCCTGGAAGTGTTTAAGAAAAATGCAGACATGATGCTTAGTACTGTGGTCTTGTTTGCGTGGCAGTGTTCAATCAAGAGTTGGACTCAATGATCTCAGAAGACTTTTCCAGCCAAATTGATTCTGTGATTCTGTAATGTAAGAGCTGTATATTTCTCCAAGTTGTCAGATGGAGGTTGGTATCCTCCAGATCAGCCAATTATTTAGACAGTTACATCCTGCCTTCTTGTTTTATAAAGACTACTTGTGCACAAGGACCTCAGATTTTCTTCTGATAAAGCAGCAGGATGGTAAACTTTTATCATACACACAGCATCTGAGAAGTGACTGAGTTGGAAGGAATCTTCCTTGTTCCACTCTTCACTCCTGCCTACACTGCACCATGCTGCATGGTCACCACGGGCCACAGAGGTGTTGGCTATGTCTTGAGAAGAGAAGTAGAAAAATGTTTTAGCCTTTTCCAGAGGAAGCTCTCGAATCAGAGTGTAGCCCATGAAGAGGAAATTGTGGTCCTCTGCACTCAGCAGGTTTATTAATTCAATTGCCTGATAGAGAGCAGAAATCCATACATTTTTACAGAAGGGGGTTGTATAAAGCCTAGTGCAGTGGGATGGAAAAGAGAAGCTGTATTAGGGTTAGAGCATAGATACTGTACAAGCACTGTGACACTGTACAAGCTCCTGGCATCTCCTGGTCCTTTAAAATCTGGTCAGACCAGAGTAGAATTAAACATTGTCCCATCTTTGCCCTGCTGAAGTACTGAAGCATCTTGTTTCTGAGTGTGGGTGCAGTTGCCATGTACATCTGTATGGTGACACCTTAGTGGCCACTTCAGGAGGGGCAACACATCTCGCCCCTTACCAGGTTGATTATGTCTGATAAAACAATGTCAAAAGGCTCATTTCTGATGTCACCTCTGTGTTTTAGGAAGAAAATGAAGTCCCTGAGATGAACGGGGATCTGATGACATTTGCACTGATCCAGCACTGCAATTTTGCATGGTATCTGGAGTCATGTCGTTAATATGACCACAGGAGATGAGCCGTGTGCTGATGATGATCAAAGTGTTCCCAATACATTGGACTGCTTTTGTACAAATGCATTCGAGGCTATTAATCATCATAATGGAATATAATGGGACCCTGAACACGGTTACTTAGAGAGGTGAGTGAGTTCTCATGTGCTTAGGCCTCCAAGAATAAGAGGACATTGTTCTAGTAAAATTGACAGGATGGAGTATGAAATTACTCCAAAGTATGCTCATAAGCTTTAGTCATGCAGTTTGATCCTCTCCTACTCCTTCCCACAACCAACTTTTCCTCAAGTCTCTTTCGTGCATGTTTTTAAAAGCATATCATAAAATGTGGTGCATGTATCAAAAATAACAATACTTCAACTCAGCTCCTGTAATATGAAGAGTGTTGCATTTTCCATATGGTTTGTACTTAGATTACTAAGGCTAAAATTAGCAATCAAAGAAGAGTTCCTGTATTGTAACTAAAACAGGCTTACTGCATCCTGGATTAAATTGTGAGACTGTGCTGAGGGTGGGAGAGAAATACCTTACAAATTCTTTAAGATACCTCATTTACATACCACAGACCAGCAAGGCAAGGTAGGAGTTAACATGACATTAATTCTACAGAAGAGATAGGAATTGACTGTTTAATAGTTTCTGTTTAATTCTAGGCCACACAGACAAATGTTTCTGTGAATTATCTAGAGAGCTGTTAGGGAAGGAAAGATATTAATTGGTCTGATGCAAAGTGGGAGGGACATGTAAAAAAGGGAAAATGAAAGAGGAGTGCAGAAAACCACAGTAGCTCAGATCTTGTTGTTCTGAGCATTAGTTTAAATGTTTCATAATTGTAAAGTCTTACTTTATTGGTTAAAACATGTTTAGGAGTGCTATTGATTTTTTTTTTTTTGGGAAAGGAGCATTAGTCTTCTATTATGAACTCCTGATTTATACTGTTCTTGGTACATTGGCTCCTGGGAGAGAATGTTGAATTGATTGGCTGAGCTCTAGGTTTTGTGGATTTGTAGGGGGGTTTTTTCCTTCCTTTTTTCCCTCTCATTCTTCTTTTGAGGTATTTATTTTCTTTTTCCTTCTTCTTCTTCTTTTTTTATGTTTTCCCCCCTGTCTTATTTGATAGATGTAATCAATTAAGGGATTTTGAAGGCTCCTATTAAAAAGTATCTCAGTGTTATCTAGCTTTATTTGTATCGCTTAAAAAAAAGTTTTTAATCTGCAGTCAATACTTTATTTGAGAATTTGAGTCTCTATCTTCCAAATTATATTGGGCTAAGTCCTCATCACTGCAAAGAGGCAACTCCATGTTTAAAAAAATTATCTCCATGCTTAAATGAGATAAATGTGTCTCTGCCTTATAGTGGAAAGGATTTGGCACAATGTCAGTGATTTAGGTCAGAAGAGATCTACAAGGTCATGCAACTTTTCTCCCATCCTTAGAGAACTATTTGGAAATAAAGAAATAAATCAAGAGATAAATAAAATCCTAATGTTTTCTTCAAACTAATTTTAAATGTTATAGAAACACTAAGGAACTTCTCATTGCTGATAGAATATTTGACACCACCAACATAAAATTTTCCTTTTTGATTCTTAACAGCTGTTCTAGTGGGGAAAAAGAGTCTTAACCCCTATTGGAAACTCACTTCTGTGTGTTTTATAAATACAAGTAATTTTCCATCACTGCTTAAAACAGGCAGAGGTCTTTGAGGAAATATGGCCAAAAGTATGATGCTATGTATGTTAGCAGTCTTAGTAACTGCTCTATGTGCTGTGCTGTGCTGTTTTCTATTCAGGGATCACTGTGAACAGGGGCTAGAAATACATGACAGCAGAAAACTGAAAGGAGTTCAAATGTTGAATTGTATCAGAATAAAGATGAAGACTGAGTTAGTTTAGTGAAATGCCTTCCAGAGAGTACCAGACCACCACTTATGATTGTAGGACTACAGTGTACAGGCTGTTCCTGGAGTTCTGCTGCCCTTTTCATTCCCATTCTTAATCTGGAGGAACTGGAGAAAGGAGGAGGGAGAAGCAGTCTCTCCAACAATACCATAAACAAACCACACAGAATAATAATATAGGCTCTTCTCAGATGCATCACTCTGCTTCGTTTGATTCTGATAGTCCTATTAGTAATGTTGCCATTGCTGTGTGATTTATTTAGGGGCTTTGTGTTCACAACTGAACAGTGCAGCATAAGGATTGTTATGATCTATACTAAGGGATACGGTTCAGTAACTCCGAATAGTGTAACCCTATGGAATCTGGAGGCAATATGTTGTAACTTACATGTTTTCTCCTGGAGTATTATATTACGACTTGATTTGATTTTTACCTGATGTTTCACCTATTAAAATGAGACATTTGAAAAGGGGAGAATTTGCAGCTGCTGGCTTCTCAGCAAAGATCAACTGTTTCTGTAATTATTAAGGAAGATAACAATTTAAAATAATGAAACACCCATAACATGTTTTAAGGAAGCAGCTTGTTGCTATAATTAAAACTAGAACCAAATTGCTATGATGGCAAACACTGTTTATTGAACTCTATCAATAGAGAAGCTTCAGCAAGCAAATAACACAAGCGGGAAAATATCAGAAACAAGTATATGACACAGAAAAATTAGGCTGATGAGAACATATCACAGTTGAGCTTCTTGAAGTTCACCCTCTCAAAAAACAGAGATACAGAGAAGCAGACTGGTGAGCTGAGACAGGTTGGTCTGCATGGCAGAGAACACTGACCAAAGAGTCCTGACAATCACAGATTTCAGAAGGGGCCTGAGGACAATCAGCTTCTCAGGAGTTTGCAACGTGTCTTTTACACTGTGTTACCAACACAAAGTGAAAATTCATCTCCCATCTCTCTGTGTCATTCATTATTGTTTCAGTCTGTCCCAGAGACCGACGACAACTGGCCAGCCCTCTCTGCTGGTATTTCTTCCAACATTTGTTCGTGTGCGCATCTCCAAACATTGGCTATTTACCATATGGAAGCCTCATGTGTGGATCTGTGTCTTGGCCCAAATTTGGCCTTTTGTTTCTGATGAATTTGAGCTGTTGATCAATTTTTTATCAATTCTTTATTTCAATGATGAGTCCGCAAATGTTTTTTACAGAACCTTTGGGTCTCAGTCTGGTTTGTTTTTCCTTCGGCTTTGCTGCGTTGTGTTTCAGGAGAAACAAGAGAGAGAATTGCGACTCCTCTGCTGTTCCAATCTGGAAAATCTGTGCTTATTCTGACAATTAATCTTCATTTCATTGGGCAAGAAATATGTGAGCATAGAGGTGAAATAAAGTTTGGACATATGACCCTGATGGAGCTGTGTTACTGTCTAAGAATTACTGGGCTAAAAGAAGTCCTCAGCAATTTCCACTGGAGAAAAACTATATGAGAAAGGAAAGAACATAAAATAAATATGTTTGTGACTTCACCTTGAATATTGTGTGCAGTTTTGGTCACCAAAATATAAGACATTAAACTACTGGAGAGTATCCAAAGGAGGGCAATGAAGAAGGTGAAGGGCCTTGAGGGGAGAGTTCATTATGGGTAAGCATTTGCTTGTATTTACAAGAGCATATATGCACTACTACTACTACAGAAGAGAAATTTTTGATTTGATTATAGCAGATTGGTTCTGTAGTGCTTTTGGGTTTTTGATGACATTTTCCAGATACAGGTAAAGATCTTGAAAAGTTAAAAGGTTCTAAAAAAAATAAATTTAAAGTGTTGCATGTTTTTGAACTTTTTCCGTAAACTTCAATTTTTCCCTGGTAACTTTGGCAGCTGGTATATTGGGACCCTGTTGAAAATAAACCAGCATCATTCCTGCTGGTGACAGTGTTGCTGAATCTGAAGGAGACAAGTGAAGACTGAAAACCCATGATTACTGAGAAAAACTAAGGGGCTTACACTACAGGGCAGAACAAATATATTGCAACACCTTACAAGAAAACAAACTACACAGGTGTAAAACTTATCTTTGAAATAGCTTTCCAGCTTCCTGGATTGCAGGATAATAATTGATCATATGATAAACTTATCAGACTTCCATTGTTTTTCATACTAAACTATTTTTGATGTAAAGTGATAACTGTACCTTAATTTCTCCTACTCCATCCAGATATTTACTCACTAAATGGCCCTTGTCACCCTGATACCTGAACGCCTCTTACACACTAATGAATTGCATCCATAAGATCTCCAGTGAGAGTAGGGGAATATTAGCCCCATTTCTACAAATGGGAAAAAAAGGTAAAGTGATACTCTTGTCTATTCTCTGAGTGTATCTCAAAGGAATAACAAAAACTCCAGAATTAGGCTTCACACCTTGACAGGAGCTCAGAAGGGAGTGCTGTCACAGCCATTTCTTTAAAGGACAAATGGCCCTCATTGTGCATAGAGTAGAAATGACTTTCCTGAGGTTATACTGAAAATCTGTGACTGAAGACAGAATTGAACCAAGGTCCCTTGAGTACTGTGTTCAGTGAAGTTATCTTTCCTTTTATAATTTCTATGTAACGGTTATTTAGTTAATAACATTATTTTCTCTTTCTTTCCCCCTGTTGTTTCTATTTTTGAATGCATTTCATGCTCCAGGTTCACTGTAGCTCAAGAAAGTCTAACGTATATTTATGAAGCCAGGCAATATATAATGATCCTGGAGACAATATTGTTGTCCGTGATGTATGAAGCAGAAAAAAGAGAGTTTGATTTTCATAAGCTCTAATGACCCTCCTGGGCAGTTGGAAATATACATTTTTTGAGATAATCAGACAAACTGATTCCATTATAAAAAGATGTATTATTCCTATTTTATGTTTTCACAAACATTTTGTCTAATTATTGCTGACATTTCCAACCATATTGTGAAGTTTTTCAGGAGGAAAAGAATGAGTTTATCTCCATTAACAATGAAAACAAACTGATGCTAACTGTTTTTATAAACTGAGAACACTAAAATAAAATAAAATAAAATGCATTAGAGCAATTAGGAAGAGTTACAGAAAAGTCTGTCTTGCCTACACTGTCCTTGTGAAAAAGAAGAAGAACAAAAATACTAAAAATTGCCATCCATGAGTCTGCTGTTCTTAAAACCACCCTGAATGTTTTTCATTAAGTTATCTAGCCCAGGAAATCTGCTGCTGTTTAACCCTTTCATACTCCTGGTGGTGAAACATGTTTAAATGCTGAAATATGAATGCAGATAGATAATGCACAACCACTCAAGATTCAACTGCTATTCCTATTCCTAGTTTATTTCATATATATATATATATAGACATAGATATAGATATAGATGATATAGATATGAGCTATTTCTTGAGCTAAAATTCTATAGAGGGTTTATTTGCACTGAAGTACCATGCTTTGTTTATAGTGGATGTGATTGGAAGCCAGCAGTATTTTCCAAGCCATATACAATGATCCTTTTCTGAAGCAAAAGATAATTCAATACTTATTGGCTAATCAGCATATTATTGGTTAATCCTATAGTGTTGGTAAATATGTTGAGAGTTTGCTTGCAATGGTATTATGTAAGGGAAGAGCACTGTTACTCATTTGTATTACTTGGAGATGAATTTCCATGCCCCAGAGGACACCCACCGTCCCTCCAGTGCTGGCAGGTGAGCAGGAGTCCTTGTATCACACCAGTCTCCAGTGGTATGTGAGAAAATGTGTTGCTATCACTAGCTCAGAAAGGCACCTTCTGCCACTGTGGCTTCAAAAATAAACAAATAAGTAAATAATGACAGGCTGACCTCCTCTGAAGTTGTCAAAAACCTATGAAATTATGTCCTCAGATATTTCTGGTAGTTTGTGCAGTCTGATCCCTAATCATCTCTGGAGATCAGGTTTCTTACAAAAGTATGATTTCCAAAAAATGAGTTTTCTTATGTTTTCTATTTTTTTTTCTAGCAGCAAATTTGTTAGCGCTGTTTGATATAAGTGCAATGTAATGCCCGCTCAAAAAACAAATACCACAATTCTGACTGGAATAAATCTGCTGAAATATCTATTGGAACTAATCACTCTTCTTGATGTTGGTTGTAACACTGCCCATCTCCTTCAAAAAAGCCTCTGAGCTTATTTATTAAAAATATTCTTTTTATTCTGCATTCAAATGCAGCGACAGGAAAGGGACATAATAGGTGTCCTTTGAGTGCTGTCCTGTGTACTCATCAATCATATGAAATTTCTGTACATCTGGGTCACACAGGATAAACCACGCTGAGAGCTAACACAACTGAAAAGATGCTAGTCTGATTAAACCCAAAGTCCAGTTGTTTCTGTTTGTTTGGGGTTTTGCTTGTTTGGTTGGTTGGGTTTCTTTTTGGTTTTGTTTTGTTTTTTTTTTTCTCCACAGCAAAAAGCTGACTTATTTAATTTTCTAACCGGGAAAAAGAATAGTGCACTTATTAATGTTGGCATCAACCCAAGTTATTTCAGAGGCTTTTAACAACTGCAGCTCCTGCTCTTGGACAGTCTGTCAGGTTCCTCTATGGAGTGGCTGTAGAGGATAATTCTGTTAGAGGTCTTGATAGATAATTTTTCCAAGATATAACTGGATTGGAGTACTTCAAGCTGAATTCTTTTCATTAAAGAAAATCTAAAAGATTTCATGTTATCCTTTTTTAATAGAAATTGTGGAAAAAATATTCCAGAAAATGTTCAATATTTTCAATTTTTTCTTGATTTATGGCCAAATTATATGTAAATCCATTGCCTTAACACTTGAGATATGTATTTATAGGGTTTTTTTAATTACTTGACTAGTAAAACACTGAAGATGGGGCTTGATTACAGAAAGAGTTACTGATTTTTTTTCCTGTATACTTCCAGAATTATATTGAAAAAACCCCAAACCTAGAGTTGGAAAAGAAAAGTAGTAGAATGTAAAATTACAAAAGTAGAAGGCTAATATTTTTGTTCCATGTTTTTTGTTTTCTGCCTCAGGAAATGCAGTGTGTATGAAGCATAGTTTACAAAANAAAAAAAAAAAAGAGAAAAGATTGTTTCTTTGAAGACAGCATACAACACAATTTTTGTAAATATAATATTTATAGGATCTTGCAATTAATTTACAAAAATTTTACATCAAAAATGTATGCTGATGATTTTACTCTTTAGGGACAACAATTGTCTCCTCAGTCATGTTTTCATACACTAAAGGCAATTATTGTTGCTTCTAGCTGTAATAAAAAAATAACTGAAACAGATAGAAGTGTCTTGGTTGAAATTGAGCTGAAACTCCCACTGTGGAAATAATCAGAAAATTAAAAGCTCT
This sequence comes from Cyanoderma ruficeps, assembly GCA_008694505.1. NCBI lineage: Eukaryota > Metazoa > Chordata > Aves > Passeriformes > Timaliidae > Cyanoderma > Cyanoderma ruficeps. The sequence goes on along the minus strand of VZDJ01007753.1, from coordinate 39,487,583 downwards.
GCAATCTTGCAAATAACATTGCAACTTAATATTATTGGAACATAACATTATTATCTCTTTTTATAGGGAAAACAAACATAAATATATTTTCAAACAACACTGATGCTATGGTTTCGCTATTTTGGCTAACAGAGAAGGGGGAAAAAAAAAAGCCCAAAGAAAAACAATAATTCTTTCCAGTTGCATGTCAAACAACCAACTGGGAATGTGTGAAAAATGATCAGCAGTGTCAGGAGTATATTTCTGCTGCTGTTAGGTCAGCATCTCCATCCAACTCAGTGTGCAAACACCTAAGAGACATGGCTCATCTTGCCGTCTCATGGGCTCTAAACTAAATCTTAGTCATGTGTGGGCGGTTTACTCTCCTATTAGCTACTGTTAGTTTCCCAATCTGAGCAGTATAGTCGAAGACTCAAAAGAGGGAGGGCACAAAAACAATTATGTGTCCAACTTTATTTTAGTATTCATAATCTCGTTCCAATCCCTATGCAACAGGCAGGGGCACCTTCCACTAGCCCAGGTTGCTCAAAGTCGCATCTGGGCTGGCCTGCAACACTTCCAGGGATGGGACATTCACAGATTCTTGGGAAACTTGTGCTGTGCCTCACCACTCTCAAAGTGAGGGATTTCTTTCTTATATATAACCCAAATCTACCCTCTTTCAGCTCAAAGCCACTTCCTCTTGTCCTATCACTGCATGACCTTGTGAAAAGTCCCTAATCTTGTATGACTGATGAGCTTCTGTCTATGCTTTACTCTAAAGAAAAGAGAAATTTACATCACCAAATCTTTTCTTTCTTAAGAATAGATCTACTTTTGGGTCTATTTCTACATTCTTGCACACTAAAATGCCTCATCAGCTACAATGGGCAGACTCCTGAAAAAGTCTTAGAGCATCTTCAGATCTGCAGAGCTGCCATACTTAGCTACTACTCAAAAAAACTGTGAGGAAGTTACACCCCTTTATGATGGTGTCACACAAAAAATTTGAGATTTGAACCTGAAAGAAAAATTATGCAGGCTGTTGCCTTTGTTGCTGTTGTTTAAAACTTATGCAGACTGAAGTCTCATCCTAAAAATTAGTGATGAATTTTATTTTTTACACCTATATCCTTATGATATCCTTATGTGGGAAATAGTTTTACAAGAAGTCATAAATTTCCTTTATTTCAGAAACATGCAAACTTTAGGAACAGTTTAGAACAAGTCTGGAAGGTGATAGGAACCAAATTGAAGCTCCAGCTGACCTTCAAATGAAAGTCCTTTTGCTGCAGTATTTCCTGTATAGTGCAATAAAAGCACCTCAAGATCTGCATCGAGTTTTTTTCAAAGGATGATCCAAATGTATGGATCTTCCCATGTGTGGAAAGTAACATTTGAGATCTCTCAGATTCAAAGAGACATCTTTGAAAAGATTTTATCTTTACCCTCCCTAACCCAAACACACAGATACCTACACATAAATATCCACATGAAGACACGCACACAAATAGGTACGCACATTTATTTTAGTTTTAGGGCTTATTTTAGAGGATTCTACTAAAAACTAATCAGAACAGAACCTGTGCAGGTAAGATTAAGAAAGAAAGAAAAAATGAGCTGGGTGGGTATGCTATTAAGCTACATCACTTAAAGACTACACTGAAGGGTTTAGATTGTATGCTGGGGTAATGGCAGTCAGATCATCTTAGGGAGTTTCCTCATCAGATGGAAGTTACCAGCTGAGACACAATACCTGGCTGCACACTTACTTCCATTTTACAGTTCCTGATGGTTGGGTGTGCTTTATCTCTGGGAGGGAAAAGTGAGTCCACATGGTTATCTTATGTCAGCTTACAGAGTTATCAGGTCTAACATAAGGGTGGTAATTGCTGACCTGATTGTTGGTGATCATAGAGACATTTTCCAAGAATTGGAATTGTATAAAAATATCTCTTATGTTCACTGCCCCTTGTCCTTAGAGGAACATCTTCATTTTCTAAAATATATGTTTGGAGGAAATATATTTTGAAGGAAAAATGTGTCTTATAATGAATTTCTAAGAATTTTTAATACTCAAGGAGGTATCTTACATGAGGAGAGTTTAAACAAAAATCAGCAGTGTAAATCTACACCTACCACTTCTGGAGTGGGAGGATCTGAATTTGAGAGGAATGTAAGAATGTAGGTGAAAGAAAATATGCAGATGGAGTGCTGCTGAGACACCAAGGACAGAGTGAGGAAACAGAAAATCAGGTGCAAGGAATGAATGACAGAAATATAATCCTGTCACCTTTGACTGGACATCAACATTTTTGAAGGGTGTCCAAACCTACTCCTAAAGCAAAGCCAGTTTGGGAAACGAAAGGACTACCTTCTATTCCAGGTTTAATTTCCCAGTAACTGGCAATACCTAGAGGCATCAATATCTAAAATCTGACAGCATCTAGCATCTAAATATGATAGATAAGAGCCTGGCAGACAGGCAGGGGACTCCCTCCCTCTGTTTATTCATGTGAAATTGGGAGGAGAGAAAAACCTCTACAGGATTTCTTTCAGCTCCACCCCTGTCAAAAGCTGAAACTAATGAGCTGGAAATAGGAAATGTGCAAAATAACTGACACTTCCCTATCTGAACTGCATTCCTTAAGAGTTGTTTTTTTATTACTAGATAAATGCTTTGACATGTGTATTTATGTGAAGTCTGAATGTGATTTAGATACCAACTACCTGCTGAGCTAAGAATATTTGCCTTGTACTTAAACCAATATGTTTATTTAAGGGCTCTTTTAGTTTTAAAATGTCCTTGGCTTCCAGCTCCTCAAATGGGTAACCTTTGTATATGGAATGCATTGTGCACTCCATTTGTTATTAATATGAAGTAATATTTTCCTTTTGCTCTCCTTGATTCTTTTCTTTAAGAGTCTCTCTGCTGGAGCAAACTCATGTGAAAATATGCATATACATGTTTGGAAAATAATAGAAAAGGCTGATTCTCAGAGCTTCTTCTCAGAGATGATGTCCACCAATCTAGCCTAAATAGCAAACAAAGGGTCTTTGTCGCTCTTGCAGCAAAGTATTGTGAGAGGTAGGACAATCCCTTTGTTCTGTGTTTTTGTGCATAGCACAATGAAGGTTAGAAGTTGTGGATGTTGCTTTGATATAAAGAATAAATGGCAATGTCAGTGTGTAGACAAAAGAATCTAATTCAAGAATTTCATTTAAGGAAGCCTCATAACTAAGCTCTTTATTTTCATGGGAGAATTCCTTGACTGTCTACTCCTTAGTTGTAAACTCTATGTTTAATACAGGTGTGGCTTTGCTAAATTAAAGCTCTTCCCAAAATCAGTGGAAAATTTGTGTAAAAATATACAGCCTTGGCTTCAAATAAGAAACCTAGTTATTTTTACATCAAAATATAAAGTACTATTTTCAGGTCTTCTGATCAGGAAATGTTTGGAAAGCTGCCAGCAGTTAGAAGGCATGGCCTTGATTTGAAATTTCCAGCCCAAATCCGACCACCTTTATCAAGAAAATTCATCTTGTAAATAAAGGCATCAATATAATGCAGTTGAGGTTCTGAAAGCAACACCACTGACACATGTGCTTGAAGGATTTCATTTGATGTTTAAAAGAGGCCAGCAGTCTGCAATGCAAAGTTTTGAAGGCAATTACTCTTTTTAATTTGAGCCCACATTCAATTAAGTGGATCGGAATTGCTCACATTCTTTCAGACAATTATTTTTAGTTAAAAAACTCAGTTAAAACTGAGGCTTAAGTTGTTTGGGGTTTTGTTTGTTTGTTTTTGCTTCTTCCCCTATCCTACCTCTCCTTCTCCCCCTCCTCAGCAAGAAAAATCCTTGAGCTTCCTAACAAACACAACCCGAAGTGTCAAAACCCGTTGCTGGGTGTTAAGGTTTTGGGCAGGAAGCTCTAAGGTTCAGATCCACAGCAAAACAGGTGCGCCCTTTGGAAAACACACTATGCTTGGATTTGGGATGTGTTCTTGTAGACAAACCATGTCCCAGCCTTGGAGTGAGGGAAAGTGGTGCGGCAGCAAGCAGGGTCTTTGAGCTGAGGACACAACAGCATTCACAGCCGAGCTGAATCAGATTGAAAAGGAGCTGTCAAGTGGTGTGTGTGCCATAATTAACCTTTCCCAGGTTTCCTTCCTATCTCTTAACCAAGCCTCCTCACAGGCTATTATGCCCTATAGCCCGTAATGATTTAAAGCTGTGATGATGGAGCACTCACCACTCCATTCTCTTTCGATCTGACCCATAATATTATGAGTTGTGGAGATCTGAACGTTTGCTAATATTTTCATACCTTCATGAGAAGTGAAAAAAGAAAATCTCTCTTGTCTTGCCTGTTACATATTTCTACAACAATGAATGTTAAATGATATTTATTGTGGTGGGGGTAGGCTTCCAGGGTTCATTTTTAATATTATGGTTAGTGTAATAATTCCTTGAAACTGTTCCCTGGTGGTAAAATAATGAAAATTAACTGAAAAGAGCAGCAAGTGCAACTTCTGAGTGAAGGATTAATTTATAGTATTCCTCTCCTTATGATAGCTTCAAATATTTGTATAATAGAATTTGTTGCCCTGTCTAGAGATATAAATTTTAAACTTAGCTATAGCAGTATCTTATTCTTATAGAATAAGAGCCCTAAAGCTTTATGTACTCAGTCCACAGAAACACCATAATACTGAGCAGGACAGTAAGAGATATCCATTGTAAAGCAAATATCTTACCAATATCTGAACCCATAATCTGATTAAAGAGATTATTTTCAAAGATTTCATCTAGAGAGATAAAAAATTAGGATGGGAGCCAATTTTAGGGCTTTTTTCCTTCTTAAATTTTATAAAGGAAAAGAAAGATAGACAACCTGCATGACATGGCAAGGGCCTTAAGTACATGCATCGTTGTAAACTGCTAATTCCAGTGAGACAAAACACAGAGTAAGCTGAACTGCCTCACCTTCTTGGACCTAGAAAGATCAAACAATCAGAAAACTTAGGGTGTGTACAAAAAATACACTATAAAATAGTAATTCAAAGCGAACAGAAATGTTAATGTCTATTTGAGTTTTACTGTTTTTATAATGTAATATTTAATAATGTTTGACTAAAAAACAGAATTTGCCATTATGTTCTTGAAATTCACACAAACATTTTGCCAAAGCCATTGCTGTTTTGTATAATAAACTCTATTATTTTTTGTAACAATTCCTTTATATTAAGCTTTTTCTTTAAGGCTAGTTCTGAAAAACACTGCCATAATCACCTTACTTCACTTTTAAAATCCCTTCCCTGACTCCTTTTACCATTACATCAAATAAAACTACTAGTTCTCTTCCTGAGCTTGAGCACACACTGAACTCCACATGTGTGAGTAATCACACACACAGGGCCATTCACATCCACATGGTTTTGCACGTCTGGGGTGTGAGCTGTTCATTAGCTCCTGACCTCACTTCATGGCTCACCCTGAACTATTCCCCAGCCTTCCATTTGGTTCCTTGTGTGCAGGCTGTCCACCCAGAATTAACTGGAAAAAGAGCCCCTGTTATAAAATTCTTCCTTTGAACCCACTCCTAACACAATCCCTGTATGAAACTGCCAGTTAATAATGTCTAAATAAGTGGCCAGGAGGAATTCGGGGATGAAGTCTTAGTTCCACTTAATTTACCAGGGCATCCACATCACTGTCACAAAGATTTTCTTCTTGGTCTTGCTGTCTTGTGCATGTGTATTTTAATTCCCCCACTCTCCCCTAGCTCCTCAGTATTACTGCTTTTCTTGTTAATTGTTTTTACACTCGTTATATCTAGATGCATTCAGCATGGCTGAAACTGATTGTATTAGGCCCTTTCATGTCTTCCGCCTTCCCTGATGGAATTAATCATAAATAGCTATTTCAGAGAATATTTGCTCTGAGAAATGCACATGTCTAAGGATAACTTTGTGGCTTTTGATAGAGGACATTGCTGTGAGCCGTAAAGGCTTCATGAAATCAGGAGGGCTGACAGCAAAGTCCTTTGTTTTATTGCAAATATCTAAGACCACATAACTGATATATGGCTGGCTTCACATATGGCTTGTCTTTCTTGCCAAGTCTACTGGAAGACAAGAAGGCTGATCCAAGAGTTATTTTTTGCATGTGCTTGGAAGTCCTGATTGCAGATTCCTCCTACAGTAAGGGGACACTATTTCAGTATCAGTTTTATCTCATTATGTGGAGATTTTATATCGTTAACCCTGTATGCTGTGGCACACTTTAAAACAGTAATATTAGTGATAGAGAAGAAAAAAGAGCCAAGTCAAACAATCAAAAGTACTTATTCTGTTTTTAATGTTACAGGCAAAGCTTCCATTCACTAAAAAGGGACTGAGATTCCACTACAGTCCCTGAAGGGCAGTTAAAAATGAAAACTTGGTTTGATAGTGCTCTTTTTAAACTGCATGTGTTACAACCTTCTGTGCTTTGCCTTCACCCTTGACCTCGTGAGTGCATCTTCTGGGTCAGCCCAGTAGTGAAGCACCAGGCAATGAGGAAGATGTGATGGGCATTGAGTCCCACTGACATCTCAGGTTCTGAGTATGAGAGTACTGCTTATATATATATTGTTCTGAGAAGAGCTTTTGCTGTATTATCTGCACTGCAATAGCTCTTCACTGCTTCTCCATGCCTGTACTGTATGATGTTAATTTGGGAAATAAAACAACTCTGTCATGTTTGGGGTTTTTCTTCTGGATTTTGTTAGTTTCATTTTCATTTTTGTTTTCCTGCACCTGCATTGCTGAACGAGTTTTGTTAATATAATCTCTGTAGCAATTGCTTTTAGGCTGTCATGGTAAAGTGTGAAGTGTGAGAAAGAAAAAGAAAGATCTGTGAGGCAACAAATGACATGGAAATGTAACAAAAGAAAAGAAAAAGGAAAATAATCAAAATAATAACAACCTATTCCTTACAGTCAGACTCCTGTTTAATGCATTTGCGTCCTTTGTCTTACTTCGGTATGAATATGAGACAGGCTGAGAAAATCTAAAAGACTCGATTAGATTTCTCAAAAGTTTTTCTTGGGCTGCTGGACTGATGTGAGCTCGTTAGCCAGACTTTTAAGTCATTTGAATGCCAGTTACAACCAGTGTTCCTAATATGTTGAGCACCCTTCTTTGAACCCACCTATTTGAATGGTTGTCCATAGGTGGATGCATACAGTATCCATTTTTTGTTTCCTTTCACTTATGAAAGAAAGGTTTGTCTTACAACACAGAGGATTACTTCTAGTTCCCAGAAGTTTTTCACAGTTACTGTGGTCCTGAAGAAAGGGACACAGATACATTGCAACTGTGAAAACTGCACAGGGGTCATTTGCTACTGTTTTTTTACTAACACAGGATAAGAAAACTCTCATAAATGCATGACTGTTATGAATAGTGTTTGTTTGCCCATCTGGGGATGGACAGCATCAAAACCTTTTATGACCATGTGTTTGAAGCTACACACAATTCAGGTTTTTGCTTTCATAAACAGCGCTGTGCCACAGACAGGGTTCCCGCAATGCAACCCAGAGACTTCATTCCTATGATCTCTTTGAAAGACCACAATATCAGTGGCAGAGCTGGAAACAGAATTCCAAAGACCAAAATATCATCAAATTTAAGCACAGAATTATAAAAGAAAATAGGGATTTATTTTATTCTTTTTAATAGAGAAAATTATAAGTTTTAAGAGGCTCACACAGAAGAAGAAATGGAGATATAGTGAAGCTGACACTAGCCACTATCACATGTGAACAAGAGCAGCAGGAAACACAGAAGACACTGAATGTCAACTGCTGTGGAAAAAGAAAACTACAGCCACTTTCAGAGAGGAGGATGTACAGTTATACTTGGCAACTGCTGTGAGAACTGCTAATATGTGTGGCTGGCTGAGTCAAGAATGAACCATCTTGTTGGCACCTTTTCTGTCAGGGAAGGCAACAGAAGCCAATATAAGATGGATTAAGGGTACTTAAAATACAAAAAAAAATCCTAAACCAACAAGGACAACAAAAAAGCCCACAAAAAAAATACACAGAAACAACAATTCAGAGACACATTAATTGAAATTTCTCATTTAAATTTGGGTGTCTCAGTGGAAGAAGGCTGAAGAACAGAGATTCTTGACTGAGCAGCCCAGCAGACACAAAAGCCAGTGAAGTGCTCTGTCAGACAGGATACCTGGATCCCTGCCGTCACCTCCTCATTTTGGGCAGGGAATTAATAACTTCCTTGCCAGCATTTATATGAAAACAGCTCTATCCAGAAGATGTTCTGCCTATTAGCTCCTTAGGACAGATAGAACACCTTCCTGGGATTACCTTGTCCATGGTCTATTAATTATTATTATTTCTACACAATCAGATTGAGGATTTTTTTTTTCAAACATGGTAATAGAATTCACAGTAAAATAAGGCTTTTGGAATACAGGGGAAAAAGTTGTGTACTGGAAAAAAATGCCTGCAATTTTTTATTACCTCACCAGAAGAGTTTGGTGCAAAGAGCTTACATTAAATAAGGACAGTTGGTTAGTACTAATTAAGTTCTTAAAGGAATTTTGGCTTGATCCTATCTTCCACTCATTCTCCCTCCCCAAATGTCAGTTATGACTGTATTTTTGGAGAATGATGCGTATTTCGTTTGATTAGACTTTGAATAAGTAAATTGATATTGCATCATTGTTGATTTCTTTCCTCTTTTTAATTTGAATTCCTTAAAAAGTATTACATGTTATAGTTCATTAGGTTCTCATTGATTGGACACTTATTAGTTTCCCAAGCCTGTTTCATTGTTCTGCTGCTGTGCTTTCACCATTTGGTATTCGGCACTCTGCATAATGAATAAATTACAGTTGAGAGAATGGTCATCACCATATGGGGGTAATTTGTACTTTGACAGAAGGACAGGGCTCCTAGACTGGTCCTAAAGGGAAGCTCTGCAATCTTCGAAAATCCCTCTAATTTTTCCAATTATTTACTTTCAAAAGGCCTTTTCCATCCCCAGTGTATGCAGATAGGAGCTTTGAATAGCAGCAAGCTGGGGATCAGACATAAAAGTTCTAATTTTAATTGCAGAGCTGGTTAGATGCAGATGAGACAGTATATACAGTGATTAACACCTTCATGGCTAAGCGTACTTGTAGGCACTATGACCTCTTGGGATCCTGTGATGGTGTGGGCTGTTCTCAACCTTGGGTAGTATGTATTTCTTGTATATTGTCAGAGAGTTTGGAACACAAATTTTGGAAAGCTAAATTTAACATTGGTATTGACATGTAGCTGCTATCTGGTCACACATTTTTCCACTTGAGAAAAGAATCATGTAATCTTTTAAATCATTGATTTATGTTGTTCTTAATACAAAGAAAATATGTACTCTATTCCACTTAGTTGCATCATAAAATTCTTTCTGTAGATAAAAATCCCTGCCTTAAAAAAAGCACAGAAAACTATGGCCAAACTTGAAATTCATAGCCTGGTTCTAGGAAAGGTCACACACATTGAGTCTAAGCAGGCATTTTGCTTTCGTTTATCCTGCACCCACTTTGTCAAGGCCCTTGAAGATACTGTATTCCATACTGATTAGACCTGAGTTCTAAACCAGTGTATTTAGAAAAGGGATTTAGCAATATTTTAAATAAATTCTTTCTCACAATAATTTTTTGTACTTTTTCATTATATTTTTTCTTACTGAAAGTGTCTTCATTTTGTGTAGTTCTGACACTGTCTTCCTAGTTAACATACTGAGGATAAAAATAAATAGTGAGCAAAAATATCTGAGCTACTACATATCAAGCAAGTTTTCACACCAGCTACTTCATGACATCAGAGACATATATTTTAGAGGAAAGTCTCCTTTACCTTTCAGATGATCTCATCTTTCCATCTAATGTACTTGGCATGCTAAAGATAGCCTTCTGCTTTTCTTTGCATTTTTCTTCCAGCTTGGAAGTGGGTCCCAAGTTCCTTCTCACTTGGTGGTATCCCAGACGGTTTCACATTCAGTCACCCTTACCTCCTGTGATGACAAACCAGGCTCTTTTCTAAACACAAAAATGGTAAAATTTGAACTCCAGACTTTGCTTTAGGTTTGCATCTTACTGAATTTTGACTATGGTGTCTCAACACAGAAGGAGAAAATGTCTCTGGAAAGTGAAATCACCCATTCAACCTTTAAGTTTCTTGGAACTTGTTCAGATCCAAGGGAGAATACTTGTGCAACAATCTTATTTCTTTTTCCCCTTACCACTACTGAGCCCACCAGCAACAAGAAATTGGCAAAGTAAGTCTGCATGAGCTATTCCTTTAGCTCCTCATATAAGCAAGAAGAAATTTGCAGAAATTAAGAATTGAAGTGTTTAATTGCCATCTTTTAAACATGGGATAATCCAGATTGACCCCAAATGTTAATACCACTGAAGCATGATCAGAGAGAGCAAATCAAGCAGCCCATATTCATATCCATAAGCTCTGGGTGTAATCCACTGCATAGTAAAACAGAATCTATTCAAGATTGACATAAATGACAGCAGGGGAGAAAAAGAATACATACTTACAGCCAGACTGGCCCCTCTCCAGGCATTTAGTAACTGATGTTCTGCAGCTAATACCTTATTTACTACCCTTTGGTTATTGGCAAACATTGATGATTACTCGTATTTCATGGTTCTGACTGAATTTTCTTCCCAGGTGAACAATAAGCTTTAAAAAGCACAGTTAATAGTTGAAAAGACAGAGGAAAATATGGGAGGCATGGAGTCCTACAGGAGTGTTCTGGATCCAAATTCTTAGTAAGCCACTCTTCCAAAGACCTCCTTTTTGCTGGCTAATGCAATTAAGGGCTAGTTCTACAGTTTAACAGCCTCACTAAATGCTATGGGTATTGAAGTTACAGTCTGTAATGGAGTGGTAAATGTGTACTGGAGGCTGTAGGTAGGCACTGAGAAGTGCTCATCAACCTTCTTGTCAGACACAAAGAGTGACCAGCAGCCAGAGGAACACAGCCACAGTTTCTTTGGAAATAATTGAGATTTTTACTCACATTCAGAGATACAGATCTAATTTTTTTTAGGTTAAAGAAAATTTTTTCTAGGTTAAAGAAACTACAGATGTGCCCTTTCTATTTTTAACACTGTAGCCATTTTAGTTTAAAATGGAGGGAAGTGAAGAACTCTATATTCTCTATAAATATTGTTTAAGAAAAAAGAGACTTGGTGTAACTGTATTGATACCTTTTTGGTAACTTTTTAGAGATCTGTTTTTCATAAAGTGTTTCTTTAGATTCTTTGTCTGTCTCTGTGGAGTTCGAAGCTTTCCTAAGCCCTATTTACTAGGGCAAGAGAAATATGAGCCCAGCAGCTGTTGGCTTTTGCACTCATTGGGCAAAGTTTTAATCCAAAGTGCAAATCTTGTGCAGTGCATTGAGGTGATAAGACGTGAAGATGCACCATTGTCTCATTTCTGGGCACCTCGTGGTAGGTACCAGTATGATGTTACAAAAGGAATAAGGAGGGCCAGTGTGATTTACACAAGAGAAGATCAGAGGGTGTGAATTGCAAAGGCGTTCAGAATAAATTAAAAGATGAAGTATAAGAAGTGAATTTGGGAGACAGGTCGCCCACATTGAACAGATCTCCCCCATACAGCCTTATCTCATACTTTAAGACTCCTATGCACTGTCTACATCAATATAGTCTTTACTGAAAGAATAGAAATTTAAAATTAAATTAATATTACTATCTCTAATATTTAGAAATAACAATAAGAGAAACTGAACCTTGTGTCAGGTTCTTTCAATCGCTTGCTCCTGGAGCAGTTCTTAATAATTTTAAGCATTGGTTAGAAAGATGATGATAGATTTTTAAAAAAGGGCTGTCAACAAAGGAAATATCTAATTCCTTGGGAATTATATCAAAATCTCTTTTGATTCTTGAGTTCTTTCATCTTAATATTCTGCTTTATTTATATGGTCTTGCAGATATTGATTATTTATCAGTCACCGCTCTCTCCTCTCACTTACTAAGAACATTACAATCAAGAACAACATAAGACAGTACTTGCTTAAAATGACTGCACTCCCACACCACAACTGTCTTTAGACTGTATTTTAAATTTAAACCAAATATTAAAGTAATACTAAGCTGTCTTCTAGTTTTTCATCTCAAGAAATGGTTGATATTACACTTTTCTGCCATAAGGAATAGCTGTGAGTTACTGAAAAACATCTGAAGGACAACACTGTCATTGCTCACAGCCAGCACAGCTGGCTGAGGAAAGTCCTGCTTGTCAAACCGAATTTCCTTTTATGACAAGGTAACCCACCTTTCTGATCAATAAAAGCCAGTAGATACAATTTTTTTAGATTTCATTAAAGTTTTTGATACTGTCTCTGACAAGATCTTTCTGGACAAAACATCCAGCATACAGCTGATAGACACATCATAGGATGGGTGAGCAACTTGCCCACAGGTTGGGTACAAAGGGTTATAGTGAATGGGGCGACATCAGACTGGGGACCTGTCACCAGTGGGGTTCCACAGGGCTCCATCCTCAGCCCTGTGCTCTTCAGCATCTTCATAAATGACTTGGATGCAGAACTCAAAGGTGCACTAATTTTGCAGATGGTACAAAATCGAAGGGAGTTGACTCCCTCAAAGGCAGGGAGGCCTTGAAGAGAGAGTTTGACAGATCAGAGGACTGAGCAATCACCAACTGTATGAAGTTTGACACAGACAAGAGCTGGATTCTGCAGCTGGCACTGACTGGGGAGCAATAGGCTGGAGACAATGCTGTGGAAGGGGAACTGGCATTCCTTGTTGAAAGTTGGATATGAGTCAGCAGTGACCTGTTAGGAGGGCCAACAGTGTCGTGAGGTGCATCAGGCACAGCATGACCAGCAGGGCAAGGGAGGGGATTGTCCTGCTTTGCTCTGCTCTGGCAGCCTCACTTCAAGTGCTGGGTGCAGTTTGGGGTGCCACAATGTAAGAAGGATGCAGAGCTATTAGAAAATGTCCAAAGGAAGGCAGTGAAGATGGTGACGGGCTTTGAGGGGAGGTCCTATGAGGAGTGGATGAGGTCACTTGGTCTGTTCAGCCTGGAGGAGACTGAGGGGAGGCCTCATTGTGGTTACAGCTTCTTGTGAGGGAAACAGGAGGGGCAGGCCCTGATCTCTTCTCTGTAGTGACCAGTGACAGGACCCAAGGGAATGACCTGAAGTTGTGTCAGGGGAGGTTTAGTTTGGACATTAGAAAAAAGGTTCTTCTCCCAGAGGGTGGTTGGGCACTGGAACAGGCTCTCCAGGCCAGTGGTCACAGCACCAAGCCTGACAAAGTTCAAGAAGTGTTTGAACAATGCAGATACATGGTGTGACTCTCGAGGACTGTCCTGTGCAGGGCCCAGAATTAACTTTGATAATCCTGATGAATCCCTTCCAACTCAGGATATTCTATGATTCTATGAAATACTTCTATAGAACCGGTTAGAAATGAATCTTTTTTTACAGAGTGGAAACTCTAAAGCTATTGCAACAAGATTTTGTCTTCTGGAGATGTTTTACAGTCTAGAAAAGCACTGTCTCCTGGTACAACATTCTTTGCCACATCAATGCTTTAAAATCATCTGAATTTGTGTCTGGGCAGGTGGAATAAGAATAAAATACATTACCTTTGCAAGCAGTGACATTTAATATTAGAGGCTGGCTCAATCCACAGAGTTCGAACCCAAAATTTTCCCAAATGTAGAAATATTAAGGTTGGGAGACTTTTTTTCAATCAAATATTTATGGGTTTGGACAAGTGTCATAATTTCATCCAACTGAAGCTTCATTCTATGTCTTCAGTAAGAATATGAAACATCAATTATCATGTCATGTTATGATAACACATCATGGATTACTCTGTATAGACAGTCATACATAGTTCTTAAAATACAAACAATTTTGCTGAAGCTGCTTGACCCAAGCAACATTGTTTGTCATGAAGAAAAATCTGTGTTATGTGTCAAGCCGGGTACCAAATCAGGCAGCTTTTGAAGAGGTGATGTTACAGTGAAAGTATCAGTTTTTAGTGCAACACAGAATATCCTGGAAAAGCTAGTAATTAAACTGTTAATGGAGTTTCCTGATTTACCAAAATGAAACATAGCATCTAATGTGCAAATTTTGAGTGAACTATTAATTATGACATGAGTATGAACACACAAATGTAGCTGACAGACATGCAGTGGTTTTCACTGAAAATCCATGCTTTTAGTTTCACTTGGTGCAATAAACTCAGATCAGACTAGACAATGAAAAACATGACCTGCTCTGCTGAAGCAGCCCATTTCTTCTCTTACAGATTATGTAGTATTTTATCAAAGATTGTTATAAATTCAAGCATTCCTCCAAGACGGAGACCTGGCTTTTTCAAAGGCTGAGTTGCATTAACTGAAGGCCTTGCAAGTGCCTCTTCTGTAGCAAATTCTACATTTTAGGGTCAGGGGTGAACTCTTATTTGAGTAGGAGGAAAATTGTTAATGAAATTTTGCTCAGTGAGCTGTGTCATCCTTTATTCTTGCTGTGCTCCAGGCAGGTCCATACTGTCAAATATCAGAAGAGGCTGGAAATGAGTGACACATGTCTTCAAGACCAGAAATGACAGTGACCTTCCAGCTCCTTTTTGTGAAGGAGCAGGGGTGTTGTGCATAGCTATTGAGAACAGAAATGAACACTGACATTTTAATAATGTTCTGTTTGGTTCTTTGCTTCTTCTTATGGCAGTGGTTCAAACACTATTCTTAGGGTTTTTTTCTAGCACAAACTCACAACAGACCTTTCCAGGACACAAAACCAGATTTACGTTGGAGTGAGTGAGGGCAGGAATCATCTGGTCACCTCCATAATTTGGATTGCTACATATGCTGCACACTTAATCGGAAGAAATGCTTCTCATATTCTGAGGAAGGGAAAAATAAGTTGCCTTTTTGTCATTATGTTTAACACCAGAGAGTATCACAGTTTATAACTCTGAGTTTGTTTTTTAGCTTTGTTTTCACAATTTCATCTTTTCTATGTGATAGTTGAATTTTTAAGTACTCAACTTATTTGTGCATAATATTAACCATATGAAAATCATAAGACATTTAGTGGAAGATGCAGACATTTTAAATAAATAGCTATAGGAGAAAAAAGGTGAAGCGTTTGTCCTGAGTTATTTACATAAATAGAAGAACATAAGTGGTTGAATTTTCCCTCTCTTTAGCCCTGCACATCACCATGGTTTGCAAAACACCTGCAGAAGTTCAAGAAGATGGCTGGAACAGTCTAGGAAAAATTCTCATACTGAATCTGGTACATAAAGAATAAATTATATCTTAAAATACAGAAAGGATGAAATAGAAGTGGTCCTGATTTGAAAGCCCCGACAGGCAGGGATTTTTGATTTACATAGCATCCCCAGTCAGGTTAATAGAGTTATGTAATTGTTTCAGTTGGAAGGGACCTTAAAGATCATCTCATTCCACTAGACAACTAGTTTGCTCAACTAGGTTGCTCAAAGTCCCATCCAAATGGCCTTGAACGCTCCCAGGAATGGAACATTCACAACTTTTCTGAAAAAACTGTCCCATTGCCTCAGCACGTTCATGGCAAGGAATTTCTTCCTTACACCTAGTCTGAACCTACTGTCTTTCATTTAAAGCCATCCCTCCTTGTCATATCACTTCATGCTCTCATGTAAAGTCCATGTCCAGCTCTCTTGTAATGTGGAAAGTGCTACAAGATTTTTCCAGAGCCTACTCTTCTCCAGGGTGAGCAACCCCAACTTTCTGAGCTTTTTCCTCACAGGAGAGGTGCTCCATCTCTCTTATCTCTGGATTTGTCTGATCTCTGGACCTGCTCCACAGGTCCAGGTCCTTCCTATGTTGAGGACGCAGAACTGAGGTGTGGTCTCACCAGAGCAAAGTAGAAGGACAGAATCACTTCCCTTGTCCTAGTGGCGACACTGCTTGGGATGGAGACCAGGATACAGTTGGATTTCTTGGCTGCAAACACACATTGCTGGGTCATGTGTAGCTTCTTGTCAACCAAGCTATTTTTTTCATTTGCTTTTACAACAGGTGCAGGCATTTCTGTTATGTGTGAACTTGACTGCAGTTCCCCTTGCTCTGATTACATTACAAATGAGGCTATTGCAAAGAGGTATGCTTGATGCTGCATCTAGAGAGCTCTAGAAGTTGAAAACCAGAGCAGAAATTAGCAACCCATCTGAGAATCCACAAATTAAAAAATGAGCCAGAGAGGATTAAATAGCCATGCACATTTGTCTCATTATAGTACCTCTGGCAACAGATCTGAAATCAGCTTACCAAACAGTTAAACCTTTTTCCCCTTGGCAGTCCCTCTGGAGTATCCCCTTAGTGTGCAGGAGGGTAGGAGGGAATGCTGGAAGTTTTGCACTGGTGTCTGTGTTGCTTTCAAGTGTACTCTGGGCAAAAGGTGCCCTGATGTATCCTGTCTGGTGTGGCTGGAGAAAACCAAAGTGTGCACAACAACTCATCTCCTTGGAGAAAGAAAGGAAATCCTGTTCTAGGGCATTACATGTTCTAGAAGGTATGTGTCAGAGAACCTGCCATGGAGACTGACTGTCCATGATTATCCTTTGAACAGAAAAGGATAAAGAGTTGGAAACAACAGCATCACAAGGAGGAGTGGGAAAAGAGCATTGCCAGGACTAAAAATCTGGTGTTATCCCAGGAAGCACCCCCCTCAGGGCATCACTTTGGACTGTGCTTACCTCTGTGGAGGCTTGGCTGTGCAGTGGGTGTACAAACAGTGCACAGGCTGAGGTACTCTCATGAGGCAACATCTATGAATGACCTAACAGGGATATAAATACAGCCAGGGTGAGCACTGTAGCACATAACTTTCCGAATAGTGCGGGATTCTGCTACATGACAACACTCCTGTGCAAGTGAAAAAATAGTGAAAGCTGCAGTGCTTCTGCTGACAGAGGCTGATCTTTGGCATAATGATTTCCAAGGAAATGCTTGAGGTTGGAACTTGTGTTTCCCTGTAGTTTTCCAGAAACCAGACATGTCAGTTTTTCAGTGCTTTAAATCAGAGATGTGCAAGATGAAAATGGGAGCCTGGTCACCTAGGGACCCACAACAGAGAGCAAAGAAGTTTGGAATATCAAAGAGCTCTGTTCTGAGAGCAATAAAGAAGCATGTGGGCTGACCACTTGGTCTTGTTGGATTTTAGTTGCCGTGTATTTTAGTTGTTGTAAAACCACAAGACATCAAATGTCTTTTTTTTTTTCTGTTTACCGTGAGTAAAGTAAAAGACTATTTTCTCATTTATATTTGACCAATGAAGAGCCAAAACTGTCATATAATATATTCTTTTATAACAATATGTACCTTATTACTTGCACAGGTGAGGGATACATAGACAACATGGAAGAGGCCAACGTGTGTTACTTTTTTAGGAATACAAAAACCATTTTGCTACCCCTTTTTACTCAGATTTCAATGGCCCTAGAATATTGTCTATCTTCTTCTGAAAAGCAAATCTGTTCCTGAAAGTATTATGCGCAGCAGCAACGGGATGAAGTCCTGTGACAACATGACAGGACTGGAACACCTGAGATTCACCCTCAAGAATCAGCACTAAGTACTACAACTGTGTAATTGAATAGATTTATGCAGAATTTTGGGGTGATTTTTTTCCTCCCAATTGACACACATGTATGTGATGTGGAAAGACCTCTGATCAGTGACTAATCTTTTTTCTATGAGAACTGGTTATTTTCAGCTTTTAGTAAGAATGTTCTTGTTTTGTGGGACTGCTTGTTTACAAACAATGTCCCATTTCTACTTCAAGAAGAAAAAAAAATGCGGCTCTACAATAACTAAAATTAGGATGTATTGCAGCAAAATTATATAAAATATGCACCAGCAAAAGTGTTTAATTCATTCTAAAAATAAAAGAAAACTTTTGCTTCCAAAAGATCTCTTGGAAACTTTTATTTTTAATAAGCTGATATTTGGGGGGATAGAGAGAAATGCAAATTTAGACTTTCAAATGTAAATTTTATCCAAATAACATCTTTTAAAAAAGTATATTTAGGTTCTGTTGATTTGTTCTTTGGTATTTGGCAAGATTGTGAGCAGAACCTCTGTTAGACATGACTAGGGGGAAGTTGTAACATAAATAAAATATTAACCTCATTAAATTGCGTCTTTTTAAAACTTGATAAACCCTGTGAAGTTGTAAACGTGAGTTTTGAGCAGATCCAAAATTCCATGGAAGGAGTGGGTGCTAAGATTGCCCTAAAGGTCATCTTCTAATGCATCAAACATACCTGGTTGCTCTTCAGCAAGTATCAAGACCCAATCAAGAGTTCATTAAATTTTATTTTAGTGCGAGGGGATGAAACTAATAATTTTAAACAGACTTACCATTCTTGCTTACACTTTATACTTGCTGCAGCATTTAAAACCTGGTACGCTCCTTAACCATGATGTCGTATTTCAGATAGTTTGCTTGGCCTGGCAGCACTTGAGAACACCAGAGAAGCAGGTCTATTCCCCAGCCAGCTGGGTTCTCATATATTTCCACTGGTATGTCCTTTTTTCCTGTGTAGCACATGCTTTCATTTCCTAAAGCCATTGTGCAAAGTTATAGTGGGTATCCTTGGAAGAAATCAGTGTTTGTTGCTTTAATTTTTGGTGGGAAGCTGGCATTCTGTCATTTCAGCTCATCATATTATTATGCATGTAATAATGTGACATGCTAAACTGCTAGCTTCAAGCTGAACATTTAATGTGGGATACACCTACAGTGTTTTCATTTCAGATAGCTGCAATCAAGCCTCAGAGCAGCTTTCTCATCTGGAAAGATAAAGTCTGTGGCATTCACGTTTTTTGACATGGACAGATTTGTTTTAACATGTTCAGAATATATAAAAATGTGAATGATAGAAGTCCAGCCCACCTCAAGGTGGGCTAAAATAAAAGATCACTATAGATTTTCACATATGTATGAGCAGTTTTATGAGTTTTTGTGTGCTTGAATGTATGCATTTATGTGAAATAAATAAAAATAAATGTAACTTTAACTATTGTAAAGTATATTACTGAGTTAATTTGACTGCAAATCTATGAGTAGTGTATATGTTAAGGTGTACTGAAATTCCAGCCTGTAGATACGTCAAAGAATCTGACAGTCTTTGAATGAAAAAAAAAAGCCTCACACAAAAACTAGTTTTTCCACTTTCTTTTTTTCTTTGCAATTAGCTTCTACTAAATTCCATGTATGTTCAGTAATCTGCTGATCAGAAATTATTTTTAGCACACTGAAAAAAACCCATGAGTGTTTATTACGTTAATATTTGCTATGTGTGATAACGAGAAAATGAATCTTAAAAGATCTCATAAGTTGGGTCCTGGTGAACACAGACTTACATGCTGATCTTTCCATACCTCTGGAGCTGTGGGTGCACTGAGTCATTAAGAAATCTCTGCAAAATTTTCAGGGCCACAACACAGAAAAAAGCATCCATGGGCACAGGTGTGTGTAATCTTACAGTGATTCAAATTAATTTAGGGCTATTTAAATCAAAAGTTGATTCCTGTCTAGGTTTATGTTTGCAGCTTGGATAAGTATCTGCAGCTGGCTATACTGCTTCATGGAGGAGTGCTATGAGAGAAGAATAAAGGCATCAAAATATTAGAAAAGCCCTGTAGTAGGAAACCAGAGACACTGTACGAGTCTATTGATATGATTTCGCATTCACTGTTGTTTGTCTAATACTGCAATGCCAACCACAGTCTGTGAAAGATACACAGTCTCTTATGCTTAGTTTCTGATCAAATAGGAGTTTCCAGGCTTGGGTAATTTTCTGAGCTGAGTGTGATGTTTTCTCCCGATTCCTGCTCCTGTCCAGATAGGAACTGAAGTGCACATCCAGAGTACATCCTCCCAGCCTTTCCTCTTTTCTGGAAGTGCTTTAGAGATGAAGATAACCATGTCCACTCCCTCACCATAGGATCTTGCTTTATCAACACTGGGCTTTACATTCAGAGCAATGGTAATTGAGAGACACCATTGCAAGTTTTTAGCTGAATCTCATAATCCAATAAAGGGTGAGAAGGAAAAAGCACAGATTCCCATAGTGACTGCAGCCCAGGACCCAGCTGAAACTGTCTTTCTTTTGATAGCAATAGAAATTAAGAATGGCTAAAATTATATATCTCTTGTAGCCTTTCCTGCTAATCATCCAAGGAGAAGGATAATCAGGCTATTGAAGATTCTGTGTGGCCTAACACTGTTTGCCATTTTTTTGTCAGACACTTGTGGCTGTCCATATCTACCTGACATTCCAAGCATTGGTTTAAAAGTTTACCTGAGCAAATGTATGGCAGCTTCTTTAAAAATATTTGTGGATTATAATACCTCCATGTCTGTTTCTTAAATCAGTTTCTTCCTTTCCCCTACCATAATGTTGGTTTGACTAATCTAGGTTGAACAGTAGAATAATTCTGGTAGTTCTTTTAAGTAAAATAGTTCCTATACTAATGAGATCCTGTCCAGTTCAACTTAAAAAATCCTTTCCTTTTTTCTTTTTTTTTTTTTTTGAGAGAAAGAGATAGAAATTTCCTTTCTCCTGTTATTGAGTGTGAGCAGTGAGATGATTTTTAAGGGGATTTTTTTTTTAGACTCGAATTTTGCTCATCTGTGATAGGCTATGTTTTCTCATTGTAGAAGCTTTTTCCTGGTAAAATCATTCTCTTCACTAATGAGATCCATCCTGATATGACAGGAAGACAGCTCTTAAAACACCCACCGTTTTCTCCCATTCATTTGAATAGCAGCAAAGGGACATCTTTTAAAGTAATTTTTATCAGCGAGATTGGGCTGAATATCATTAATAAAGAAATGATTTTACTCAAAAGAGCCTTCACAGTTGAGCTATAACCCAGATTAGTGAGATCTAGCCTGATTATAACTTCATAAGACATTGTACTTCTGCCATTCAAAGCATGCAACTGTACTGTAGAGACCATCAATTCAGTAGAGGGTGTTTTAGAAGGGCAGATATGAAAGGTGAGGAAGGTGCCTGGAGGTATTTTTCTCATAATTTCAATGTACCTTGAGCACAGAAAGTCAATTCTTGCTTCTGAATATTAAGATTTGTTTTCATTATATGTATTTTTATTTTGAAGAGCATAAGAGGCTCAGATAAGTCTAAGTATGCCAGAACTGCTGTTTGGCTTCACCAGATATTTACACCAGCCCTTTGTCGCACTGATCTTTTTCAGCCTTCTGATGTTTTCATTTTTGTAGTAGAGTTTCTTACAGTTTTTCAGGTAAACAAAATGATGTTTACGTTCCTCTCTTGAGGAAGAACAATTGATAGATTTCTAGTTTGACCAGTGGGGTTAGGAAGGTGGCAACCTCCTCCTCCAATCCTTGGTCATTGTTCAAAATCTATATAAATTGAGGTCAAAAAATAAACTTTCCTCTTTTTGCCCTGACGACTAACTGCATGCATGTCCTTCTTTTTGTGTTTGTCTAGCGACAGCCCTAGTCAAGTAACCACTTCTCTCTAATTTTGTCTCACAAAAAATCCCAGAACACGTTACTTGTCAAAGATCAGTCTCTAAGCAAACCATCTGACATTTTTTGTTTTAGAATGCATTTGGCTTTTTTATTTTGGCAGGAAAATAGGAAATAATTGATGAATGAAAAAGAAAAACCCCTTAGCCATAACTCATGGTGAATTGCTGAATCTGTTAGTGGGCTAAACAGTTTGGGCACAGTACAGTGCTGGAACTGGAGATAAAAGAGTTTTCTTTTATTTCACAGGATAAAAATAAGTGGCCACCATAGTTCCCTCTGCAGATTATCAGAAACAATCTTTTGCAAATGGATAAAGGTTCTTTTCTAAAGTGACTTTTCAATTAAGTCTCCATTTTTGGATATTATTTTTGTCTCTTTTTTTTCCTCCATAAGATAGGCTAAGAGAAGAGAGAAAGCACAGGGAAGAAGAACATATTTTTATGTTTTGTTTCAAATAAGAAAAGAAATAATTACTTGGATTTGAGAAGATATGTAATGAAAATCTATGCATGATTTAATTTAAAAAAAAGTCATTCTTCACTGAAAACAGAATGAATCTAACATTCCAAGCAACTTCCATGGCAGGTAAATTTCTGAGAACTGCTGTCCTTCAGGAAACCAAAAATTTGATAGTTTCCCAGTGCAAGACGTTCATCACTATAACCAGCCAGCTGGGCTGCGCTATTTCATTACCTTTGGTAGCATAAAACCAGGGCAGCAGAAACCTGGGAATAATTGATTTTTTATGTTAAGCATGCAGCTTTTGGGTGTAGTTGCCTATTTGTACAATAGGGATAACTCCAAAAGGAATCACCCAAGCTGGATGCATACTACAGGCAGTTCAAATACCTCACCGTGAAAGACAACTTACAGGGAAACTCAAAGGTGTATTTCAGATGAAATGTAGAAGATTGAGCTCTGTAAGGTACAAAATAAACTGCAAGTATAAAAAGAAAATGTTTCAATTGGACCTATATGAGTAGTTGCTTTCTTGGCACTTTTGCACCAAGAGTAGAGGCTTGCAATAAAGACACCCATTTGGTTTCCACAACACTGTAACTCTGATTTTCTGTCAGTTTTAATGAACTACCTCATTTTAAGATATTGCTTTCAAAAGATGTCTGAAGAGAGAACTGAAAAACTCAATACCAGCCTTTCTCAGGGCCTATAGCTCTCTGTACAGCTCCCATAGTTTTAGTTTCCCAGGGTCTTCCCCAAGAAAGAGGCAAGGGTTTATTTACTTTTGCCTCCTTGCTTGCAGCATTTGTTTACCTCGACAGAAAGTTCATATGATTTCATACCATCCCAAACTGCATTTTCCCCCCATCCACTATTTGCACAAGTACAAATAGCTGCAGCTGAAAGCAAGGTAAGAGTGAAGAAAGAAGCACAGAAAACTTCTACCAAAGTAGACCAGTTTCCTATTCCAAAGTGGCACTGTTTTTGTGAGATAGGATGGAATCTCCAGAATATTAATGAATAGTTAACAAACCACTGAACACTCACTTGTCCTCAGAAGAAGACTAAATAGGACACTGGACAGTAGCCTAAATCTTCTAATTTTACTAATGAAAGACAGGTACAAAGGGATTGCTGCCAGGCAATCTCTGTTACATACAGAACTCATTATATTAGCATTTAAATCTCTGTAACTCAGATAGGATAGGGGATGTTGAATATACTTGGTAGCACCCAGCTTGCAGAAGCCAAACAATCACCACAAAACATCACAATGTACCAGGGTGTGGTAAATAACACTAACAAGACGTATCAAAAAGAAGTGGTGATATGTGCTTTTTCCAGCCTTCAGGCTACTGAAGGGTGAAACAGCTGCATCAAGAAGAAATAGGTTAAGAAGGCCCTACTAATACTAAAGAATAGCATACCTTAAGGAAGGACAACTACTACCTTGACAAAGCCTTGAACAATATTTTGAGAATACCGTATTCATAGATACACTCTCCACCTTGAGGTGCAGCTGCTATTCAAAACTCAGCTGAACAAGGATAGCTGGAAGACCAACTTCCTGGAAAACAACCAAACTAACAGGAAAGGACCAGAAAGAAAGGAGGGAGTTGATCAGAATGGGCTTCAGGTGTTAGGTGGTGATTGAGTTTCAAGTAGTACGAAATTGGAGGAAACTTAAGGAAATCTCTCTAGTTCAAATCAACTGCATTTGATTGAGCGTAGGCAGTGGGTAGCTCTAGTGTTGTGTGGAAAATCAGGCCTAGGTTTGGAGTTAGTCTCTGTGTGGTTTACCACTTGTGAAGCAATACTTCTACAATATGTCTACTGTGTTGCATACCCTATGGAGAACATTGAGGTTTTGCAGGAATTTTCATGATTTCGCACTCCTAGGAGAGTGAATCTCTTGTCTTACTATATTTAGCTCCCCCTTTGCCCTATGTCTGAAAGATTAATCCTGAAAGTCTTTCATGAGCTCAGAAAATCTAAAAAATACAATATGGTCTAGAATGGATCAGGTTATTGCTGTTAGGAGCTTTCATTTCTTAGGTGGAGATCTCTGTTCTGTAAGCACCCCAGAGAAATAACTTCATCCTTCCTGCAGACAACTGCACATAGCCATGCTTTTTGCCAGAGAGACCAGGAGCACCTGAGAAGGCCTCTGGCAGTTATGAAACAGTGTGTTTGACTGAAGGTTGCATAGCACCTCCTTGCTTTATCAGCTCCTACCTTCAGCCCACACTTAACTCACTCACGCATTAAAAAGTGAAGTGTAATATTCTGCTCCCTGATCTTCTTAAACTGCAATGTCTTTGTTCAATCCTCACTCGTTGCT
This sequence comes from Cyanoderma ruficeps, assembly GCA_008694505.1. NCBI lineage: Eukaryota > Metazoa > Chordata > Aves > Passeriformes > Timaliidae > Cyanoderma > Cyanoderma ruficeps. The sequence continues at coordinate 39,463,149 of VZDJ01007753.1, read as the reverse complement.
GGAATGTGCCAAGCAACGAAATGTCAGTCTTTGAAATACAGTTCTTAGGAGAACTTTATTTTTTCTACTAAGTAAATTTAACTTTATCTCATAATAATATTTAATGATGTCCCATTTAGTATTGTTCCTATTTCGCTTCTATCAGTCTTCGTTATGAATGCCATGTTGCATCTCAACCCTTCTGCCTCTGAAACTCATGTCAATGCCAATATGTGGGTATTACTAAATACAGAGAATGCATAAGAATCTATTCAGCCAGCACTCCTCCACTTTCTCTGAATTCATTGTGTCACCTCCGCCTCCAGTGGCCTGTCTTGAAGAGCCCCAAGGTAATTCTTGAACGCATGGCACTGCTGCCCCCAGGCTCCCTCTGACGTTGTGCAATCCACCCGTTCTTTTGTGTGTGAGAGGGACAATATTTGTAAGCCAAGAAAGAAGAAAATGCCCGATGTTTTCATGACTGTATGAACATTTCACACAGAGGGAAGGTTCACCCCTGCTTTTTAAAATGGAAATTTTCACGTCTGAGCTAAATAGTTATTGTGTTCTGAACTGCTGTTGGTGTTAACTGGGGTTGGGGTAGCCTTAAAGGCCAGGCTTAGGTGAGTATTGTAAAAGATTGGACTTTAAACTGAAATTTGAATGGCTTTCTGCATAAAATTTTAACAGAGACAAGTACTATGTCCCTTTGCACTGCCCAAGCCCCAAAATCCCACAGGGTATTTTCATTCCCACCTACCTACTTCTCAGCCTGCCAATGTCACAGAGAATGATACAGATCTTCTATCAGAAACAGAAAATGAATGCAGGAAATGTTAAAAAAGATTTAATTCCTTGCCTACTATACCCATCACAGTTTTCTATTTTTTTTAATGCAAATAATGCCAATCATAACTAATGACACATAAAAAGAAAATAAGATTAGAATAGGTGACATCATTCCCAGAAAAGGAAGGGTTTGGGATAGTTTCTCAGCCTGCCTAAAAATCCAGCAGCCTTCTCCCCACTTGTGTGGCCTGTGGGCAGTGACCACTGTATGACAGCTAGTGCAAGTTGTGTCTGACAACTTCACTGAGCCATTAAGGTTTTTTGATGATCTTTAGGGTCCCTTCCAACCCAAACCACCTTATGATCCTCTGATTCTCTGACTATTTCTAGAAGGAAATAGTAGGACACGATCAGGAAGCAACCATATACCTCTCAATATTTTAAGTTTCCCCTAGGAAAAATAAAAATATTTTGACAAAACTGTAGGGTAATTTTCTACATTCCTTAGGCCCCAGTCTTGAGTAAGGTCCTTTTAAATAGCTTTGTGGTTTGAGTGTTTGCCATAGATGAAGATGTTACACTAGTTACCAATTAGCTTACTTGGTTTTTCCACCGGTGTTTACCTCAGTCCATAAACAAGGGACTGAACACATGAATTCCTTTCCTGTCCTCATTTGGTAGGTAAGTTTTGCTTGTAGTTTTTAAGCAAAGCTGATTTTTAATTTATTTGAAAGGAATTAAAATCCCTGTTTTTTACAATCTTGATAAAAACAATGATTAACAACTGCATGATTAATGGAGATTAAAAAGCTCATTTAGGGTCTAATGGAAGTTAACAGGCCTTTTTTTATTAATGTTTCTAATTGATTCTTGATTTAAGTGGTAACCATTTTTTTAAGTGGCCCGTTATTGAAATGTACTTCTGGTAAAAAAAATGGACATTAAATCTTTGGGAAACTTTCATGTATAAATCTATGCTTGATCTGTACAATTATTCTATTATTGATTTAGAATGTCAGAGGTGTAAAATCTGCACTAGATAAAGAACAAAGAAAATCTCCCAAGTTACATTTTCTTTGCACATTTTCCTGGATTCCACCCACCGTCAGAATCAAAGGCTTTTCCCAAATATTTGTTTACTAATGCAGATGTCATGACTAGTCACAGGATATTTGTTCTAACATTTGAACACATGTTGAAATTTTGAAGATACCTCACAAGACATGTAGCCAAATTAATTGCTCTACCATGTACTTTTTGAGTTATGAAGTTCTTAAACTTGTATGTAAAGGATCTTTTATGGGTAAGCTGTTATGCAGAACAATCCTGATAAAGAAGCTTCAAGGCAGATGAGACCAACAGTATGAATTCAGTTCACTATGTTATAAATAATACAAATTAGAGATTCATGCTCTTCACAGTTTTGATATGGACCTAAACTTCTATGCAGGTTACCTAAGATGCATGAATATCTAATCTTTTCTGCCTGCCTAATCAGTTATAAGTCAGCATTAAAAATTACGGTGTGTTTCTATTCATACTGCTGTGAATTTTATTCATATTTATTGTGTTTGTTTCCATAGTAATTAGCTCAATGAAACAGGATCATTACACTGGCCCAAACCTCCAAACCTTACAGCTGCTGTAAATAATGTCACTGGGTTTCAGTGAGCTCCCCTGACTTATGCTGGTGAGTTTCAAGAGTACGTTGAGGCATTCATTAATATTACTGACTTATGGAAGAAAAGGATTTTTCTCTAATGATCACTGCAGTGATTTTAGAGAGAAAGAAAAGGACACAGGACTATTAGAAGCAATTTAAATCAGATTTTACAGGTAGAAATAAACGCACACACAAGTCTCATGTGCTTACAGCTAGCAGTATGAGGAATAGACATCCTACAGTTTCCCAAAATTATGGCTTGAATGACACAGCATGGAAAGGGGGTGACTGTGCTACAGCGTATTTTTACCTGAAAGTTTTTCCTTTCTGCGCAACTGTCTCTGAGGAAAATCTGATTCATTTGATTTAGTCCAAAGGATATGGTACTCAAGCTACTAACAGTCAATGATACCAACCCCAACAATTCAGTAATCTTAAAGTGTAATCACACTGGATGATATATTTTACAGTTTATTTAGTTTTTTCATTAAGAAATATTTCAAGGAAGAGCTGGGATTGGGATTGTGATTTTGACTGTGGAGGAGGCAGTCTGAGAGGTAATGGGGAATAAAAGTAGCACCCCCTCAAATGTTGTGGCTACTTCCAGTGTGTAACTGACATCAGCATATGATAATTAATTGGGAGGAGCTGCAGACAGCGCATAGAACACTGAGGTACTATGAGATAAAGTGGAGAGCCTTGGGGCAGAGCAGTAATGACCTGACCTCTGTTTCCTTGGGATTCAGAGAGCTCACAGAGAGTTGGGGTGGAGGAAGGGAAGAAAACATCTTGAAGGATTCAGTCTGTAACTATGAAAACTGATGCAAAGGTGGGGGAAAAAAAAAAGAAAGAAGAAAGAATATGTGTAATAAATAGAAAGGAAACAGATGTGGCAGGACTCAGGCTTGAAAACCTCAAAGGTCAGGCCTGAATTAAAAAAAGGAATATGCTATCTGAGTAAGAAAGCTTTAAAGTAAGGTAGTAAAGGAGAGGAGCATAAAAGTCTGAGAACAATCAAATTCCACCTTCTTCCTTTCCTATGGCTTCCTTCTTCTTTGCTGGTGTAGTGAGAGCTCTCCCTCCAGGCATTTCATTACCCTCTACCACTGTTGGTATAACCATTGTTACAACTAGGAGCAATATGCCTCATCCATGCTACTTACTATGCCACAAAGTGAAAACACAATGAGTTTCTCTTCTGAGTTGGAAGACACTCCATCTGCATGATGCTTTTTTCCTTAAAAGAAAACATTTTGGGCAATAAAATGGGTGTTGATATTAAACGCTTATAATAGAATAAACATACTTGCACATGCTGAACATTGTGCCCATGGATGAAACATTGTAAACCAGCTGTACGTCTCAAAGTGTCTAGCACACGTATTGTTATTCTTAATAATTTTATTTTGTAGAGGATAAAGATGGGACAAAAAAGAGGAATTAAATATCTTACCTAAAGCCTTCAAGATCACTGGCTGTTGAACATAAACTCCATTTTCCTTTTCTGACCCTGAGTTCACATGACTGACATGTTCTTTGTATGTGATATAATAAGGTGAAATCTTATTTCCTCTTAGAGCTTAATGTGTGATATCATGGCAATGACAAGCATGAATGAGATGCCAACGTTTGGCACTCTTTGGTGAGCAGTGAAAACATCACAGTGAGAGGTGTCCAGCAGCGTTATAAAGTAGCCCAATCAGGACAAGTCCATGTCTGACTCAACATCAACTTGATAGAATTGCTGCTTTTGGCAGTTAATGTTGACAATTAGTACAGTGCCCTTATTGTATATGTGAGGGACTTGAGTTCCTTTAGTGGACACTGAGTACGAAAGCTACAGAAACAGCTGCTGGGCACATAAATGTCTTGTTGGAAAGATATGAATATATTTAGAAAGATAGATATGTGTTGCTGGCCTTAATCCCTTGCCTTAAGTGTCTTCTGATGGTCAGAGATAGCAGTGCATTGAATAAAGGGAAGCACTTTTGACTGGCTAGTGTACATCAGGTCCCATACACATACTGACTGAATTCACGTTACTTGTCACTTGATACAGTTATGAGATCTGAATGATTTTCAGTCACTTCAGTGAAGGCTGTATTTGAAACCTGGTCTCAAAGCCGCAAGGCAAGTGTATTACATACCTGTCAACTAACAAGACTTGCCAAAATGAATCTACTCTTATGAACACATGACCATTATTGCTGTTCACACTGTGAAACACTATACACTGTGACAAAAGTAAAAAGCAGGAGGATTATTATGCTAGACAGTCACTTACTAAATATATTTATTGTGGATAAATGAATATTCCTATTACAACAAAAATTTGAGCTTTTGATAAAATTTATACTATTGAGAAATTTGATATGGGCAATTTAGTAAAACTTGACCTTTTCCTCTTGTAAGGAATAAGGAAATATTTACATTTCCTGCCTGAGCAAAGATTTTTATGCTGAAGACTACTAAATATTCCACATACCAAGCTCAAGTAGAAGCAATTGAATTCAGCTAGCAGCTGGACTGCACAGGCCAAATTTCTTTACATTGTTACAGAGCTCTTAATCATTCATCAGATGTAAATAATAACCTCCTTACCAGTTAAGAAAGACCAACCATGGTCACACAGGGGAACGTACCGTGTGCTGCATGTATTTTCTAGGTTTGCATGAGAAACATGGATCAGTGAATTGGTAAAGCTGACAAGATGTTCATTGAAAAAGAATTGAAACAGCTCCTTCAAATGGAATTCAGAAATGTACTTTCTAACATGAAACTCCCACAGGAAAGAGGAGACTCTAAAGGTATAGAAGAAGATGTAGTTTTATTATCAGGTCTAAAAACCTGACTGTCTTACAGGTGTCTTCAGTGACCACGGGCTAAAGAACTGCCAAAGATCCCATCTATCTGAGTAAGAGCTAATGAAACGGAGATGGAGACCAGGCTTTTGCACAATGTCACTTGATCACATGTCCAAAAGTTTACTATGAGAAGAAAAATACATAATAATTTGGAATGTCTCAGGCAGAATACTAACCTTAGTGCTTTAAGATCCATACTGCAAATTAACACCATAGTAAGCACAGTGTTACTTTATCTACAAAATGTTGATTTATTTCAAGCCATTTTTTGTATATATTTTATTAATAATAGGAAGACATATGCACCTTCAACCACAAAAGCTACAGTAAAAAAGAATGTTACAACTCGAGTTCACTAGCCTTCCCACTTCTCTTTTAAAGCCTTACTGTTGTGTGCAACTACTAATAGAAGCATTTATCCTTCTGCAAGAACAAAGTAAAAAATATCTAGTCATTACTGTTGGACAAATAGGAATAAGTTTGCTTGAATGGCATCTGGTTTGAATGACAACTTCAAAAAATAACTGTTACTGCTGGGTGTCCTCAAGAGGAAACATTGCTTTCTGTGCTAAGTGTGTCTGGTGATTAACTCAGAAATTATACAGCTTATAAACTTGTTGAAGCTTTACGCATGTGCAAAATCTGCAGTGATCTTCCAGTAACCAGTTAAGGCTGTAATTTGAGACACATAGTAAATGTATACTTTTATTGATATCAGTATTTCAAATTTCCTTCCATTCTGTCAGAGAAAACATTACCACTTTTTCTGGCTTTTCTCCTATTTTGTAGTTGTTTATGCTGGCTCAACTGTGACTATCTCATCTTTCATACTTCAGTGTTATCACACTGAGATCCTGGTTTCAGAATTATACTGAGCTGTAGACATCACATGTAGACATATTCTGCTTGTAGACATCACGTGACCTGATTGGTTTCTGAAGATTTTCGTAGTGTTTATGTCTTCCTGTGATAAGAACTAGATAAATTATAAATTTCCAAGAAGACAGTTCTCCTCTTTGAGATCTTTCCAGTCCAACACTCCTGCAATCCCTTTTCTTACTTAAAGATGGTGGAAAATGTATCTGTATAGAGTACAGATGAGTAAACTTCTGAGATTTTTAAGACACTTCTCCATTGTATATAAATAAATGCCTAATCACTGTTGTAATAAGAGTTCTGTATATGAATCTAATCTATCAAGTAAGTACAGAAGAATCCCATTTTACCTTCCAAAAGTCAATTATCATATTGGTTCTGAGCTGGAGGCAGGAGAGGATGAAAATGGGGTTACAATTAGCTACTGTTTACCACTGGATTTTTTTTCTGCTCATCTTTATAAATATTTCAGTGACTTCTTTTTGTCCGTTTTCATTTGCACCTTTTGAGAACTATATTTAGGCTTAAAGAATTTGTGTGGCAAATCAGATTTAAAACTTTTATAAATAGACACCTTGAAAACTTCCAAGTTTCACTATCTATATATTGCATTAGACAGGTCTGTGTAGGGGGAGATAAAAACAGTAGAATTTATAAATGATTTAAGAACATGAAATGATTTTAAATTGATCCAGTCAACAAGGAAAGCGGGCATTTTCCCCAAGGTATTTATCATGTAAGTATTGTAGATTACTCTTACTTCTACAGGCAGTTTCTCTTAATCAGTCTAGCATCAGTATAGCCCCCTTGACTGTGACACAAAAGTCACTCTACTATATTTTAATAGGTTTTATTTCCAAAGAAAAATCTTTTGTGTACTTTCTGTCTCCATACATTCATAATCTCTATAAAGAAGGCTTTCACTTAGTGCATTTTTTTTTAATTTCACATTTGCTAATAACATGCTTCTCAGAAAAAGCAGGTGCTTTTACAGCATCACACAAGTGGTGTGTTTTGAAGGAGCAATATGTAGCTTGTTGCCCTTTGATGTAAATTTGTGAGGAAGATAGATTATAACATCAAGATGTTTCTCTGTGCATAATAAACTGCAGAGGACAAAGTTCATGGCTGAGAACTGTACGGGATACAAGTGACTACCTTCACTACAATCAATTATTAGGATGATTATATTGTGTCTGGAGAATATGATGCTAATGACTAGCTAACGCTTAGAATACACACTCTTGACTTGAAAACCAATGACAGTTAAACGAAGCAAGGGGAAAGGCCTATATGTTGAGCTAGCAGCTCTCTAGTGTTGCTAATGAATAATTAAAAATAACAGTCTTTATATGAGGCTTGACAGTATACGTGTCCTTTAAGTATATCCTGCTTTGTAAGGAACTTGGCACAATGACAGCCCAAGAAAGGCATCCTACTGCATCCTGTGCAGGCACAGTGTAAGGAAGCAGGGAGTTAAACACCCTTGTGGTTAGGAGGGCCTAAGCAGGATTATCTGTGTGCTTATTGCTAACCTTCTACTCCCCCGTCTTCCAAATAAATAAATAATTGAAACCCATTACCTCTTTTAGGGGGTTTGCTCACACGCTTTCTATATTCACATCAAAGCTGAGATCAGTGTCAAAGAGGCAGCCACATTTAGCTGAGCCTCTCAGAGACTACCGATTAATTAGTTTTGCATTTTGGAAGTGCATCCAAAGATGTTGTAAAATAGTGTTTGTTTTTGCTTTTGCCAAGATTTGTTTAGGAGCACTCGGGAGGGTGACGGTGATGTACTCAAGATGGTTGTGAAAGAAAAGGGCAATCAATTCAGGTGTGCATGTGCCAGCACTTTTTTTTCCCCTTATGGAGTTTCTTCACCAGTTTGCAGAGGAGTGACTAAATGAAACATACACTGGTATTAATAGAAAGTGAAGGATGGAGTGGGAATTGAAACTCTGACATTCCCCTTAACTGAACTAGTGTAAAATGAAAGGTACACCAAGGCTAACAATTCAGAGCTTAAAAAAATATAAAAAATAAAACAAACCTGACACAGATAAGGGAGATGCAAAGACTGTAAATCCTGCAATAAAATATTGCCTTTTGAAAGCCTTTAAACTCTGTTTCTTACACTGACTTTTTTTCCTTCATGAAGTGTGGTAATATGATGTATGGAGGGGATACTCGGTTATGGCAAATACTGCCTACAAAAGTGTGTTCATTCTGTTATTTGCCTTTCTGTCTCTGTCTATATCAACTCCACATGCTGCTCTGGTGGCCTGCTTTGTACTTAATATAACTTGTCAAAACACATCTATCAGATATATGAAAAGGCAAACCTGGGTGGCCAGACTAGTCCAAGCCTGGCGTGGATTGCATTTTACCAAGACCACAGAAATCTCTTCTCCTCCATGAGATTAAGATGAAAAGCAGAGTTCATTGTTGTGCAACCAGATTTTAAAATAATTACACACACGTTAGTGCATTAGTAGGCCACTTGTGTTTATTTGAATCCCACATACTGTACTTTTATGTGGATTTTAAGTGATTTTTAAAACCCAGTACAAAAAAAAAAGAAATTAAAAGTGATGTTACCACTTGTTTTGAACTGCCTTTGTTTGTCCTTTTTTTTTTTTTAATCCTTTCCTTTATTTGCTTCTGCATAGTGAGCTGCTACTATCCCAGCACCTTATCTGTTTCCAGCAAAGAGGATATGTGGTTCCCTTTGGCTGTTGACTGAAAGGCATCTATATCTTCTTTGAACCACGACCAGTGCCACTGAAACCCCTTACATCTGTGATATGCTCAGTGTTCACCCTCTGGTTTCCTGGGAGCTTGTGTCAAGTGCTAAATAAAGGAACACACCCCTGGATACAGACTGAAACTCACTTGTTGATCCATGGATATTTGCTTCTGCTCTCATCACCCTTTCACAATGGATGTATATTGCTCTGAAATATGTAGGGTTATTTTGTTGTTGGTTGGTTCAGCATATTCAGTGTGATTTTTTTAGATGTCCTCCTCAAATTTCAAGACTAAAGTCTAGGAAAGGAAAATCGAGAGTTACAAAAACAATTTAAAAACTTGATCCATGCAGCTTCATTTGCAACCTATTTATGCTTACCTACTAAGTTCATGAGTGGAACAATCTATTTGAAACACGATTTCTAAAGAAAATTTTGCTAGAACTTCTCAAAGGAATCCTATTGAATTTGTGGATTGAAAATCAACATGAGACTAAATCATGCTATAAAGTCTTTGCATCCTGGGATCTCCTTGGAAGTGTAAAATGTCCAAAAGAATGACCATGAAAATATATTAACATTTTTTATCGTGTTTTGGGCACTTATTACACACGTATTCAAAGAAATCACTGAAGCAGGACTATTCCAAAATGGTTAGAATTCTTTGATTTTAGCTTTCCAAAGTGTCTATAGGTTATTTCTTTGTCTGCAGAGTGAAAAGCCTTGAAAAACAGCAGTTTGCATAACAAAGAGAACCCTTACCTGCCAGGTGGGTTATACTGATTTGCTGTCGGCTGCAGGGAGAGGGGACTCGGAGAGCACAGCGCTCAGTGCTCATCTCATCGGTGCTCGGGAATAGCTCCACATCCTGCTGTCTCACTGGGTGGCTTCAGGAGTTGATTGTGAATTTCAGGACTATCATTTAAAGTTCTGTAATTGTGTAAGAGGGAGAAGAGGAAATTGGAGGCATACTGCCAATATCTTTAAAGCCTTTACACTAACCCCGCTGGAGGACAGCAATGTGAATAAGCTGCATGTCATTACATGACACTAAAAATAGCAAAAGATTCAGAGGTAACTTTTCTAAGCTTAGCGGAGACATAATAAAGTAGAGCTTTTCTGGCTGTACTGGCACTGAAAGAGTCAGCAGCAATCGACTTTCTTCTAATAACCAAATGTGCTGAACACGAGCTAGTTATTGCAAACACAATTATTCGGTAATTGGATAAGCCTAAAATATCTTGGATCCATCGTTGATCCAAGAGTTGGCAGCTTATTGATTATATCATTGTTTGGCAAAGAGGCATGCAGGCTGCAGGACTCACAAGATACATACCCAGAGCAGACTGCTGGACCCACTATCATGGAATTGGCTCCAAGTTACTGATTCAGCTACATTGTTGGGGAACTGGCACAAAGCCTGCTAGAAGTAGACACAAAACACTTTAAAGATCTAAATATTAAAGATCTAAACACTAAACAAGAGCTGTGTAACAGCATCCTCGTAAGGCTTGCCTGCCCAGGAACATGTAACAGCCCAGGACGTTAAGGGGAAAGCACTGCAGGATAAGGCACTGCTGGTACAATTAATTTTGTCAAAAATCAGCATTAGAACCAATTTAATATCTAAATCAAAATGTACATTAAGGGAAAAAAGTACCCCAACCAACCATTAAAAAAAGAAAAAAAAAACAAAACACAAAACAAACCAACAAACTCAGACTTCTTTTCTCTTTTCCATTTCAGGGCAAAGAAAACACATTATAAAAACAGAAGCACAGGCAAAACCTGAAGCTAGCAAATATCAGCAGTAAGGTAATGAAACTGATGAAATGTAGGCCTTTTCAGATCAGTGTAACACCAAACACTACCTCTTTTAAGAAACTGTGCTGCTAAAGGTGAACAATGATTACATAGATTGAAAAGGCTAGATTGGGAATTTATTATTATAACTGACTGTCAAATTAGGCAGATGCGAACAGATGTGTACGAGATAGATCTTAAAATTTTGGTTTTAGTTGAGAAAAAATATATATCAAAGTACCTCTTCCAGATATATTTTTCCTTTTTGAATGAGGGAAGATAGCTCAAATTCAACAAATATTGAGGCTATTTAATTACAAACTCTCACTTAATTACATAAGGTGGTTGACAATATTTTAAGTCCTACCTGTGTAAGAACCAAAAAGATTCAATGAATGAGCTCAATTTGGATAAAAATTCAAATGCCTAGGCAAAGTTTATCCAATGTAGACAACACTGGGTGTCTTTCATATGCCTCTATTTATTCTAGGCTCAGACCTCAATTATGATGTGTGAACACAGCAAACGGGTCTCCTTGCCAGGTAAGGGATAGTCCCTGATGTGAGTAAGGTTGGCAGGATCAGAATTTAAGCATGATGGCTGAAAACTGATAATAACACAACTATATCTGACTGCTGGAGTGATTCAGGCCTATCATGATGTGGCTTCAGTAAAGGCTTCTAAGCTTTAATCACTGTCTTCCAGGCTGTAGTCTCTGACTTATTTGAAACAGCTGAACTTCCCCTGAGTAACTTGTCTGGTTACATTTGTGGTACCTGACCTACTTTGCAGCGCTTCCCTTGGTACCACCTCATCATATGATGTCCCATGAAAGCACTCAGAATCGGAACTCACTCCCAATAAAGGCCAATAATGAAATAAATAAATATAAAAAACCCAAAACACATTTGACAGCCCACAACAAAGGCAAATCTCAGTGGCTTTTGCATGTGTTTGCCTGCTGAATCAGACAGTAGTTCCTGTCCCCACAGAGCTCTGGGATGATGGATCACCAAAATGACAAAAATAAGAACAGTATTTTGCACTGGATTCTTTCTCTTCTCTTGAATCTCAGAGAACATCAGTTATGTTAATTAATCCTCTCTGTTTTCCTGAGGTTGACTGTTAGACCCGTTTAACAGGTGGGTAAACCAATGCTAAAAAGTGTTCTGACTTGCCTTCTCTGAACTCTACACCCACTTTGGGTCAAGATGCTCCAGCACTTGAGGCTTTATTTAGAACAACCCCATCATTTCTTTAATGGTAGGTAATTTCATTTCCTTTAGGATGAATCTTATATCCTCTCTATTTGCAATTTAAATGTGAGAGATGAATGAGCTCATGCTAAAGCTCCCATTAAGTTTAAGGAGTGTAAGAACATGAAATTTAGTCCAGAAGAGCTTCTGTGCTTGAAAGCACTTATGTTTTTTGAAATGTCCCCCTCTCTTTATGTTAATAACCGGTTTATTAACACACATTACTGCTCCTTGCAGACCTATCTCCTTCTTTAAGCTCAATGCATCCAGGTTTTCAGCCACTTAGGGCAAGACTACATCACATTCAAAGAGGAAAGGTTACTGCCATATTTATGCATACAGCAAAATAATTTCTAGTTCCAGTTGTGAATGCTGACTTGAACACTTAAACGTTTAACCCATGGGCTCATATTGCAGTAGAAAAAAATAGTCTTGTGAAAGTGAGTTTTCTAAACTTCCACCTGTACCTCACACGATAACTACTATGACCCCAAATTATGTCTGCTGATTGCAACTTTGTGGCTCATACGAGTAGAAATTACCCTAAGCTTTCCCACAGACTTTCTTCACAGACTTTCCTATAGTGAGGTCATTCTACTAATCAGGGGATAATACAGTAGTTGCTGCCCACAGACTGGGAGCTGCAATCAATGGCACACATGATTTCAAAAGCCATCTCCCAGCAGCTTTCTCACCAGTCCCCAATGTGTGGGGATAAGTCACATCCCCTTAATCAAACAAATTAGTGAGGTAGATAAAGGAGATTTTATTTCCATTCGGCGCCAAAATTTTGAGGACATTGGCACTTCCATTCTCCTTCTGTTGTCTTTTTGGCTCATTTTCATGTGCCCAGTGCTAGCTGATGGCAGTGCCAGTTTCAGCTGACAGCCTCTTGGACAGTGCCTAGGACAGCTTCCACAGAGAGGAAGGGGGAAGGGGAGAAGTCTGCATGCTGCTGGCTTACCCTTCCTCATTCCTCTGGGATTGGCTCCTGTTCTGCTGCAGACCTGAGAGGCTGCTGCCTTTTCACTCAGTTGATTTAATTTAATTAGCCTCTGTGAAGCAGAGGCTTAAAGTTGCTAACCCAAAGCTTGAAAGGATCCAGTTGACAAAAAGGAAGGTGCAAAATCAAAAGCTAATTTTTTTGAAAAGTTAGCTAGTGAACCAGTGTGAAATATATGGTAAAGATCAAGAAGTCTTAGACATTTGTCAAAAATATGAGTCTTGAAACACACAGTAATTTAGCTTAATTCTGAAGAGTATTAGCAGGCCCACAATAAAGAATTAAGCCTTGTCTCTGATGCTTCAGTAAGATTTTCAGATATGTGGTTCTGTAATTCAACAAAATACTTCACAGGATGTACAAAATAATAATAAAATATTCCTTGAACCATTCTCTTAAGCTTTATTCCCAATTATCTTTAGGTATTTTTGAAAAAATCTTTATTTCCAAGTATGAAGTAGCTGTTGTTTTTATACTTTAAAGCTTCTCCTATTTTGAAAGAAATTATCCAATCTAGCATTATTTCCCATGTAAATCTATCACTCTTTGACTGTATTCAGTATGTTCTCTGGGCTCCAATTTTGAGTGTTTGAATCTATATCAACTGATTTGTTTATAATCTCGCTATCTTCTGAAGTCTGTGGCAGGCCTGGCTGCTCATTTAAAAAACAGTAGGAGCTAAACTCATCACTTTCTCGAATGACCTTCCTTCTCCTTTAGCAGATGCCAAATACTGGCACAAAACAGAATTTTTACCTGCACCTTGACAAGGTTTTTGAAACAAATATGTCTATAATATTGTATTCCATAGAGCCTCACAAAATCATAGAGTACGCTGAGTTGGAAAGGACCCATCAGGACGATCAAAGTCCAACTTCTAATCCTACACAGGACACCACAAAACTTACACCATGGGCATGAGAGTGTTGTCCAAATGCTTCTTGAGCTCTGTCAGGCATGTAGCTGTGGCCACTGCCCTGGGGAGCCTGGGAAGACAGTATTCAAGGTGAGGATGCTCCAATGCAGAGCAGAGCAGGATAATCACCTGCCTTGACTGGCTGGTGATGCTTTGCCTCAAAAATTCCTTATCTTTATTTTCACTAAGGATGAAAGGTTTTTGGTCCCTCCCATATGCTACTTTGCAGGTCCAAATGAGCTTTCTTCAGCAGAAAAAGCATGCGTTGAAAAATATCTCTCTCTGTTTATACAGTCCTTCTCATGTTACATTTTACGATAAGACATAGTAAATGGAGTGCCAGGGGCCCTTCAGTAGCCCAAAAGCACGATCAAGAAAAAAAAGCATATTACCACAAATTTATTTGAACTCTTTTTTTAATATTTTAAATACACTTCTCTGGGATTCCAGAAGCTGAATGATCTGGTTTTTCTACATTGATTACCTTTCACACAAATTGATTACCTTTTTCTGTCACACTCTTCATTGTGGAACCTATCATGCTCCATCTCCTAACTCAGGATGTGGAAGTGATGTAAAAGTAACAGGTTAGACCAGTTACACAGGAAACCTGCCTGTACCTCACAAGATGCTAAACTCAGTCACTCAATGGCTTTGTCTTTCACTTAGCTGAATTATACAGTGGTCAACTCCCCTCCATACAATGGGTTTTGCAAGACTGCTGAATGGCTGTTTTCAGTGTAGTCTCATTTAGCAGATATTCCCATGTGGCTTCCATGCATCCCCATGCTAATACTGTTCTCTGTGTAAACACATGGATTGAATTACTTAATGCCCTTTTGATCTAAACATAAAAAACCCAAAACCAAACGCAACAAAAAACCAAACTAATAAGCAGTCACATTTCTTTTCAAGCTACTGGGCAACAGCACAATTCCCCTCTTCTGGCTTCTTCACCTGTGTCAGCTGACTTGTGGGTCATTTTTGCAATCCTAGTTACCTTCTGCACCTCTGTTTTCTCTTTCACTGGATATTGTGTGTGTGTGCGTGTGTGTTTTTCCCCTTTCTCTAATTTTTTGGCCTCAGAACCTCCTCTAAGTTTGCAACTACTGCTTAAACACAGTTCATCAGCACTTGCCCGCTTACTCCTGCTGCGTGGAAGAGGGAAGGATGGTCAGTCTCTCTTTACCAGCCTGTTTTTTTGAGGCAAATTCCCCACTGGTGTAAATAACTGAGCTTCTATGAATCTATTTTACTTAAACTGAGGATCTAGGCCTTTGATTTACTTTCCCCAGCTGTAGCCATAGTGGCTTGTTCAATTACTTTTATAACTGTGCCATTCAATTCCATCTGAGCACTACTATGGCACTGTGATTTAGCTTAGACCCTACTTAACAGAGAATTTATTGTCTCAGTAGATAAATGATGACTGTATACTATTTCTCCTAATAACTTGAATACTACTGATAATGTAATGTGTACAGCACATTTGATGCAGAAGGGTCCCAGGTGCTTTATAACAGAGTATATGAACTATATAAAAAGATAACTTTGCTCCCTGCTGAAATGCAGCCATCTCTGCTGTGAAGCAGGCATAACCACACTGCAGAACAGTTTGGGATGCAAAGTGGTGTCCAATTGAAACTGCAAGGGGAATTTTATGTAAGTAGAATATAATTACCCAAGCTGGATGTCAGCCAGGACTCAGGGAACACCCTGGTTCTTGGAGGAACTGCCAATGGGAGATGGAGATGTTACTACAGGCATACATGCTCTTGTTTCTTGATCAATTCCAAGTAGATAACTTGTTGTCTTTTAATTTCCTCTTCAATGCTTATCTTTTTTTTATCGGCTGCTCTTTCCGTAGCCCTATTATGTGTCATGTTCTGATTTCTCTCTTCTTACATTTCCTCTCCTACATTTCACACATGCCAGTATTTCCTCCCCCCCACTCTCTTTCATCCAAAGCACTCTTAGTCCTAGCAGAAAGAACAAAAATAGCTGTTTACATCATGTTGTTGAATAAAAAAGTTTGCTGTATGAGGGTAATACATTTCACTGCACTTGTACATACAGAATTTACACAATCAAAAATAGCTAAAACATGGATGTCTGTTTTTTCCTCTGATATTTAAACAAATTTAAACAAAGTTGGATAGAGCCTGGTGCTAATAATGCCAAGGTTGTGGGCCTGACCCCCATATGGGCTATTCACTTAAGACTTGGACTTAATGATCCTTGTGGGTGGCTTCCAACTCAGAGTATTCTTTGATTATCTGAAATTCCAACACACACACCCAGACACCCCCACATATACCCCCAAAGGATTATGCTGTTGAGGAATAGAGAGACTTCCTAAATTCAGTGCCTGGACAAGAAAACCTTTCATACAACACCCTCCAAAACTCCTTGAAGCTTACACTAAAATCAATGTCAAAACTCTTCAACCAGAAGAGGGTTTGCTCCTGGAAAGCCATGAGATGCTGAGGGGCTTGAGCAGTGCTGCGGTGAATGTTGGCAGTCATAAAAATGAAAACTTATTTCTCAACTCCCTTTATAAACCAGCTCTCCACTGGCTCCTGAGCTGCCACACAAATGCCCATAGCAGAGACAGCTTGGCACCACATCCTGGTGCAGCTGCCCTTGGGCAAGGCTTTCTCTCCAAAACAAGTCACTGGATGTCAAGGGCTATATTTCAGTGTCTGTTTCACCTATGCTCAGCTGTTCAACATTTCACTGGGAGGCCTTGATCAACGTGAGAGATGTGAAGCAGTCTTTCTACTGGTCTGGGCTGGGAGTGAGTGTCTTGAGTCTGGTCAAAACATCTGTGAGTGCTGACTGTTTCCCCAGAAGGTCTCTCCTTTGCATGAAACAAAATTTTGGTCAAATGGAGAATCTCTTCCCATCTCTTCAGCTATTAAACATGTGAACCACTTAGAGAATGGTGAAATTTCTCACTCTAGCATGATCACCTTCTCTCACAATATTCTTCATTCAGCTAAGTGAAAACAAGTGCCAAAAATTCACTAAACAATGCTGTGTGAAAAGTGATTATTTTCCCTGACTTTGTTGAAACATTGCCTCACTTTCTGTGTGAAATGTTCCACTCAGCTCCACTCTGTAATCAATGACTGATGAAATATCAAGGCTCAATTAATTACTATGGTGCCTAGCAGTGCTGCTGAAGTTGGTGGGTGGAGAACTCATTCCTTTTAATTTTGCATTGAATTCTATCCTGCCACGTGAGTTCTCAGGTCAGGATCTCAACATATACTTTATTGGGAGTTTCATATGAACTTTCACATATCAAGAAACATGCTTTTTCATTTTGAAACTGTGCAAAAGTAAATGTTTATTTGTTTTACTATGAATACCATAATCATTTTTCCCTGACCTGTGCAACCCAGATCACTCTGAAATGTTAGTGTTATTCTCCCTTTCACTGAATTGACTTTGTTTCTCAGCTGGTTTTCTGCGCACATGATGATTCCCTAGTAAATTGCCAACTAAGTATGCAACTATGTGAATGAGGGGGATGGTGGTTACAAGAGTTGTAGTGTTTCAGAATGAAAAAAGAGAAAAATTTCCCTGTCAGTCTGTCCCCTTTTCTTCTTGAAGCAAGAGAGTATCAGTGCTTTCTTGGTGGCTTGAACTTTTGCAGATGTTTATTTTTTGTGTATTTAATTGGATGCATTGTCAGTGACATGAACTTTTGCTAAGGGAAACTAAAAATACTTGAATAATAAACAGAAATGGAGTGTAATAATTATATGTGTTATTCACTGGAAAGTGTTGAATTTATCATCATGGACATCATTGTCATCAGGGTTATCATTGTTGTGATAGCTTTGTTGAGATACATCATTCAAAAACCCAGAGGAGCTGACTGTGCTATGCACTGGGTGAACACAAAATAAGAATCTGGGCCCTGCTTGCAAGGAGCCTACAGGCCAGGGGGAGAACTGGTAGTGCAGTATTTTTTTTAATTTTTTTTTCTAAAAGAACTCATTTGTGATTAAATGCCTTTTGTTTTCTCCCAGTTGGATTACAGATCATTTAAAAAGTCTAGGACCGCTCTAAACTCCATTGAAGTCTATGCAAAAGCACAGCTAGGACTGATTTATTCCTTGTCGTGTGCAAACCTACAGCTTATACATAACAGGATCACTTTGTACAGCACTGAAATGCAACCACTTCCACAGTGTGTAATATAGCAACTTTTTCAATACTAAAAATAATGAGCTTGACTATTTAATGGCAGAAAACAAAGATGACTATCTTTATCTCATCAAGGTTCTTGGCAGAGTGTGAGCATATCTGGCCTCCTGCAATTATTGTCTTCTTTTGAGTTTGCTGATGATACTGGCGTAACATCTCTGTTTTTTCCATCTGATTTCAAGTGACCGCAACAGTTCAGGGCTTTGGTTTTCTCTGATCTAAATGATTGCAGCTCAAGCACCAGAGTGTCCCCAAGCACCATGCTGGGAGGCTGGCTCCACACTGACTCAGAGGGAGCATTCCCATCTATCTGACTCACCAGCACTCAAGTGCACTGCCAGCAATCCAGATATTAAACTGATCCTCCATCAACATGGGGAGGGGAAGGGAAGAGAACAGATTAGTTTTTTTTAAATGAAATACTGATGGTACTGAGTGCATCAATTGGATCATTTTGCCATATGTAATAGACCAAACAAAACAACTTAAATGGCCAAGTTATTTAAGTTTGCAAAGCAGATGCTGTGCAAGCTTCTGCCTTTTTTTTTCACAGGGTTGTTTATTACATATTGCATCCAGACAAATTCATCGTCCCTTCAATGGGACTTCACAAGCAAGGCTTGTGAACTTAATTTTCCCCTCTCTGTCTCTAGCTAGACTGTGTGAAACTTTTTTAAAAAGAAGGTTTGTAGAGTCATTATCTTTTATTAGATCAACTGATATGGTTGGTTAAAAAAACGACAAGCTTTAAGGCACACAGGCTCTTCTTCGGGTTTGAAACCATATTAAGGAAGCAGTGATAAAGAGTATGCTAGATAACTTATTATTGTTTGGGGTATTTTGCATGTTGCTTATATAAGATTTTCTCCAATGTAGCAAATAATGCATTTGCAGTAAGTAGATCTGTCTCTAGTATTGGAGAATGTAAGCTTTTATTGTCTTCCTCAGAAACTTCAGATTACAGTTTGCTTTTTTTTCACATTGAATCTGAAAATCAGCACAACTGATGAAAATTCTGGAAACGATAGAGTTAAAAAAATGTTCAGGTGAATAAAGAGATTTTATTCCTATAATTTTGACAATTTTGAATTTCCCAAAAGCTTTTACTCTACTGAACTTAATTCCAAGCAGAAATTTATTTCTAAGAATTATAACTCTCTTCTGTCAAAAATCTTTTGACTAGAAACAGCTGACAAGATTGACTCCTTCCCTTTTCGGTTTCATAGAGTTACATACTTAGATGGGGAAATGGTTTTCCAGGAACCCCTGAGGAGTGCTATGCATGACAGTTTAACTCTGAATTCAGTTTAAAGAACTTTTAGAAGGAAATTGCATTACAGGACTGTTCCTGCCTTGATGATCGAGGATAATGTGGCTAGGCTTTTTTTCAGTGGAGGGAAAGTCAATCTTATTTTCACAAATCAAAACATTTAGGGAATATATAGGAAAATGTATTAGCAGGGGAATTGCCAATCTTGAATTTCATGGGGGCTATCTTTATAGTCATGATTTAGAAAAATGCCTTGCTTAGGTCGGAGGGGTTTCCTCAAACTTCACCTCTTTCCATTCTCTTTCCCCTCCCGGCTGTAGGGTCCCTCTAGATGAGTGGTGTTTACTGTATACTTTCCTTTGGCTAAAATGAAAGATGATTGCATTTTTTGGGTGGAAATTCACGTGTTTTCTATTATTCTACATGTTTAATTTAACTCATGGACAGAAGCCCAATAACCGAACATGGATACATTATAAAGCAATCACTTTCCAAGATCTTGAGCTCCAAGGCACATGTAGGTGAGATACAAGAATGTAACAGAAATAATACTTTCATTTTTTGTTAATTCAGTTTAAAATTTTGCCATATATTAAAAGCTGTTTAAACATAAAATTTACTTTGTAGTAGTTCCAGAATGTAAATCTTTACGTATAACTGACCAGTGAATAATAATGGAATTCCGATTCACAAAAATAGAACAGAATAAAAATACTACTGAAACAAATACTACTTTAATGAAATACTTTAATCGAAGCAAAAAGTATTGCTAGGGCAGATACAAAGAAAATTCCAGTAGCCAGTGATGATCGTGTGACCATTTTCCCATGTGAAGAAAGGACACGATTGTACATTAAGGGGAAAGATGTAGAAGTTTGAAAAAGAGTGCTTATTTTTTAACAATAGACATTAAGCACATGCAGGGTTTTGTGCTAAATCTTATTACTGGAGATTACTTCAATTGTTTAAACTTCTTTGGGGAAAAAAAATGCATAGAAAAAAATGAAAATATTTGAGTTCTTAATACCACAGTGTATGTTGGAGAACTATCCTTCTTTCTGTAATAATACATGAAGTGCAGTGCACTAGATTGCATTTTTAATGCTTCAAGAACATTACTTTGCAATGAATGTGCTTCAGAAAAACAGTTTTGCTGTGTATTTTATTGGCTGAGTTAACACAACAAATACTATAAATCCAGTAATTACTAATTGCCTCCTCCATTATAATGTAAGAAATGAATCATAAACCTTTTATTACTTTAACGATGGACTACAGGAAGGATTAATCTTCCAGTGAAGCATTTTTCATATTTACCTGGTTCCTTCTGTTACACAGTACTCATTTTCCCTTTCCAGTCTTCCTTCCTATTTGATGCTCTGTAGTGGCCCCTACTGGGAAAGACATGACCGAAACCTAGCAGCAGCCTTGGCATCTGTTGATGGATCTATTTAGCTGTTGGTGGTTTAGCAATTACCCCTTGGTGGGGAGAGGAAATGAAATTAGGAGGCAATTCTAGGCAACCTTTTCCCATCCACTGCTCTAGCTGTAGCATGCACACTTCTGCTAACTCTGTAATGCACCATCTCAGGGTGCTTGAAAGCTTATATAAGGACGAGCCTGACAAAGGGAAACTGAGGACCATGAAGTATCACACATATGAACACTATTGGGAGTCAAATATTTTTGCAGATTTTGTGTTGAGACCCTGACATAACTTAGTTATTCACATGGAATCATTTTCTCTCCATGAAGTGAGATTTGTTTCTAAATCTGGAGATTGCTCATGACTTTGAGAGGTTTACAACAGAGTTCTGAATTACTTTTTCTTGTCTTTTACCATTACCATTTTTATTACCATCCTCATCATCACATTTTTCTATTATGATGTCATCGAGAAGCCCTAACTGAGATTGGACCCTTGCTAGTAGGAGATGCACATAAAGTGGCAGCTCCTACTCCAGAAATTTATGAGTGCACGGGAGAGGGAAGAAGCAGTTTACTTTTCTGTTAAATCAGTGACTGAATGGAGCAGAGGACTAACACCTTGTCTAGTTACAAGGCTTGTCTGTTCTGTACTGTCTCCTTACAAGCCCAAACACCTCTGTGAAACCTTTCCCATTACTTTGTGCACAAGATGTTATCCAACGCATGCAGTCCAAATGGTCCTCTTCAGGAGAAAAAAAAAATACTTGTAAGCATTTTATCTGTTTCAAAACTGGGCTCAGTTTTAAGAGTAATAAGTCACCTGAGACAAAAGACTATGTTTTGAGGGAGGAATAAATCTTGCCCACCTTGAGGCCTCCTTCTTTCTTTCTACCATGGTAACACAGCCTTAACCCTGTCATACCTTATACATATTGGGATAAGAACAGGTGATGTAATGGTCTGAAGTGTAAATGGGACTTTTTCTTCATACTCATTTTTCATCTCTGTTGATCAGTGAAACTCACAAGCAGCTGTCCTGAAACTGGTGGGTTTACAGCATTTTACAACTAAAAGTTGACACAGTATCTCCAGTGAAGTACTGAGGTCTGGAAACAGAAAATGCTATGAGAAGTGAATAGAAAACTCCAAGAAAGAAAAAGTTAAAAGCTTGAGTTCACTTAAGAGAATTGACTTAGGGATGTCTTTTCCCCCTCTGTAAATAGCAAAAAGATGTAAAAAATCAAGTTAGTTTGAACAAATTAGTTTTGTTGCATTTACTGTCAACATACTATGAGGATAGAAGCCATAGAGAACACCACCAAGGATTGCCACCATGCACACTGCTCTGGAGATTTTACAGTCCAAATATGTTTCTGGAAATTTCTTCATACAGGATCCACATTTTCCTCTCATCTTTTTGGATATAAATGGTGCATGCACATAAGTAAACACATGAATTTATTAAAGACTGAGTTCTTGAAGCCTGGTGAGGTGCAGTAGGAAGATAAAGTAGCCATGCAGCACGAAGCTGGGTAGGAGGATAGGATGACAACACAACAGTGTTTGGCCACAAGAACAAGTAAAAAGTCCTCCAGAAAGCTGAATTTACTGTTTCTTTTGTTGCACTGTACCTGTGTTTGAAGCTACACATTTAAATGGAGAAAGTATTTTCATCCCTGGTGATCTTTATAGTCAGCCAAGGTGTCCCCATTTTCCTCCTTGAAATATCTGTGCCAAATTCTGCTTTCTTTTGGATGTCATACTATTTCAAATTACTTGATATAATGATAAAGAATATGATAATATGAGATAATATGACCAGAGCAGCTGTATTGTTTGCATTATAGAGTGAATCACCAATGTGAAGATGTTTTCATTTAAACCTAAACCCTCTTCCGTTTTGTATTTCAATGACTGAGCTTAAGTGGACAACTTAATTTCTCTTTATATGTATTTATAGCTGAAAAGTCAAACAACAGAATGCATCAGTAGAAATATTCCTCATCAGGATCCAGCTACAGTGTGTTAGATTACACATTCAGAAAAAAATGTTTGCTAATTTTTTTAATCTTATTTTGTGTGCCTGTGCTGGCAGCAGGGGTTTGCTAGGTGGCCTCCATGAGAAGAGGCTGGGGTTGCCCTCTGCCAAATAGCTGGTTGCAACAGCCCCATCACAGGACACAGGACACCCTTCAGCCAAACTGGTGCTCTGGGAAAGTGTATTTACAGGCAGCAAGTGCTGCACAGAGGGAGTAAGAACAGAAGAACAAAAAGAGTGATGATAAGCAGAGGGAACACCAAGGTCAGGAGGAGGAGGAAAAGAACAAAGATGAGGTACTCCGTGGTGGAGCAGATAGCCACGCTGCTGCCTGTGGGGAGGACTATGGCAGAGCAGCTGGGCGTCTCCTGAGGGAGCTGTGACCTGTGGAAGAGTGTGCACCTTGGAGCAAGGGAAAGAATGTGAGAGGGAAGCAGCATCAGACAGAAACCTTTACATTGCCTTGCCCTTTGAATGTTTTCCTGTTCCTTTCTAATTTTAAGCTCACAGGATAATATAGAACATTTGTTTATCAAGTTTCAAAACAATGTCATTGCATGTAGAAATACAGTGACTTTCATTTTGAGAGAAGTTAAGTGTTATAGCCCTCAGAGTGACATGATTGGAGACAGACTGTGAGGGTCCTAATGCTTCTTTGTTAGTTTTATGCTCCAGGTTAAGTCCTCTTTGACACTGAAATGCTTCAAAGCTCCTAACTGTCAGATATCTTTTTGCTATTTTTCCAAATCCTATTGCTGAATGCATTTTTCCTACTTTTGGTCATTTCATGTTTAGCCTCTGTGAACCCTGGTCACAGGAGTCATTGCTTTGTTTGTTTGTCTGTGCTATACCAGCAGTTCTCCACGAAATCTAGCATACAGAAATGACAAATCCATCTGCTGCATAGCCATGAGGATGAGATTTACTGGAAGGAGAGAAGGGAAGCAAAAAGCTTCTTACTTGCTGCAGGACTTCTGATTTCATGAGATACCATTTTTATAGGCATTTTCTCCATACTACAAGTGTCTGCAATATTTCCTAAAAGAGAAGAACTTCCTTCAAACTGAAATCATCAATTGACTCTGAAAAACAGTACTCTTCTGTTTCTAAAGTGTATATTATAAGGAAATAAAATGCAAAAAAGCCCAAGCTCCAATGATGTTGGTTAGGGAAATTAAGCAGAAGAATAAATATATTAAACACTAAATTCATACCTACTTCAAATCAAAAGAAACTTCTGGATAATCTAGATGTCCTGTCTGTTCTGTAAAGTGCAGTGTTAGGTACAATGACAGCTCTTTAAAGAAGCTTTACAGAAGTCACTTATCTTCCCCATCACAGCATGTTGCAACTGTCCCTAACAGCTGACTGACCATTTATTACAGCCTTTCAATTCTTAAGTAAATACTAACTGATGTAGAGGAATTTGAATGAATGTAGGTAAATAGATATATTTATGTATATTTTTTATACAGAATCACAGAATATTCTGGATTGGAAGGGACCCACAAGGATTGAGTCCAGCTTCTAGTCCAGGACATCTCCAAGAGTCACATCATGATATAAAAGCCACATGTGAGCAAGCAACAACCAATGTAAATTTTATGCATGTCTATCTAAGATTATAATAACAGCTCTAGCACTTCCTCAGGGTTAAGGTTCATGAAAGAAATAGTAATAAAAGACTATTGCCTGTCATAACTGCTAAAATGAAAAAAAAAGGAAGAACAGAAAGAAGAAGATGAAGAGGAAGAGAAGAGAAGAGAAGAGGAAAAGAAAAAAGAAAAGAAAAGAAAAGAAAAGAAAAGAAAAGAAAAGAAAAGAAAAAAGAGAAAAAGAAAAGGAAAAAAAAGGAAAAAAGTTATTGTTAATTAAAAGAATTTTGCCTTAGAATCAAAGAGGCTGTGGATGAAGAAATCTGCAGAAATTATCTAAGGCTGCCTCAACCTTAGCATTTATTATTCAACACCTCACTCATTGCCCTGATTATAAATATTTAATCACTCAACAACTGTAAGTGCTTGTGTCTTCCTGGAGGACCTGCAAGCATTAGGAAATAAAGAAATGGGGGGAACAGGGAGGAGGGGGACTAGAAAGGCGGAGAGCCTAAAAAATGTGTAGAGATTATGCAGGGACAAGTGAAAAGGTGTGAAGGACGCCACTGAATTGGGCCTTTGTAATCAGGTTGCAGGAACACCTGAACGCTAATTCATTTTGTTTCTATTCACTGGACTTCAAAGCCATATTTTCTTTATTGCGTGGCAGTCTCTGACAGAGGGTGCCCTTGGAGAACAGGCAGAAAATGTTCTTAATGAAAGCAGAGCCCCGAGCAGTGAGAGGTGCCATCCGTGTACCCTCCTTTGTCTGTCACAAAAAAAGCAGGCGAGCTTGGCAGGCTTTTGGGCCTATCAATAATGCATGAGAAGAATTACATCCACCCTGATGCCAGGAGAAGGGAACGGCAGAGGAGAGGGTTGTGTTACACTACCCTGAAAGTGCGTTCACTTCCCATCCATCCTCCCTCTCCATACAGAACACATGCTGCTGGAGTACAGGTTCATGATGTATGGCTTACGTGCTCTCTGAAGGGATGGTGTCACTTTCTGTACCTGTAAGGGTTATGCAGATTTCCATCTCTGCTGCTGAGGTGCTTGGAGTATGCTGCTCCAGCCTGAAATACTGTCAGATTTGTTGTAAGTCTTAATTTAATATTATAAGGGGGTAAAAAACCTTAAAACATTAGGAGGGGGGAACCATCTTTGCTTCTTCATACTTTGCATTGTTTGGAGAGTCCCCAATTTACTTTCACTGCAAGGATTATGGTTTAGACAAGAATGTATTTATTTTTCTTTGGTGTTTTGTTTTTGGGTTTTGTTGGTTTTTTTTCTGCCCAGCACTGGAAAGAAAACTAAATACTTCAATAGGATTAAGTTTTAAATATATTTACATGTAAGAATGAGGAACATCCAAAACCTCGACACATTCAAAGGTACAGCATAACATTAAGGATACATACTGCAAATTATAATTCTTTTTTAGCTTTTCTCCTGTAAGAAGAGCCTCACCCTTGAGGGCTTATTTCTTTTAGACATTATTGTGCATTTTTCATAATTTCTTGTATAAACATATCCTCTACAAGCACAACCATCACTTAGTTGGCAAAGTGCTCAGAGGTCTGTATTTTCTTCTCAGGTTTTCAGAATACAGTGTGGGCATTCTGCAGATTGTCCCAGACAGTTCTGGGGTGGATTTTCCAAGATATTTTTTCCTAAAGCATGGGTGAGAGTTAAATGTTTACTTGCAGGGTTTGCTCAGCTCAGTTTGGTCAAAGGACTGCTCCTGAAGCCTGCAGAAATGCTTCAGCCAGTAGGTCTGAAGGTGAGGCTTAGGTGGCAATGGTGATCCAAGATCTCTTGTGTCCAAGGCTGACTGGGAAGGGCTGAGCATGCAGTACAGTTTAAGAGTATAACCCTTATAAAATCTTCATTGGAAAAAGTGAACTAAATGGGCAAGCAATGGGTGGATTTGAGAATTTAATTGTTCCCTGTGTAGGTAAAGGGATTGAACACTTTTCAATAGTATGCCTTTCAACACTTAAGGCATACTATTCCTGGTGGAATTATCTGGCATGCAGCTCTATTGCACAGATCAGTCTGGTCCTTCATGTCAGAGCTGCTGAGACATTTGCCACAATGGAGTTCAATAACTAAGCAAAAGTCTCGGGAGGAAGATAATTTTGAAGTTTCCAAATACAAATGTTTGTACTCTACATTCTAATGCAGGTGGATGCTGTCCAGAATGTCCAGAAGTTGTGAGTGATCTTAGGACCATTGATAACAGTCTTGGAAAAACAAGTAAGATGCCACGGCAGCAAAGAGCAAAACAATCCACAAATTTCACTTTCTGTAATGAAATAATTCAATTCCTTTAGCAGGATCTGAATTTTTGTGACTTCACTGTGACGGATCACAGGGAGCAGTAATGAGAGTTCTGTGATATTATTTTGAAGGGATTAGTATTGTCTTCTTCAACACAGATAAATGGGAGACTACTAAAGTTAGGGTCTATCAGCAAGTTGGAACCTTCATCTCAAAGTGGAAGATCCATTTCAAATTCACATTTGAAACATGAACTGTAAGAGAAAGATTATCCATAAAATAATAGGGCCTCCCCTTAAACTGCCTGCTTCCTTTACAATGATTATTTTGCATAAATGCATTTTGATAGACTAACAGTAAATGGAAATACACAGCCACTATGGAACTCAGTCATGGTGGGTGTCTGAATCTGAACTGGAGCTTGGGGTGATTGTAGCTAATCTTTCAATTATAACACTCCAAATCTTTCTATATGCTATGAAGCACTGAAAGGCTGGCTTGCTAGGCCTCTGTTTTCACAGAAACACCCAGGGATGGGAGCTCACTGCCAGCCAGACTTGAGAGTACCATGGATATGACATGATTCCCTTTGCTTACGGCTCTCCAGACCTCACAGCATTCCTGAGAGATTCAGATATGCTGTGTGTCCTTCTCTATCATTTCAAGCATTGTTACCTGCTTAGAAAGCTAACCCACAACCTGTAAATCTCGTTGCAGTAATGAAGCTTGGCACTGCCTGTTGGCGCCTCCTGCTCCTCGTCCTCCTCCTCCTCCTCTCTTTCTCCTTCTCTCTGTGCCTGGGGTTGGCCACAGCCGGAGCTAAGAGCATGCTTGTGCTGTGGTGCCAAGCAGCCTCAGGCTTCTGCCAAGCAACTGCCTGTTTTGTCTTTGGCTGCTGTGTGTAAAATGGCAGATCTAATGAGACATCGTGGAGCAGCTGGTTTTGGCTGTTCCTCTGGCACAACTAATTATAGCCACAAGTTGGGGTGTGAACCATTCGTACCTGAAAGACCATTTTCACCCAGGTGAACTCCTTTGAAAATTCCTTAGTGGGAGCAATTTCCTGGTCCCAGCTCCAGTATTTTATTTGTGCCAGACTCCACTCTTTGTCCTCCCATCCCAGTGCATTTTCCTTCTTGGATACATTGGAGATCCAAAGCCCCACCAGTGCTTAAGCAAGCAATAGATTCAGAGTGAGAGCCTTTTGAAAAGGCCCCCCCAAGCTCTGCAGGGAGGGAAACTCAGAGGGACAGACATTGCCCCTCTACCTTCTGTGTAATGTGGATCCCAAAATGTCAGCTCAGGTATCACCCTACCCATGCTGCACGAAGGTGTTAATGGTGCCTGCTCTCTAAAAAAAGACATGAGCCATAAACATACTAATGGAAGACTGTAGTTCTGGCTTCGAATGTGAAAATACAATTGACTCTAAGAGGTCTGTTCTTCCCTTGGTTTATGTGGATGAGTAATACTAATGGAACTTACACATATGGACATTGAGGGGAAGATTATTTTTCTTGAAATTAGTAATTATCAAACTTTTTTTTATATTAATATCTTTAAGCTGCAGTCAAGTACCCAGCGCTCTGAACTGAACTGGAAAAACATGTTGTAATTGGAATAATTCTTAGTGCTTCTTCCACCTGTCTTCGCTTTGCTCTCTCTTGTTTGTTTTTTCAGAAATGAAGATGACTCGTGCAATGCAGTTTTGATAAAGATTAAATAAAAACAACAAAAAAATTTCCACATTTACTGTATTTTTCTTAGTACGATCACTGCACAATGTGTCATCTTCCTCTCTCCTCCTTGGAGAGATAAAAAGTGACTCATTGCCTTGCTTTACTTTAATATTTTAGATATATGAAAAGACAGAGACAGTAACAAGAGACTCAGTGAACAGGAATATGAATGCAGGAGGTGGGGGAAGAAGGTTTGGAATGATACATAAAGAGAAGTTGAAGTGAAATAATGTTGTGGAGAATAAGCATGCTTGCTTTTGATGGAGGAGGTAGAGACAAGTGCATTTCTGTTTACTTAATTAGCATGTGGAATACTTTGGAATAAGTTATATGCATTTTGATTCCATATGAGTTATTATAATAGCTTGCCAACATAAAAACATTTGAAAATGCCAAACAGTGTAGTGAATCTTTAAAAGAGCCTGTTTGCAATCAATGGTTGTTTTATGTTCCTATTAGAGAATGGAATGATATATGGCACTGCTGCGTGATATATTACACCCCAGTTTACTGAATTTATCAGAGAAACAAACAAGACCACAATGACTCACAAGTGCTGAGGGTAGTGGAGACCTGTGTGGGCTCCCAATAGTTTAGCTAATCCTTCATAGCATATTGTATGCTGAAACACGCTATCATCTTTTAACTCCCTACTTCTAAGTCATTACATAATAGGCCTTTTAACATACATTATTGAAAAATCTCTACTATAGGCCGTCGTTTTAGAAAATTTGATTAAATCCCCATGATGGAAAATAAGGTATTGTAACACATGCACTTATGTTGCAAAGGTCCTGCTGTAGCTGAGGTTTGGATTCCTTATTATGTTCAAACAAACTGTCCTGAGAAAATAATTTAGTGAGAAATGAACTTAGAGAACTAAAAGCATTTAGATCTGAACAAATTACTGAGCAAAATTGCCTTGCCATGAAATATTAGACTCATTGTCAAAGATGTTTAGTCTGCTCTGGGTGTTTGATCTGTAAGGGCTCTATTCAAAGCTAATTTCCTTTTCCATGGTTTTGGCCACAGAGACTCCATGAGGCTTCTACAACTTGGCTCTTAGAGATCTCTCAGCCTGGTTTTAGAGCCAAATGTTTCTGGGCACTCGTCCGGAGGAGCTTTGGCTCAAGGCTTTGGCAAAAGCCACTGACTAGAGCTGAGCAAAAAAGTTGTCATGCCTACCTTCATGCCCTTATATAGGGGAGCCATTGACTGATAACATCAGCTCTGCTCTGCCCCTTGTCCCAGAGGGGAACAGTGATATCACAGAGAGCGGAGTCCACCCAGGCAGGCTGACAGCACCATTAGGGCATGCACAAATGACTTCCTTATGCTTGTCTGTACTCTGCTAGAAATATTGGAGGGGGCTCTGGCACATGGATTTGTCACAACTTGCTCTGGATCTACTTGTATCTACAAATTGACTGGCATGCTAACAGATGGTCTTTCTTCTGTGCATTTATCTTGCTTAAATATGGCACTGTCCCTGATGCTGAATGGCTGCTGGCTTCCACCCCAGAGGTGGCTGCATTTCAGTGTCAGATGAGGGAATAAAATGTTCTAAGACCCTTAGGGAGGAAAGAAGAACTGTACAAAAATCATGTGTTGCTCATGCAGTACTTGCACAATTTCTGGATGCTTTTAATGTTGATTTTCTGGTAGACCCTTATACTTCTGGGATGGTACAAGATATGTTCATATGTTGTGGTCTGGAACCCCTATGCATCAGAAGAAGGAATAAATATGACTTCAAAAGAGATTTCAGGCAGAGGCGGAAGATAAATGCCATTCCGTCTCTAAGGTGACCTCTACCAAGTTGTACTAAAAAGGCTAATGCCATATGGTGACAGTACAAAACTGAACTTTTTTCTCAGAGTAGAGAAATCACTTTTGCAGAAACATATCATAACACCAATCTCCTTTTGGCCTCAAAGCCCCAGCAATGCAGGCGGAGTGCCCACTGCCTAGTAGGCACAGACATGTGGCCCTTTCTACTGAAATGTGGAAAGAAATGTACAATTCCCTCCCAAGAAAAGCTGTTGTCAGACAAGTGGCACTGCATCCTACTTTCGCTTTTTATGTCTTCCAGCTTCTCCTATATGTGAAGAGTCATTTTGGCTTTCTGGTGCACCATGCCTCTCAAAGCACCACACCAGTTTGGTCAAATTGCCCACAGCTCATTGCCTCAGGCAATGCACCACAGCTGATTCTGCAAGAACCCCTGGCCCATGGTCCCTGAGCAGCCTTGTAGGTAGGGGCAGCACCTGCTTGAGAAGCCCAATTCCTGTCTCCTCTGACCTTGTGCAGAGACTGTCTGCTTCTTAATCCAGGTGCATCTCCATGTGCAAAGCTCCCGGGTTCCAAGACTTTGTGAGCAGCTTGTCACTTGATACGTCTGATTACCATAGTCGTACTAGACTTTACATAACACCTCTACATACATGTTGACACCTCACATGATAGTCAGAGAATTTCCCAGACACCCTTTGCAATGTAATGTGGCACCAAATTCATCAAAGCTGGCACAGGGAAACATAAATCATATTTCCAAACCCAACTCAGGGCATTTGAGCTGCATGATCCCTCCATAGGATAGCCACTTCCCAGGTGCTACTGACCTTCCTTTCTGTTTTTTCCATCCAGGTTTTTCTATGACTGAGCAAATCCTTGGAGAAGACAGACCCCCTGCATGCATATGTTCTAAATCAATTTAACTCATCATATGTGGAGGTTTCAACCCTACTGGCTGTTTAGGCCAGATGCATCAGGTGTGGGGACATGTTCCCACCTCACAGGAGAAACCCGTGGATGTTTGCTCCATCATTCCTCTATGACAACAATTCTGAAAGTCATAATTAGTGTAAATAAGGAATATTGTCCTTCCTTCAGCTGGCATCCTTCTTTAAGTCTGTCCCAAAAGGACACTACACAGCCTTAAACTGTTGGTTTTATTTTCTTTTTAAAAAGTATTTTAAGTTATCAGCTTTGTGAAGGATTGTG
The DNA here is from genome assembly GCA_008694505.1 of Cyanoderma ruficeps. Lineage (NCBI taxonomy): Eukaryota > Metazoa > Chordata > Aves > Passeriformes > Timaliidae > Cyanoderma > Cyanoderma ruficeps. The sequence goes on along the minus strand of VZDJ01007753.1, from coordinate 39,431,679 downwards.
ATTTCCATGTGCCTATTCTTAAATATCTACTATGCTTTAGTTTTCTCCATTATTTTCCTATGTAGCTCCCTTCTCATCCTTTATTTATTTGTTGCTCCACGTGATATACTTTCCTATCAATTTTCCAGGACCAAAACCAATAATTCCATTAGTATGGAAGACTACAGTTATAGGCAAGAAAAGACTATAACTTCATTATATGGTATTTTATGAAATTATTTTTCTGTGCCTTTGGTCCACATTTGTCATGGTCCTTGTTTGCTTCTATGTTATACATAGAGCTCATATTAAGTTTTAATTGTCAACTACTACTTCTAGATCTTCCTCCTGGATCATTTCTCAGAAGACTTTATATCCCTCAGATAATTTTCTGCTGTATTTCTTGTATCCATCTGTTGTGCTGTATATTGAAATGACTGGAAATTTCTTTTAACTACTCTTTATTCATGCTGTTATAATTAAATCTTAGTCTTGATTCATCTCCTTCACATTTCCTGCACATTTAGCATCATCCGCTAACTTTGTCAGTGTGTTGCTTACTCTTTGAGTTTGTTAATGAAGATGTTATGGTGGACCAAAGACTGTTCCCTCTGGTGCCTTGGTAGGCATCCCTCCTCAGTCATTACACTGTGGTTTGTCATTACCCTTTCATTGCAGTATTATTTACCTATTTATCCACTAATGTTTGTTTTCAATCCACAGAACACTTTTCTTCTCTAAGACAACTTCAATTAAGTTTTCAAGTAAGGTTTTCTCAGACCTTGTATCAGATATTTTTTAAAATTCAAATACATTATATGTGCCACTTTCTCTTCATCCAATAATTTTGCTGTTTTACCAAATACATGACCAAGGTTGTCTAGCAGATTAAGAAGAAATTTTTCAAAGGATTCAGGCATGTGGTCCATGTTCATGCAATTTGCATATATAAAAAATATAGCAATATTTCTGTGACCAAAAATATATTGCAAGGGTAAATCAAAGTAGTTGTTTCTCTATCTCTTTATTTGAACCAGTTTCCAGTACTTAGAGGAGAATTATCTAAACTTCTACAATGAACTGTACATGAAAACCCTTACAGACAAAAACCCAAAAGGCACATTAGAAAAATCTGAATAATTTTACCACACTACTAATTTTTGATTATTGAAAGAATAGTTAAAGGTAGAACTTTTGCTGCTTGAAATTGAAATGCTTGGTAAAAATGTTAGTGGAAAGTTGCTTGCGCAAAGGAAACTTTTGAATACTTACTCCTTATAATTTCTTAAATTTAATGATTGTTGTTCTAATCTGGTAATCACTTAGTTGAGTGATTACAGAATTACTTTAAAATTTAATTTTAGAAAATTTTAAATTTTATTTTAGTGTCAATCCAGAATTTTAATAGAGTAAACTAATTAGTTCATTCAGTAGTAACTGGTTTAAATAGTGTCTCTATATCTGCAAATAGTTTTTATTTTCTTCAGTCTACATGATTTCCCTAACCCTTTGTGAAATATTTTTAGAACAATAATAGCACAATATATTAGTTAACTAAGACAATCTGTAATTCACTTTATTTTGGAGTCTTGGCAGAATGGAAAAAGGAGAAACTTTACTGCCTTACTTTTTCATAAGATGGAGAAACTCAACTGTTCTGTGTAAGAGATGTGGTCAATATCAGAACACCATGATATGGAGCCTGACTTTGCAGGGATTAAAACCATGTGCTTCTCTTTAACCCATTGAGAAAAATAACCAGAAAATTGGCAAGCCCATATTGTGAGGAGATTATTTGGTGGGGTTCTACTGTCTGTCCATCTACCCATTTACCCATTCATCTGAAACTCTAAAGCTAGTGTCTTTTTCAGCACTTAGAAGCAGCTGAGTTTCTTTTCTTTTCTTGCACTGCATATGATTAGGGCTAAGAAAAACATGTAGTGCTAAAGTGGCAGTACAGACTCAGAGGAAAACCTGTCTCTGAAGAGCTGTCACGTACCATTTTGTCCAGGCTGCTCATCTAAACTCATGGAGCTAAATTTATTCCTGTTATAACTTCATGTCTTTATTACAATTTTGGCCCCTTATGCCTTCTTTCCACTCCAGAGGAAGCATTTCTTCCCAGTGCATGAAGGATCACTGCAGTATCTACTCTGATCTACTTTTTTGTGTGGTCTTGAGAACTTCTACTGCTTGTAAGAAAATACCTCATAGCCAGAAAGCCCTTGCAGATCTTATGTAATTGTTAAGGTTAGAGTACCAGGTTTGACAAGTGACCAGAATGCTCACTGATGACATACAATCCATATGCTGGATAAATTTTCAGCTTGCAGCTGGAGAGTTATGAGCTTCTGGGTTACCTGCAGTGAGTCCTTCAGCAGAACTGATGAATAATATTAACCATAGATCTGAGCAAGTCAAAGCATGTTGAATTTTGAAATTTATCAATGATAAACGGGCTTATTTACTTTTCTTAAAAATATTTACCCTATTTTCACTCTGAACCAGTACACTGTGATTAAAACCATTGAAAATAAATGGCATTCCATTGCACCTTGTAGAAATTATATAACTTCTTGGGATGCACAGTGATCTAGTAAATAAAGTATACTGACAAAAAAATCAGGTATATTGCCACAAATTTGTTCCAATGGTAAAAAGAAATATGGTAAGAGGGTATTGGGAAACAAATAAACACAAAATGCATTAAAGCTGAGAAGTGAACAGCAGTCATCTCTTTTAGACAGAGGTGGTGTTGTAACACAGAAAGTAACACAATTCAAACATATAGATAAGAAAAGGAACTCTTGGAAGAACTGGAATAATAGTGAGTGCCATGTGAGTGAATGAATGGAAGGTAAGGTTTTCAATTCCACTCCTTCAGTAATTCTGCAGTTTTGCAAATTTCAACCAATTAATAACAAAAATGTGATTTTTTTTGTTCAAATAAGAATAAAAAGAAAATTAATAGTTCGCTATGGATTTTTTTAGGAAAAAATAATAATAGAACATATTTAGAAATCTTCTACATTCATAAGGAAAGGCAGGAGAGCTTCCCACTTTTAGACAAGGGAGTTACTGTGCATTCTCATCAAATTCCAAGGGAGGTACTCAGCCTTGTCTTTCATTTATCAAGGACCAAATGTTGCCACTGTCACTCTCACTGAGGACTACCTTATTCCACAAGTGATTTGTTTGACTCAGTGTCAGAATTTGCCTCTAATTAAGGATGTTCTTGTGATTAAAGCACAAGGTGCATGTCAAGAGACTTGTTTTCTCTGGGCTTGTGAAAGTCAGGAAATGCTTCCAAACCAAATGTTGAAGTCTCATACTTTAGGCAGGATGCCTCTCTTCTCTAATACCAAAACCAGAAAAACAGAGTCTGATTTCTGGGGGCCATAGCATTTCCCAGTGAGTTAAACTCCTAGAGACAAGTACTGACCTCTGTCCATATATCATCATTTGTCACTTGAGAGTAATCTCAAGACCTTAAATAGCAGAAACACAGGCTGCTGGCTGAAGTGATAGAAAGGAAATACCTCTGAGAAGGTAATTGATCAGATATAAGAAGATGGCATAATTCCAGACCCCAGATTAATGGAAACCTGCAAAAATATCTATTTATGATCACTTGTGTCTCTTTGTTCAATGGTACTAATAATTCTGTCCACCACTGGTATGTTTTGAAATACATTCCTCTGTACTTTGTTGAACTGCCCAGATATCCACCACTGTAATCTCTACTATCACTTTAGGACAGAAACTTGGGTCTGAAATTATTCAGTTCAGGTACAAAAAAAAAAATTGTAAGCACAACTGAGACTGATAATATAATAAAACAAATAATCATTCCATTGTTTGTTTACATAGACTCTTAATAAATGTAAACAGTAAAAAAAGTAATATGAACCATATAAAATTATATAAACAGTAGTCCTATAAGTTGATGCTCATTAACAGCCATTCCTGAACAGAAGTTCTCCTAGCAAATGGCTGTTCTTTGTATCACATAGACAGGGATTTCCCCTTTCTCAGAACATGCCAACTCCTGGCTACAGCTTCAGCCAGCAGCATTTTCTACTGTAGATGAAAATGGTGAAACCTGAAAAGGGGCTGGAAGTGTTTAAAACATCCTTGTAAGCCAGAAAATTGATTGGAGATCATAGAGCTAGGCAAATCTGCATAAAATGTAAATTGAAAGATAACATCCATGAACAGGAGACAACATGCTTTATGTGCTGAGAGAATGTAGTTTGTCTTATGTGGATCATTCTAGAGGCTGATTAATGACTTTGACTTTTCAGTCACGGGATCCATTTCTAAAACCAACAGAAGTATTAGGTGATCATTGATTCTCCCCTTGGCTGATGGTAATGATTATCAAATATTAGCATGCTGTCAGTCTCTATTTAAAGCTCTTCAAGAATGAATTAAACATGGAAACTAAATAACCTTGAACCCTCCTTCAAGATCCCATTAAGATACAGTAGCGCATGAGCTACAGGTAAACACTGTGCATGCCTTGAAATGAAGAGATTCAGTATTCCATGCTAAGTCACATTCCAGAGGAATTAAATAATTGACGGGTGGGTGGGAGGAAGGGATAAATAGCGATAAACATACATGGAGTAAAATTTTCAAAACAGTAGCACGTTCAAGTAATAGGATATACTGATGGGTATCTTCAGTCTCACACGCTGTTATGAGTGCTACTGTTGTGTAGATTTAATTGACCCTATTTGACTGTTGTTTATTCAATCGAGTATGTAGGTGTCTAACCATAGATCTTACCTATTTAATTGGTTGATTTATAGCCAAAGTTGCAGAGGTACTTTTTTAAACAATATTTCTGCTGTTTCCTTCCCTAATACATTACTGAAAGAATGATAGCCAGTTAAAAAAGTCTTTCAAAAACACAAATGGGGATTATGTGCCCAAAACCTATTGACTCACAACAGAATTTATGTTAATAACACACCACTGGAATCTTGAAAATTTGCTCCTGAAACAGCCCTATCATTCGATGCCATCTCTTGAACAAAGTGGGGGCCACTGACTGACATAAGATGGGTATTGGCCCAAGTTCACAGTCAAGCTGATGTATCAAAGCTCCATCTTGCCACATTGTTGGAAAATACATGCATGCATAAATTTTTGCTAAAAACAGAGTTAAAACCAGAAGGTAGTGCTGGTGTTGATCTGTACAGTAGTTTCTTTTTTTCCGCATTTGCCTTCTTTCATTGGAGTTTTGCATGTATATACTTGACTAGGGATTAATAGGTTTGTTAACTGAGCCAGGATGGAGATCTGGAGAGGGAGAGAGAGGAGGGAAAAGAAAAAAAAAAAAGAAAGGGTGAAAGAAAGAAAAACAGCCTGCAGACAACTTGAACAAGCGAATTTTCTTGGCTCAAACTTTGAAGACAAAGCAGTGCCCTAGGGACTGTGGTAAATATAAGCGCTCGATTAGGCATCAGACACAAACTGACCAGTCTCCAATCAGATTTGTTCTAAAGTGTTTCATCAGAGCAACAATTTGCAGATGTCTTTGTCATTTTAAAGTCACATTGCCTTTTTTTTTTTTTTTTCCAGTTCAGGAGAATACAACTTTGATCAGCCATTTTAGCTCAAATGATGTTTATTTACGTCGATTATTTTATTATACCATAGATGCATTTCACTGTCTATATGTGAACTAATTATTGAGCTTTATTGCCATTTGATTTCATGAAAACCCTCTGAATTCCCCATTAAACAGGGCTGTGTCTGAAGCAAAAATGCTACTGCAGCAAATATTCACCTTCTACTATCTCTTCTTTCTACTGTGACTTTTATATGGCACCACAGTCTTCACAGCTGGGAGGCTGTTCACAGCAGCAGAGTTTCTGTCCTGACACAGAGATCCTGGAACCTGCAGAAAGGCTTTGAGGAAACTAGAGACTTGATCCTAGTTTAGCATGATCCCAGCTTAACATGAGGGACCAGTGACCTAATGGCCTAAAGTGACTGATCCTTCCCTGTCATTCTGAGCTTCTGGAGAAGAGAGTGAGTCAGAGAGCAGGAGAATGAACATAGGAGCCTATTTTCCAGCAGCAGAAAAAGAGTGAGAAATGCTGACTAACTCTTGCATAGCAGCTGTGTTGGGGTGGAATTAAAAAGCTTTTGTAGACACAAAATAATACCTGTTTAATTCTTTCCACGTGAAATGCTTAAGATTCAACAATGCATGCATGCCCTCAGCCTGTGTTGAAAGTCAGCTAAGATAGGTCATATCACCTTGCATTTTCCATGAGTAAAGTGCATACAGGAACAGAAGCCCCAGAGCCTAGTGAATGCCCAGTGACTTCTTAAGCCATGGCAATTTGATACCAAATCAGCTCCTGGCTGAGCCTGGCATCAGTTAAGCTGACCTGACCCTTCAGGTCTTATGTTGATCAGATTTTGGTAGGGCTTGGGCCCTTGTTCTGAGGATTTATAGAGCTAATTAGTTCCTGGAGAAGTACTGTACAATCGAATGATTCCAGATGGTCACTGCAACCAAGGGCTATTGAAATAAACATTCATGAAAACTGCACAATGGGATGTGACAAGGCTTCATTTAAACTGTAAATCTAAAGATTAAAGCCCTGTTGTTTGGCATTTTCTGTCGCATAATGGAGTTTTTTCTATGTACAGTACTTATCTTGTCTCTATCTCTGCAGTGTTTGAGCACCTCCCAGACTTTGATGTTTATCTCTCTCTGTGCAATTTCAAGTATTTCTACCTCTATTTTACGGAGTGACAAGAAGTGGGATAAGGTCCAAGGTCACACAGGAAGACTGAAGCTTAGGAAGGAACAGAAAGGTGACCAAAGCAGAGCACATCATCCTTTAGCCCATCTTGTCCCTTTGTTTTCCTGCACAGAATTTGAGTGTGTTGCTGAGTTTCTCTCTGGGACTGATCACTAGAATGGACAGGAAGGTATTTGTTTAAAAATTTATAACAAGAGAGGGGGTTGGGTGGTAAGCAACCTTATCACGGGAGTTCATCAAAGAACACATCAAGGTTTTTCAACTTAAAAACCCAGACAAACCTTGCACTTTAAAATTTGTAATTATTTTACAAAACTTAAGGAGATAATATACAGGGAGGGGAAATACTTTAAAGGTACATTAAAATGAATTGCTTTTCTGTAATAAGCAGCATATATTGAAATAAATGAGGAAAAAACCCAAAACAAAACAAAATACCTTTAAAAATGTCTTTAAAAGCCATAATGTAAATTTTCGAGGATTTTTTTTTTAATAAAGCAAAAAAAAGTTTCAATCTCCCTTCTTTTTAACCTATGCCAGCAGTGGCTGGTAATGTGCCATTCTAGCTTATCCCTTTATGATCCTTTCTGTCACTGTACCGTGTAGTGTCAGAGATTACAGGGAAACAAAGATCTCTTTATTTGCAGTGAAATACCAAGAGCAAAAGTAAATAAAAGGTCAATAGGTCCAAAAGATGATAAGAAACCAAAGTCACATATATGTTTCATTGAAGAAGCACTGAACCGGGTGATACACTTATTGAGCACTCATGCTCACTCTGCTGTCTTCCGCAAGACCCTGGATTAATTCTCACTATAACATGCATATTCCACATTCGTACCTCCTGGGTACTCTTAGCAGATTTTAAGCAAGAAAAGGGCCTATTTTGAGTGCTTTTGATCTCAACAACTTTTGAATATAAATTAAAAGGATTGTGACAGACCACAGAAATTATTGGCTTGAGACAAATTTTGGGATTTCAACCCAATTTTTTGAAGTCAACTACAAAACAGAGCTTCCCCTTCAGTACAGATCTTACAAACTGGAAGTAGGTGTTCCCACATTTAATAGTGCTATGTAGCCTCTTGAATTAATTTTAATTTTCAATGTTGTTAACCTGAGGAAAATCATGTCCAGTATGTCTATCCTACACTCATTATTGACTCAGGCATAATTCATATTGGTTTGAATCAGTCTGAGTAGATATTTTTACCTATTACTCATCCCACAGTCATTTCTATCACTAATCTCTCCAAGTATCAGTAATGAGAAAATCTTCACAACAGTTTCTGTAGGCAATGTTCATGATTCCGTGAATATTTTACATTTTTCTAGTACTTAATATTTCCAAATCCTATACACACTAGGATGACCAGACTCAAATCACAAGAAGGTCAAACAGGGGCAGCTTTTGTATTGTTGCTGTATGTTCTGCATGTTGCATTGTTGCATTTCTGAGTTTCTTTCCTCTTCCATTACCCTGCAGTCTTTAACATTGACAGTGAGAGAACCACTTCCTTCTGTTTCTCTGTTCAAATGAATCATATAAATTCCCCTTTGCTGTAATAGATGGTTATTATACATACCTCAACAGTTAAAGTGTTAAATAGGCATGATTTTTTTAATTCTCTGACTTCTCTTTAAAGGTCTTCTGAGGACCCCAAAATGCTCATCTCAAATGACTGTGGACCGTCTTTCTCTCCATAAAGGAGAATATTGACATAGCAATAGAGAATCAGAGGAAACAAAAGGTACTGTCTCTTCTGCTTAGGGCAGTACTTTCCCAAGATCATTATTTCCATCTAGGAAAGTCATGAAATGCCTCATTTGAGAGGAACACCCTTTATAGGTATTAGAAGGTCTTTAGTGTACCTGTTGTTCTCACCTATATGTTCTTGGAATGCCTTTAACTGTGGTTTACAGCAAAGATTGCTCAACACTTGAACACATGTATCTACTCATTAAAACCTATCAGTGTAGCAGAGTGGCAATTAATTCTAATGTGGAATTCTTCTGAAGAAGTCATAGGACAAATCAAAGAAATGTCCTAAATAGGTTGATAATAGCAAAGCATTCAAGGAAGGTGTAGCCATGACTAAGAGTTTTGTGACTCCATAGCAATGTTGCTGAACCACAAGAATTCAAAAGTCTTCATTCAGCTGTCTTCATAGCTGCCTTCTCATTTGCCATGGGGTTGAATGTAACCTGAAGCCTGGAAGCTGCAGTCTTGTTTCCAGGGAGGCAGGTAGCATGTCTGAGGCAAAGCTGAGTCCTGAGGCAGCTGAAGTCTGACATCTTTAGTGTACTTAGTTCCATCCACAGCTGGGCAATGCAGGTTGTGCGTTGGGCAATGCAGGTTGTGTGTTGGAAAGGTTTTTGTGATGGCGCACAGATACATAAGATACACAGCCTCTCGGGCAGCCAAAGAACCAAGGAGTCTGTTTCTGTCTAGTTGTCTGAATAAAGGGTGTTTTATCTTCACATACGCTGTCTCTTTTCCATGGCAAGGGGGACTTTAGTGACGGGGTCAAACAGCTGTCACATATTCCACAGACCTACAATGGGTAATGGATACAGTTATACTTCATGTAGATTAGTTACACCCAAAGAAAACTTGCTTCTAAAGTAGGAATGAAAAACCAAAACATTCTTTGGTCCTTTTTCTCTTTTTTTCTTGAATGACCAAAATGAGCATATTAACATTGCTCTTCACAAAATAATGCGCTTAGAATGCTTCTATAAATCCTGCCTGGTTTCCATTGTAAGCACAGGAAAAATTAAAAATTATTTCAATACGTAAATCAGGATAAGAACTAGGATTTGCAATGGATAAGAATCTGTCTAACACTTTGACAAAGAGTACAGTACAGTACACAAAGTGTAACGCAATAACTCCCTTATTTATTCCTGTTTTGCAGAAAGCAGAAACTGTTCTTGCTATGCATTACCCCTATTATGTTCCTTCTTGGGAACCTGAGACCTTTTGAATCTATCTTCTGAACCATTTTAATATGCAGCAGAACAAAAGGATCACAGTGTCACTGATGAATACATTGTAAAGCCAAAACCATAATTACAAATAGCAAATGGAAAATGTATGCAGATAGATAGATTAAAAAAAGTACCATATGCAAGCACAAAAATAATATTTTTTTACCATATTTATGTTAGTTAAACTTCTCTCCCCCCTCCCCCCTTTTTCTTTCCCTGGCTCCTCTCAAAGAAATCTTTCTTTCAATAGTCTCTTCAGACATGGAAAGGGACACCAAGGGGAAGGAAGAATCAGCTTTCATTGATGCCGTGACTAAGGGCCATGGTCTTGGCCTAGACCCCTGACCCTCATGTCTGTAGCATTATACACAGTGTCTGGTGTGATCAGCCCAACCTTGTTATTCAGCTTTTGTACTGTGCATATTTAATTTCAAAACACATTCCAATGGCAGCGGGGAAAAATTCGCCCTCTTTTAAGTGTATGATTCACCAGCTCTTTAGAGTCAGTTGGTGGCAGATGGGCAAGTGTGAAAGCTTCTATTTGTGATCTCACACTATATAATGAGCACAAGCCACTACTGGAATCTCAGTTTCTGCATGGAGAGCCCTGTGCACTCACTTCCCTCTCAGAACTGGTTCTCTTAACTTTTGCCACAGTGGGAGCTGTGCCAGGAGGCCTGGACAAGGTCACTGTCCCCCAGAAGTGTCCCAAGGAGTGCCTCAGGTTTTCTGAAGCTCCCTGGACAAGCCTTTTGCCAAGCCAGTGCACTGCTGCAGGGCACCCTTTGCACTTCATGCCTTGTAGGGCCTGGCAAACAGGCTCTGCCTTTCCACTCTGGGTGCACCTTTGCCTCAGAATACAAGAAATCTGCTCTCTGCCACTCCTAATCAACTGCATTATAAAGCAGCGGTCTCTGAAGTGTTCTTGCATTTGAACCTATAAACCCTCCAACTTTTGCACAAAATAGATTCAGTCTCCTCTGCAGTCTTTAAACCAGAGAGGTTTCCACCAGAGAGTTTTCCACCAGAGCGAAGCAACCAGTTTCATCTAAGCATGAAAGTTTTAGTGCACATCCTATGTGGTTCAGTCTAACTTTCAGCTGAAATTTTGACAGAAAAGACGAGAATAATGAGACTTCTAGAGAAACTACACAGAATGAAATTTGTCAAGTCGTATCTTAAAGGATTATCATCATGATTCTTGGTTCTTACATATGAAGAATACAAACACTTTTGTTCAATTCTTGTTTCTCCAGTGGAGATGAATTAATTTTGTCCAGTTAAAATAAGACCCTTGTATTAAGTTGACCAATAATGGAACATGAACTTTTCTGAAAGTGAAAACAATTCATGCTTCTAAGTTATTTTTATTGCTGGTAGTTATTACAGTGCACTGGTTTCTACAGGCTAACCAGGTATCAGAATCTGAGTCTGCAAAGCACTGTACAAATAACAAAGGAAATAGTCTCCATTCCAGTAATCTTGACATTTGTGTGATGGGATCTGGATAAATAAAGAGAATGACAATAAAAGAAGATGTTACGGCATTTGCACCTCAGCTTGCTTTGTATCTGACCAGTTTCAGAGAGGGAAGGTTTATTTTCTTGTTCTGAGTCTTCATCTCCTTATAATTTTTGGCAAGGACCAGGGACATAATCTTGTGAAGTGCTGAGTGCCTCCTGTGGTATCATCATCCCCTTAGTGACAGCCCCCAAAGTAGAAGGACTAAAAATACTGTAAAAAAAAAGAAAAGAAAATAAGAAGTTCTGGGAATTTGAAAATAAAAATTGTTCTTGAAAGGTTTGCAGCCCAGTTAGGCAGATTTTGGCTACAAAAGAGCTTAAAGAAGGTCAGTGTTGATATGGTTCAACATCCAGGGATTTGGGTATGTGTCCAGCATGAACTGAACTTCGACCACTTCTTGATGTATGTCCTACACACTTCTTCATATGTTTACTGCAGATCAGCACAGGGCAGTGATAGCTTTAGTGTCTAATGCAGATTGTAACCATGGGTAACTATAAAAACTCAAGAGAGAAACTTTTGTACATGAACAATTTTTAGGATAGTTGTTTGCACTTCAGGAGAAAGACAAAGAATTAGCTAATCTGAAAAAGGAATAAATTGTAAGACATTAATAAAAATATTGAGCAAGCTTATTTAACATTGCATTAACATTGGGATTTCTTCCTTAACTTAAGGGAATTTTCTTCGTTATATGCTATTTTCCTTTTCGCTGTATCTTCTGTTCAGAAGGTATGAAATATGCTTTCTGCTTTTTTGTGCTTACTGTTGTTATTTGTGGTTGCACCAAAGAAGAATGAGGGGCTTTTTATACACTCACAGAGGGTCATCTCTAGGAGTTATAATAATAATAATAACAACAACAATATTAATAATAATAATACCAACAGAGACTAAAAGAAGTGGAATTTAGATAAGTGAGACCTGACAGCTCTTACACGCACCTTTGAATTAGAGGAGTTTCTGCTTCTCCTTCAGTCCTTACCATTTAAAATGTAGTTTGACTGGATTCATTCTAAAATTAGGAAGATATCACATCAGGCATCATCACAGTTCTGTCTTTCAGATAAAGTCAGTCCTCTTGGAGTTTACTGTGTCATGTAGAGACACTGTGGTATATCTTCAGAAGTAACAGGTCAAGGTTCAAGACATGCTTCAATATAACAGTAGGTTTTCATTGTAGATTATCTTCCTTTTTCTTGTTTTCATGCCATTCACAATCAGTGAGTGTTTGTGTTTCAGGTCTTGGGGTAGCAGGGGCCTTTACCAGAAAGCCAGCTACAAACACCTCCCGTGACATTTTGTGTTTGAAATCCAGACTGATTCCAGGCTCCCAATAATTTAATCTCTCCTCCAGTTTTCAGTTAGCAGTGAAGTTAAAATAAAAATTTATTTAATTAAACTACACAGATTATGAGTAATATAGAGATTATTAACAAATATTTTTGACGAAAGATAATGCAATGTGCTCTCTCTCTCTCTCTCTCAAAACACCTTGGCCTGGAGCCAGTTATTATTATAAGCTGACTGAGCTGGCATAAAGCCAAGAAGCCGATAATTTTGCATGAAGCCAAAATGGATGGCTTTTCTCCCATTCCCCTCTTTCAGATATAGCTTGTGGGTGTGACAAACATTTCTACCACCCAAATTTTAAAAACTGCTCACGGATCAAGTGTGTGTCTGTGTGGGTGGGGTTGGTGCCATGTATTTATTATGTATTTAGAAAAGGATGACATCCTGTTTAGAATCTTACAAGAGTTCAGCTTCTGCCCCATTTTATTTTGTGAGGCAGATGACAAATTCAGATGTCCTCTTCCTGGGCCTCATTTTCTTCTTTGATACGTGAGAGAACTTATCAGGTCCAAAGATGCACAAGACTGTTGTCCTTTAGAAGCAGCAAATTTAATGGCAGCTCATCTGTGACCTCAGAATTCAGCAGAGAATGGGGCAATAGCTCATCCAGACTTTTAGACTTTTTTCCTGTTTATCTCTGATTCTATTTTCCCCAGATGGACAGTGGTAAGTGCAAAACAACCGTGATACTGCCTCAAGGCAGGGGCAGGGAGTGGGACCCCCCTGGCTTAAGAGCAATGCCTTAGTAATATACAGTCAGTCACCTCCTTGCCATGGTGGCTGCAGGGGCAGCTTCAGACAGGGATGCTATAACCAAGGAGGTAGACTTGATGGAAGCATTTCCCTGTTCTTTCCTCTGATTTCCTTCTCTGAAGAGTTTTCATGGCAAAGTATAGTGTGAATCATGATGGTTATGTTATCAAAAGTAACTGAGAGCCAGACCAGATTTAGGGAATGGGAGGTTAAATGATGGGCCAGTGGACAAGGTCCCACACACCAGAGAACTGTGCATCTGCAGTTGACTTGGGGCAAGTATATCCCTTCAATCCATCTGCTCATTTCAGCAGTCTGCTGCTTACCCCTCCCTCAACAACTTGAGCAGAGAAAAACTTCCTCAAATCTAGGAAAAAGAGAATATACTAGAGTGATTGCTCTTTATCTACGCTGATCTTTTTCCAAGATTTTCACTCCTTCACCAAACATTCCATGGTCTTCTACACAAGTCCTCAGAAGTATATATTTTGAGCTTACTGGTAAATTTCAGCTGCATTGGTTTAATGGGGAGATGGCTGAATAGCCTCTTAGAGGGCAGCTAAGAGGGTAATTAACTGGAAAATCTTTAATAAAAGTTTCCTGTGACCTTTTCTCTTATAGGCTTCACTGCAATTCAATCTATGATGCAAGAATGAGCTACCTGGCAACCACCTTTTGGCCCTGAATACTGGGATAATATGCTGAACAAGTTAAATGATTGTATGGCAAAATACTATGTCTGCAGCCATTCATATTAAATTAAATCTGTCTCTCACCCAAACTAAGATGCCCTAGAAAAACATGTGATTTAAACTTGCTTACAATTGCACCAGAAAGAGACAGAAGAGTTCAAAACTGTCATTTCAGAAGGCTAGCAAAGTGATGCAGGTGAACATGCAGGTGACTGGACCTCACAAAGCCATCACACATGTGGTTACCAAACACCCCTTGTCTTGCCCTAAAAGACGCAAAGAGAACTTCAAATGGCTCTTGAATAAATGGAAGTGTGAAAGACAGAGTCTACATCAGCCAATACATTTTGTTCATTTTTGCTTTAAAGCCAGTCATGGCTATTCATTGGAGATATAACATAAAATAACCTGTTCATCAAGCTTGCATAGTGAAGATACCCTCCAGATGAAAAATTATAACCAGCTAAGCATGATTAGGAACTCATATATCAAAGTTTCAGGACCAGGTTCCAGCTTGTGGATAATTATTTAAGGCAAGTTAATATATTATTTCTTGCAAATCAAATACAGTCAAATGAAAAAGGACTGCATGGCCAGGTTCTCAGTGAGATTCTGCACCTCTGAAACGTACCAGTACAGATGTCTGTTAGCAGCAGGGTGGTGACAGCACTAACAAACACAGCTGATTATGATAAGAAAGCATGATATTCTCATCAAAGCTACAGAGTCATTTGACTGGAGACTTCTGTTACATTGTGACCATTTTGGTGCAATCATTATGGGCGCAGTGGAGGAATTAGGGCTTAAGACGGGAGGGATGCATGACAAAACAAAGCAAGGAACTCTGGAGGAACTAATGACTTTGTTTTTCCAGAGCAGAAAAAGGGTATGCTTTGCTGCAGTTTCCAGTTGTGTGATTGCAGAGGCTAAATGGCTGAGTAAGAACTGCAGGCTCTAGTCTCCAGGAGGTGGTCTTGATTCAGCAGGGTGCCTAAGTACTTGCAGAATGTTGAGTAATAAGCAGCTCCATGACTCAAAAAAAAGGTCTAACTATAGAAGATGTGGTTTAGTGGTTGAAGGCGAGATCTGGGATTCAGGGCTTTATGTATTCTAATCCCAGCTTTAGTGGTCTCTGTGGTCTTCTCTATTTTTAATGTGTAAGTAGTAATCCTTAACTCATGAAAAGGGCTAAGCTTTATTACATAACAACATGGTTCACTTTTACTTTTGTTATTGTTCAGTCTCTCCCAGTATTATACTTACCCCCAAATGCTCTGCTTTTGTAAGTTGCAGCGTGTGTCTCGTTCCTGTCTGGTACTGCTCTTAAACAACCTGTAGGGTTTAACCAAAGCTGGGAACTGCAGAGATTATCTCTACCCCAGCCAAGACCAGCACACAACCCTCTGTCAGAAGGGTAAAGAGAGACTTTCCACTGGGAAATGTACAGTGCAGTGGATGGTGAGGTTCTCCAGCTATGCACACAAAACTAGGAAGGGCAGAGAAATACACTTTTCCTTGAAGAAATGCATTATAACAGATTTTTGACAGTTTGACTGGCAACTCTGTGAAAGACAAAGATTGATCAGAACAGACTTGCTCACTCCATAAAGTGCTATTCTATGAGTAGAGGTAACTCCAGCATGAATAGGCACCCTTTTAAGAGTAATCCAGAAGGTAAAGGAAATGCAGCTCACTCAGAAACACTGGAAATGATTTTTTGCAATGTGTCATCATTTTGTTTAGAAAATTTTTGTTAATGACATAACAGGCTGCTAGTGTATATCCAAGCTTTTATTCTAAAAAGCAAGCATTTGAAGCCCAGAAAAGAAGAGAGAGGTTTCTGTACCTGCGCCAAAAGTTCTGGCAACAGATCTTTTCTTTTGATACCCATTCCTAGACCAGCTTTGTCCACACTCCAGGTAATAGAAGAAATCAGTGACATAATGACATTGTGCATTCTAAATATGACAGTAGCAAAAAAATGTTCTCTGGTCCTGAATAGACAGCTACAATGATTGCCATCAACTAACTCACAGACACTTTCTGTTTTTAGAAACTCTTATAAGCTACTCTAAGTTCTCAAAAAACTACCGAGTTTCAGTAATTAGTACAAAATTGTGTAAATAGAATATGGTTCAAAATCTGCAATCTCGCAAACTTTCCCAAAAGCACAATGTAATGGTAAAATGCCAGCTACAAAATATTTGTTCTAACACTACAATCCTGCTTTCACATTTTTTACATAAATGATGATGAAGATGTGAATAATAGTATTCCATGTTGGCTTCTCTCAAAGTTGGAGCAACATAAAAAATAAGTAGGTGAAAAGGACAGCACAATTCTCTACAAGTGTTTTGTACAATTTTTTTTGCTATGTTTCTTGAGTGGAATTTGCTATTCTTCATCTTCCCAGTTAGTATTGGATTTTCAAGTGTCTGGGGGCTGGCAAAAAAGGCAACAAGGCAAACAAATATTGATGATTTATTTCAGCAGTTTTTGCTTGTTTGTTGGAAATGTCTGCTAAAATTTTCAATCATGTGTGGTGATGAATGGGGAAGTGGGATGAAAAAGCATACCAAATGGGATATGGAGCTTTTGTCAAAGTTGAACATGTTCAGCTGACCTACCTGGATATTGGTATACTGCTGAAAGCTTATTCTGCAAAGGTTCATTGCCACAGGAATGAAGAAACATGAGGCCCTACAGAAATGTACAAATAGTACAATCAGGAATTTACTCTTAGACAGGAATCAGAGAAAGGAATTCAACCTAACTTTCAAACATTTGTCCTTTGGGATTTTAATAGGAAGCTTTATTGCCTTCCAGTCACGTTTTGGTCAGAGTCAGATCTGTGGGTTGTATTGTGAGCAAACATGCTGGATGAATCCCTCTGGGAAAACACCTCGTGTAGAGGCTGAGTGGCTTTGGGTGGTGAATTAGATAATGAGCTTTCATGACAATGTCAAGAGTAATGGATTTCTGAAAGTGTCCTATTGATTACTAATTGAAGTGCAGGTGTCCACTTTTATTGTGGCCTGCATCCTAGAACTCCCATTCTTCCCTGTGCTATCAACATTTTCTGCAATTAGCATCCCATGCTAAATCTCAGAATTGGTCTTCGGCTACTTGACAACATTTATCCAATTATTCATAATGAATTTTAATTAATCCTAACATTCTCACTAGTGCAGTCAAAGAATTTACATGTTGCATTATGTGTGAACATAAAGTATGAACAAAACACATAAAAAATAGAAGTTCAGCAATGGAACCTTAATATTATCGCTCATTATTAGTCTCTTATTGTCCAGCTTTGGACAATGAGACAGAGCTAATTGTCCACAAGACAACAGCTTTGGTCACCTGCTAGGTGATGTATCTTCATCTAGGTCTTATTTAAATGTGCTATTATAACGTGACCAGTGCTGTGCATTCTGCCTGCATATCCTGTCTGTTCTTAAATGAGTATAGATCCCCCAGGCATCTGTAGTGCATGTCATCCCATGTGAGACAGTAGCAGCAGGGGACAAAACTAATCAAGGGGATTCTATCTGACTGAGTCATTTAAGAGGAGTTGCTCACTTGACCAGAGTATTGGTCATTTGCCTGTGGCATCTAGTTCAGAAAAAAAAAATAAAAATCCATTTTTCTACAGATTTTTGTACTGTTTTAGTTGGTTGGTTTGTTGGGGTTTTTTTGTCTTTTTGTTGTTTTTGTTGTTGGTGGTGGGTTTTTTGTTTGTTTCTTTGTGTTTTGTTTTGTTTCTTTTTTAGATTTTTTCACCTCAAACATCTTTGATCATAGGGAGGATAGTGGAAGGTAAGTGCTCACAGTACAGAACATCTGTCTCATATCTAAAGAAATACTTCAGAAACATATGAATTGATACCAAGTGGTAAGCAAAACTCTCATTATTCTGAGCTTGTACATGGCACCAATTTTTGTTCAGGCAAGCATGAAACTGGAGTATGAGCATTTTCCTCTAACACAGATCAGTGGAAGTGGTATCATCAGACGGTCAATGGGAACTTTCCCTGGAGGGCTGGATACAATTTTACTTCAGCATGCAGAGGTTGAGGCTCAGTTGAGTCAACTGGAAGAATCCAAAGGGAGTAGGCCTATATGTGGCCTGGGAGAGGTCAGCAGAGGTTACAGACGTACTTCATGGAGCATAAGAACCTGGAAAACATGAAGGAGACAAAAGATGACAAGGTGAACATTGCTGTAGTTTTCCTAGTTACATGTAAAATGTGATAGCATAGAAAGGTGCTAGGGCATGCAAACTTAGTCTATCAGCCATGTATTATCTTCCTTATTTTACTGTCTATACTCCACAAAACTTTGCAAATGTGGGGTTTTTTTTTAATGGGAGGCTAATAATTTTGCTGAAACTTAGCTCAATGTTTTTGGAGTACATTTTTGCATCTGTCAGTCAGCAGTAGCTTGTAACTCAACTCTCCTTTCACTGAACGAATGCTTAAATGCTTAAATGAATTGCCTTTACTGTAGCGTAGCAACTTATTTATCCAGTCTTCACTGTTTTCAGCCTGTCTCTTTCTCTGTCCCTTGTTACATCCAGTATCTCAGTGTCTGATACTCTTCTGTGGATTTTAACCTGACAAGCCCCCTGTCAGGTAGGAAGTATTATTCTCCCATTTTACAAACACGGGAAAAAATTGGGACTTGTGCAAGGTCACAGAGGAAGTTTGGGTGTGAGCTGAGCATTTGGTGTGGGCCTTTGGGATCTGGATATCGAAGTATATACTAAATTAGAGTTACTAATCAGGCTGTGCAAGACTAGTAAATGTGGATAGCCTCAATTTTTGTAAATAATCATCTTCAACTGCTTGTAGGGGTTGTGTTTCATGGTTTTTATTCTTTTCGTATCTAGTTCCAAAGACTATTTAAGCATTACATAAATTACACTAATTACACAAAACTTGAATTTTTAATGCAGAAATTTTTTTAAACTATGTTATTTCATTTCCATAATATTATAACCAAAATTCATGTGTAGACTTACAGCAAACAAAGCAAAAGTGTTCTGCATTTATTTCGCACAACGTTTCTGTGAGGCAGAAGAAAATATGCAACGAGTCTGGCAAGGCATTCCAGGCTGACGTAATAGTGATGAAAAAACCCCTCATCTTGGTGATATCACAGAAATGATGAAAAACGTGTTTTTTGTTTAAGATTGGAGCGGTGTTTAAGAATTCAAATGGCTGGTTTTGGCAGACATCTAATTGTAATACTGTAACATCGCTGCAGGCAATTTTCTTTGATTTAATTAGATGAACTGTGGTATTTTTTTCTTTTTGCAAAAGGCTTTATTATGTAGAAATGAAATATGTATAAATTTAATTTTTAATCTTGTCACTACAAAGTAGGAAGGAATAAGCTGATTCTTTTAATTTATCCTCTTTGTTTAAGAAAAAAAATTAAATTAATCTTATCACAAATGTTTATGAGTAATTGATTTGAGTTTTTCACTCCAGTCAGAAGTGATAGAGTTAAGATTGCTTTGTGTTTTTTCTGAATTGAATGCACTGCAACTCTCTTTGAGTGTGTAAATACAAACATTTTGAAGCCTCAATGATGTTATTTTTCTTCCAGACTATGATAATATTAACACTTAACTCACAACTTGGAGTACAAAATAGATCAAAAGATTTACTCTGCATTTTTTCTTTGTTTGTTTGTGGATTTTCCATTTGTCTTTTTATTTTGGTTTGGTTTTGGGTTTTTTAATATACTCTGTAAAGTTTAACTCCAAAAAGTAATTGATTACTAAGGATTTTTTTCAATACTGATTTCAGGTCTTTTTCTGTGGGCCATATCCAGAGGAGTTAATTTAAAGTAAATTCAGGCAATTATAGTTACAGGTGATCACCATAGGGCTCTATGTCCTCAGGTTTTAGCAAATATTCTCCACTGTTTCTGATCAGCTGTCCATTTCAGTTTCCCAAATGAAAATGTTCTTGCAATGTCCAATAACTAGATCATGACATTGAATGATTTTTCAAATATTGCTTTGAGGTATCTTCAAAATTTTGTAGAACCATAGAATCATCCTTGTGCTTCTCTCTAAGATGAAGCCAAAAACCAAAAATCCAACTTCTTGGATAGAAACAAAAAATTTCTGCTTGCTTTTTTGAGAGGTAACATTTTGTTCTGTTTTATAAGATGGCTGATTTAGGAGCTCTTGAAATCAAGGACAGAATATCCATTGGTTTCAGCACTGGAGCTTTCCCTTGTGTTAAAGCTGTGGCTTTTACTCCATGAAACCTTGTTTTTTTTTACCAACCTGACAAAGACGTTTTCTTTCCAGTGGCAGTGGGGATGGTAGGACAGTTAATTGAATTATTGTCTGCTGTAAAATTGCTGGAAAAAAAGGGCAGGAGAGTATTTGCATTTATTTATTTATTTTTTTTTGCTTGCCATTGAAAATGTTGATGCACTTGAAGTTCTTGTCTAGTACCAGGTTTAATAGCAGAGGAGTCCACAGCGATTATCACAGCTTGGTCAAGGCCATGTAGGGCAAATCTGTGCTCTGGCAAATTAACTAATGCATCTTTTTCCTTTCCGTAAATATTTTTAATATAACTGGTGAAACAGTAGAAAGTTCATCTTGAATTGTGTATATGTTTCTTATAATGATGAAAGTGATAAGATTACACTCCAGTCAGAACAGAAGGCTTCTTTTTGATAAATTCTTCTTTTGACAAAAAATGCACTTTTCAGTGAACCTGAACTAGTCACAAAATGAAGAGTATTCTTCTTTGAAATTTTCTTCTTTTTTGTTCCCAAAAATATTACTTGGTATCAGTTGATTTTAAATAAATTAAAAAAAAAGCTTTCAAAATTAAATCATATGTGTCAGTATTTTAAAATAAAAATTTCAGGTTTATCTAAAATTAAAATAATTTCTACACTAGTTTGTTTTCACAGTTTAACTCAAAGAAATGAATTTATTTGCAGTTGCCATTCAGGGTAGCTAAATGCAAAGCTTTTACTGTGCTTCAATTCTTTTCTTTTGTATTTGTTATTTGGTTGTTGTGGTTTGCATTAATGAATGAAAAAAATCAGTGCTAAACACTTTTTGCATGCACTTTTTAAAAGACCCTTTTTCCCCTCTGTTTCATTTTTTAAACTATCTTCAAAGAAATGGAATGCAAATATTTAGCTCATTTTTTTGCCAGTTCATGTATTACTAGAGGGGGTCTGATTTTCTCATGTGATTGTGTTTCAAAGTGGAGCATGCTTATCTGTGTATTCCTTCGTCCCAAACACTAAATATAGGACTAGCTTGTTCACTAGTGTAAAAGAGAGTAGCTTCAGAATCTCTTATTTCTGCTAAAAATAACAAGCATCTTGCTCCAGATTGCTCAACAGCATTTTTTTTCCCTTACAGTACAGACTCCAGTAGAAATAAGAAGAGATGATTCTGTAGAGCCAGGAGAAATTTTCTTCATAAAAAGGGATTGTCTTGTCACCTGCTTAAGGCAGTTTCCTCAGGGTTTTGCAGCTACAGTGACCAGTGGGGAGCATGGGTTCTGGAGCAAACTCAGTGTTTTAAAAATTAGTACTGGGGAGATGGAATCAGGACTGTGAAGTTTTGTTCTGGGGTAGCAGCAGCTCTTGAATAGGGCATTCCTGCTCTTATTTTTATAAGGAATGTAAACCACATTTGTAGGGTTGATAGTTTGCATGTGCACTGGTGAGAACTGAGATCAGAATCTGAACTGCCAGTAGAATGTGCTGCAATATAATCTGCTATACCAAGGGGTTGTAAGGAGTAATTATTGTTTGCAAAGCTTTTCGAGCTCCTCAGAAGAAAGATGCTATAAAAGTACAAAATACTGTTGTTATTATTATTATAAACTTCCAAATGCCAAAAACTAGGCAGTAATAATAGAAGTGCTGAAACAACTTTAACAATAGTGATGTGAACACATTAAGCTGTAATAAAGCCAGAGTCAACTAAATCAATCAAGTAGGCCTTGCAAACTGCTTTTTAGGACAAAATTGCATATTTTCTAAAATAAATACAAGAGCATTCTCAGCTGGTGTAAATTAGTCCAGCTCTACTGGAGTCTGAGACTTGGATTTAAAATGAGAGTTGCATTTTTAATTTTTTTTCCCTTTTTCTTCTCTTGTTGCCATTGTTCATCTGTGCATGACCGTCTGTGAGTGTGTCAATGTGTGTGCATGCTACAGAAACACCAGTGCTAACATAATTTGTATCAGTCTCACTTGGGAGAAAGGCCAAAGTTATGATAAATAAGTTTAATTTCGAACAGGAAAAGCCACTTTCTTGTGTTTCCACCCATGCACAGGTGAAGTTCTGAAATTCTTTTGTTTTCATCTCACTTGTGCACTGTAGAAAATGTCTCTGCATCAGATTTTGTGGGTGTTATGTCAGAAGAGAGGATGTTTTGGTAGAGCAGAAAAGGCACCATGAGAAAGTACGTTTAAATGTATAAAATTAGAAGTTATACACTGCTACTTACTAATCCTCCCCTTCATTGACTCTTGCCCTGAATAGTCACAATCCTTACAAGACTATCAAGCAAAACTACTTAACCATCCAATTAAAGTAGATAAGTTAGGCAACCGATTTTGCTGAAAATCAGACTGAAACTTCAAAATATTTTCAAACAGTTTCAATCAAGTACATTTCCTAATTGTTTAAAAGTACATTTTCAGTCTCAAAACCTGTGTAGATCTTGCTTTTAGAACATACTCAGGCAACATGTTAATGCTATTATCTAACTACACCAAATTTATGTGTCATCTTGTGATCCTTCAGAAAGATAACACATAAAGCATATATGATTAAGTATGTCAGAATTTGTATTTTGTTGCCATGAGAATGCTCTTTATTTCCTGGAAATAAAATACTTTTCTTGTAACTATTCTGAAGATAAAATTTCCTACTGGTTTATGTTGTCAGCTAAACTTATATCAGCATAAAGAGCACAGAAAGAAGAAGTAAGAGATTCTGAGACTCGGTACAGTTCTGTCACTGACTTTCTGCTGCTTTTTTTCCCAGCCCTCTTTTTCTTAGGTAAAAGGAAGAATGTAAAATCCTGTGAAATGAGGTTCATTGCACCTAAATTACTCATTGTTAAACTGATTAAAAAAGAGAGTGAGTTTGAATCTCCATGATTTCTGGACAGTTTCTAATTTTTGATTTCAGAGCTAGTAATGGGCCAGCAAGTGCAAAGGAGGAGTTAAAGTCCAAAATGCCAAAGAATTTGTATTTTGAAATGTGACTCAGCGACTGACATGGTGTAAACCCCAACCCTAAGTCTACGCAGATGTTTCAAATCTGTGTTTGCATAGTGCAGCTTGGGACCATGCACAGTTATAAGAGTCTTATTATAATTTATTATTAATAAGAGTAATGATTGATATTGTTGCATTATTTAATAATTGCATTACTTTCACTATTTAATAATAATTATTATTTGCACATGCAGATCAGGTAGTTAAGGTTCTTTTCCATAAGAAATGCAAATAAAGATTAATGAGTGATTCATAGCAAGTAAGATAATTTGATAATTTTTCTCCTGCAATTAAGCATCATTTACTTCAAGTGATCCTCAGTATTTTCATCGTGTGCTCAATTGCTCAGTGGTGAAATCACTACTGAAATCACAAGGAGTTGTTTCTTTGTCCTGATTACTGGGACATAACTTAGACAATGCTTGTTAGCTCTTTGTCTTGACATCTAAGACTCTAATCCCTTTAAATCAAGAACAAAGTTCTGGTCAACCTCTGTATGATGCCCAAAACGATGGTGCCCTGGGCTCTTTGAAATAATTAGTATTCTTGTACAAGTCAGTAATAAAAATCAAATTTCTGAAAAATAAATATAAAAGAATGTGTTCTAGAAGCACTTGAAAAAACCTTGTGAACACCTATTTTTGTAAATGAGCACTGTGACTGTTGAACAAAGTACCTATTCTTAGAGTAAACAGTGAGAAAAACAGACAAAGTATATTCAACACGGTTAACAATTCTTGTCTTTTATTCATAGAAGTATGAGTATCACATATAAAATCTCTATAAAACTTTTTAAATTATATACATTCTCTATTTAGCTTCTTGGTACTTAGTGTAGTAGTGATCTTTTCAACTCATGGCTGTCATTGTGACACTTAAAATTTTTGTGCTTCAAAGATTTAGTTATATTAAAAAATAATGTAACATATAAGGAGTTATATAAGACACGAGTTGTTGTTTTGCTGTCATCTTCACACATAAGTATGTAGCTAACATCATTAAATGGAATGAATGGTACCAGTTTTGAATACACACTGAAATATTTGTAGGATTGGAATCATACAAAAACCTTGTAACAGGTTAGATTCATGCCCTCTGATTATCATTCATGATGTAGACATAAATTGCAGATTGCAGATTCAATCTGCAATCTGTTTGGTTTGTGGGTTTTGGTTTTTTTTCTCCCCCCTATATGGGAAACACTGCAACACACAGCAGCAATAGTATTTTGAGAGACTTGTGCTCATGTGAAGGTTTTCTGTTTGAGCAGACACTGCTCAGTATGCAATTAGCAGTGTCCATTCCTGTTTTTATAAGCAGCATTTTAGCAATTAGGAACTTTTTAATTAAGTCGACTATGTTCTCAGCTTGAGGCTTTTTGGGTGCACTCTTCCTCAGGAAAGTGTGATAACATTCAACCAAGACTTTCTTTTTCTGCAGTAGTTCTTCCAGCTTCCACTCCCCAACAGGTCAATGCCCCCTTTTAAAGATTTCAAAACAATTTTAATTATTTTATTTTCAATTCCTTTTTTTTTTTTTTAATATAGCTTGTGTCACCACTGCTACCATCAAGATTCCTCTTTCAATAAGATGCTGATTGGATGAATATGGCTTCCAGTAACTCAGTCTTTGTTTTGTAAAAACATTATTACAACATTGTATAACACTTTAGAAATGTTTCAAATTTAGGCTGGCGTGGTGACTTAGCAGACTAGGGGGCTAACATATGGAGTCTGCAACACACTAGAGACTGTGGTTTTATTGCTGGCACCACTAGTTAAGTCAGGATTAGCAACCATAGTATTTTCAGCAAGATCTGAGATCACAAGGCCTCAGGTGTGGTTACCTAACCATTGCCAGAAGTAGGGCAAATATTGATGGGTGAAAGCAAAGATTGATTAGTATATTCAGAGAAATACTTTTGCTATAAGGGCTACATTTTTTTCTTAGGATTAAATTATTTCCTTTGTTTTCCATTAACTTAATCAAGCGGTTCAAAATTCAAAACATGCTCCAAATGGTAGCCCTTGCTGGGTGCAGAGGCACCCGTCGGGACAGCAACCCTGAATGGGATACGGCTGGAACCTCTCCTCGTCCGCGGCTGCAGCTGTGTGTGTGTGCCAGACCTTGAAAAACAATCTGAGGAGCAAGCAAACAAGCAAACAAACAGATTCCTTTTCATATGAACTCACAGTGTGGGCAGGATCCCAAGCAAAATGTCTCTCATCTCAGCCCTGTCTCTGCTGGTGAAAAGCACAGAAAAGAGAAAGAACTTCTTTGGGAAAGACAGGCTGGCTGAGAGTGGGAATAATATACTTTAGGTGTTGATTATAGTGTAATAAATAATGGTGAGATTTCATTAGAAAGTAAAAGAATGCAACTGTAGGAGGAAACGGATCCCATTAGAGAGCTGTGCAGAGCCTTCTTTTTATTTCATGGTTAAAGTACAAAGTGACAATATCAGAACAAAAATAAAATAAGAGGGGACTGCATTCTCTATCTTAAAAAAAAAAAAAGAAAAGAAAAAGAAAAGAAAAGAAAAGAAAAGAAAAGAAAAGTGGCAGCTAAAGCCAATAAAGTCCTTTATTTGAATGCCATTAGTGGGTTTGGCAGCCATCCGCACCATCTACTTCAGAGGAGCACTGCACAGATTAAGAGGGGCTGGATGCTAATTTGCACATATGGAAATGCTTTTTCTCGCCGTTCCGATGGCTCTGTTGTGGACAGATGGAATTAGTGAGCACTCCAAAGCCGTGAAGGCAAACACAAAAAAAAGCCCCCCTCTCTTCTTTCTTTCTTTCTTTCTTTCTTTCTTTCTTTCTTTCTTTCTTTCTTTCTTTCTTTCTTTCTTTCTTTCTTTCTTTCTTT